>CM067489.1:16100443-16132028 GCA_034552555.1 Semaprochilodus insignis | reverse complement strand
GAGAGAGAGAGAGAGAGAGAGAGAGAGAGAGAGAGAGAGAGAGAGAGAGAGAGAGGGAGAAACCAAGATGTGATAAAGATTAATATTTGTAATTGTAATAATATTGAATATAAATTAATTAATATACACACAATTTTTCTTCTGTCTTCCTCTGTCCTGATTTGGAGATCAAATTTAGAGAAAAGGCGGAAAGTAGACCGATAGATAGATTTCTCTAAGTAAGAGTTTACATAGATGAAGACAGACAGACAGGGGTCAGGGCCTGTGGTGCTCCTCCTGTCTCATCATTGTGATTAGAGTCCTCAGTATTGTTCAGATCCCTCACTCCACATGCCTGTAAAGTCTGAAACACAGCGCGTCTCCCCAAAGTGCCACTTGCTCCTCCATTCAGAGCACGTGGAACTCAGAAGAGCAACAAGAGAATTCCACAAGGACACCTGGCCCCCGCCCCACATACCCACTCCCACCGCTCCACTCCCCAGTGTTTGTTCATAACGTGTTTGTTCAGCCACTAATTACATTAGCTGGTTATTCCATCGTGCTGCTATTTCGGGCTCGGAGACACACGATCCTGTTGCAGCATTTTTCACAGAAAACAATGGGGAGGGATTCAGATGACTCACAGCTGCTGCGTAGCAAAATGGGCTTGTGGACACACGCACACAGTTTTATCTAAGGGGCAACTGCTTCTGAGTTTAACAATTGTAATTAATTACCAGTGATCACAAGTGGAACATCAGGGAGGCAAATCTGCCTCTTTGTTTCCATGACGATGTAAAAGAAAGCACTCCAACGTTTGCTCTCTTCCTCTCTCTCCCTCTCCCTCTCCCGCACTCTCTCTTTCTCTCCCACACTCTCAGATTTATTTAAGGAATTTCCAACAAAGAATTATTAATATTCAAATTAAGATGCCAAAAATAGAAATGCACAGTGCAGCATTTTAAAGCCTTCTGTAAATCCCGGCTTCGCCTTTCATTCACCAAACACGTAAAAACCCACAGCTGTATTGGGCGGGAACTCACACACAACTGAGCCGTGACTGGCAGACAAGCACCCCTTGGCTGACTTTCCACTATCCAATGCTCTTCTCCATCTCCTCCCCACTCTTCCACTAAAAGGAACAGCTGGAGCTTCAGAAACATCAATTGCGTTATGTGGATCCACCTGAAAAGGAGATCCACTAATGTACTGCCTGTGAAAAGCTCAGGGACATCTTTTTAACTGAGAATTTTGTTGATTTTCAATTATTTATGAAAAAACAGTTCCAGTTAAAAAAAAAAGAAAAAGAAACGATTTGCTATTGCTTTCTAAACTACTGGTCGAATTATATAGTATATTAAATACAGTATTTAAATACTGTATATTAAGGATATTTAGCTTCAACACCCAACACCCAAAAGGTTGACATCAAAATATGGGGATTCAATGTGTAGGCTATGACATACTTCTTAAAGCAGCATAGTCGCCAATATCATCGTATTTACACGAGACATTGTCTTCCTCTAAAAAAACAACTAAGTGATTATATCTTTAATATGTTAAACCAGCAAAGAATGTGGTAAAGGGAATTCTACCATTTTCTTTTATTTCTGCATGAAGTTTAAGACGTAAACAAAGTCATTTGAACTAGTTTAATGTGAATGTTCTAGAGAAACTTATTGACTATGATTTTCTTTTCAGTGGTGGTGATAGGTGATAATGTCTACAATGCAAATATTTCCACTTAATTTACTATCCATTAAACTTCCATTAAACCTACACATTAATCTTGCTTTCTTTTTCATATGTAATTGTAATCACATTATTACAGTGGTAAACTGAAAAAGTTTTCTTTGGGTACTTTTTTGTCTTCCAATGTAGCTTTTGGTAGCTTTTGGTAGCGTTACCCTCTTTAATCTCTGATTCCCATCACCATCACTGTGAACATTTCTTTCACATTAAGTTTCTCTAGAGTGGTCTATTTCACATGAAACCCTGTCTGAATGACTCTATTAACATCTTAATGTTTGAATTATGAAAGGATGTAACAATTTTAATACAGGAAAACAAATATTAATACAGGAATACAAAGTTTCTCAAATTTAGTCTTTCAAGAGAATTCTATTAATACCATGACTAAGCTTCCATTAAAAGCAAAATCTATTCAGATAAAAATCTATTCTGATCAAAGTCTATATTGCAACAGACTGCAGAGGAATCAAACAGCACTGTACATGGCTTTAAGAAGCACTGAGATTAAGAACTTGCTCAGGTCAGAATTTAGACACCAGTCTAAAATTTGGAACAAGCACACTTGACAAGTCACGTGCCTGACTGATGCTTCTCAGACTGAATACTTATGCTACGATTACACAGCAGGTAATAGTGACCTAAATCCAATCATTTCTGACACGGATGACACAGATGTGTCATCTGTATAGCAGTGTAAACAGCAGAACACACACTGAATCTGACACGTTGATATGTGGTCCTGAAATCTGATATGTATCCAATGTGCACCACTGCGACTCTGAACAGCCAGATCATAATTCACACAACTTTTACCTTATTCTAACTAAAAATTCATTGTAATTTAATGCTGCAAAGACCTCATACAGGTGCTTCACTTAACGCAACACGGCTCTGCGTTCAAAAGAGATTTCGAAAGAAACGTAGCCAAACGTGGCCACAGGAGACGGAGGCTGCAGTGTCAAACAAAAGTCTGATAAAGTTTAAGAAACCAAGGACATGACGCAAAGAAGTGGGTGCGGAAGAATAAACTGCCCTTTTTACAACAAGGTCTGATGATTTCTGGATGTTAAGCCCAGCTGTCAGCTATTGGAACCTAGTGGCTGCTCCTGTGTTGCTGGCGAAGATGAAATTGAAATCTCTGGGAGCAGTCATGATTGTTAACCTCTGAATTAGTGTGCCATGTGAAGCATTATTCTTATCCAATTACTTTTGAACCTGTGAAAATGGAGGCACTATGTAAAAGAAATGTGTAATGGTTAAACCAATACTTTTCCTAAACTCTTGAATTAAAGCAGATAGTCTACACTTTAATCATTTATTGACTGCTTCATTTCAGCTGTATTGTGATGGTGTACAGAGGCAAAATGATTAAAATCATGGTACCGTCCAAATAGGTACGGTTGACTATAAAAATGAGGCGCCCACCAAGCACTGTATCTTAATGTAATAAAGACTAGTTGGAGCATTTCTGCAGATTCCTCAGGATGGTACTTTATTTATTCATCTTTGTTACTGTGCAATTCTGCTTGATAGCAGATGGAAAAGGAAAGCATCTTTATCAAATAACCACACATATACAGCCAAGCAATATTTACCATCCCTTTACAATGCCTTTCACGCATGGTGACCATATTCAATCAAACTGGCTCTTCTCAGTACAACACTGAAACTAATCCAGATTTCACTGTAGAACTCATGCGAGCATGAACTTGTTCAGACTGCCAAGCAGGACACTAACCCCATACATATCAATCACCTCAATGAAACAGCGCTGATTTAAGATCTGCTCCTTTGGTGCCCATAGAACTGACATGAAACATAAAAACTAATCTGAAGTCAAACAGTTTGATGAATATGTCTTACCCCGGTGGGATGGCATACTTATTTACAGTCTAATTAATCTACGTCCATAACGCGATCTGTATTCACAGGGTGTAAATGGCAGCGGAGCGCTGGACATGTTGATGGCCTGCGGGGAGCAGGCTGGATCAGGCCGCCACGGCCCTCACATTATCATGGGCAACTCTGGGGCCAGCAGATAAAGTTCAGCAAAATACCAGACGCTGGGGGCAAAGCTGTGCTCTCCGGTGGTATTTTCATTCAGAGGGGAGATATTCTACAAGGACCTCTAAAGAGGAATGCAGTTCAAGAGCTACACAGCAGGAGGAGAAATAAAAAAAGAAGAAAAAAGCTTTGACTGAGAACTGTGTAGGAAGAAGAGAGAGAGAAGAAGGACGGTGATGAAGGATGGAGGGATGGAGAGGAAGGACAAAGAGGACAGACAGAATAAGGATGAATAAGAAGGACAGAATGATGGAGAGAAAGGATAATGACAACAGATTGAGAAAAGGATGGCTGTAGAAGAAAGATGAATGATGAATGAAGAGGTAGAAAGAAGATGAGTAAGAAAGATGAAGAGTAAAGAAAGAACGGCAAGGATGAATGGAGGGGTGGAGAGACAGGTGGAGAGAATGGGAAGATCAAAGCTGGGGGATTAGAGAAAAAATGAGGGGCATGGAATGAAGAAAAGGAGTGGAGATATGATTGGATGATGAGGTGGGCTATAGAAAATGAAGAGAGGGGATGGAAGGATGGTAGAAACAATAAAGGGGAATTACTTAAAATGATGGGAACGATGGAGAAGACATATGAAGAGAAGGAGAGTGTAACGTATGTGATGGAGAAGAAGGTTGCAAAGAAGTGATCCATGATGAAAAGGCAGGAGAGACAGATGAGGGTGCAGGGACGAAGAATGTCTGCCAAAGTTGGCAGGTTTGTGTGAAGGCCAGGCATGGGCAGCTGGGTATCTGAATTACAGCCATATTGTTTGGAAATAAGAATTTTCACAAAACATGTTTCACTTTTTCACTTTTGCATTCTTAGACTAACACATATGGGCAACTTGCATGGTTAGTGCTTATAAGCACAGCTTATAAACTTTCTTGCAGCTTGTAAACACTTTTAGTAGCCAGTTAGGAGTCTTTTAGTTTAGTTTGGAGTATTTTCACCCATTCTTCTGTGAGATGAGCATGTACTGCTCTTTTGAAGTCTATCCACAGATTTTTAGGTCAGGGAACTGTGGGGGCCAAGGCAAACCCTTCAGCTTGCACCCTCTTGAGGTAGTCAGTTGTAGATTTTGTGTTTCAGCTTTATTTTATATTTGATGTGATGTCTGCTTCCTGAATTTCCAGGTATTATACTGAATCCATTTTGGTATAAATGAAAACACTTCTTACAGTCTTCTCCTGCTTTTGTGTTTGTGGAGAATAGTGTGCGTTGCTATCTTCTTATAGACTTTTTCTGCTTTATGGACATCAATTATTGTAATTTTGAGAGTTCCTTAGCGGCTCTTTAGAGCGGGCCAAGGATGCTGATTGTTGGGACAAGGCTCAAGTAATCAGAGAATTTATAAATATTCGAAATGTCCTTTCCTGGCCTTACAATGACAATTGTACAACAAGCCATAGCCTTAACAAGCTATTTAAGGTACGAGACCTTGTGCAATGTTTTTTTGGGATGCCCAAACTCCTGCAGGGTTTTCACTCTAAAATTATACATATATATAATACACTAATCTTACTTAATATATAAATTAATGTTTCATCTTCATGGCATTTCGAGATCAGTACCTCTTCTACTTCCTTAGCTAATCACAGCAACAGAAATTTTGACCAGGGGTGCCCCATATGCGCATGTGTGTCATATTTATGTCACATAAGCATTCAGACTCATAGCAAAACGAATAATACTGGATGTTTGGTGTAGAAATGGCTGGAGCTTGTTTTTATGTCCCACATCACGTCAGATAAAACAGATTTTACCTGCACAACATACAGTTGCAAGAAAAAGTATGTGAACCCCTTGGGATTACTTGGATTTCTGCATAAATTGGTCATTCAGTGTGTTCTGATCTTCATCAAAGTCACAACAATAGACAAACACAGTCTGCTTTGTACTCCAGGTTGGCTGACTCCTGGCTCCATTTAGCTCTTGGAGTAGTCATTAGCCTAGGGGTTCACATACTTTTTCCACCCTGTACTGTGAATGTTTAGATGTGTTCAATAAAAAGATGAAAACATATATTTTTTTTGTGCGGTATTAGTTTGTCTGTCTATTGTTGTGACTTAGATGAAGATCAGAACACACTGAATGACCAATTTATGCAGAAATCCAAGTAATTACATATTTTTTGCAACTGTATTTACAAAAAAATTCCTTTGGTAAATATGGGATATCGTTCTTGTGAAAGAAACAGGAATTACTCTTACAAACTACTTACACTGTACAGTTTAAACCTGTGGTATAAGGACTCTATATTGCCCAGTTTAAGCTTTCTAGAAGGAATTCAGCTTCAGGTAGGTGAATGGTGTTACAGTCCTGGGGGTATGTTGTGTTTTGGTCCTGTGCTCTGTCTCTCGTTCATCCCTGTTCTATAGGTTCAGTGCCTGGAGGACTGTGACTGTGTGCACCATTGGTCGCTCCAGCTATTTAAGGGGCAGAGGGGGGCTGTTCTAGTGGACACACCTGTGCCATCAGCCTCACTGACCAAACCTGACCAGACTTGACCACACTTCTAGGACTGGTCAAGGATGTGATGGCTAGCTAATGTTCTAGCCTGCTTGTGTAAGCTTGAAAGCTTTGTAAGGGGGTGAGTGCCCCATTTTCTTTTCTTTTTATTCTGTTTTGGTGATAGGGACACAGGTTTAGTAGTGTATTTTATTTCATGTTAAATGAGCTGTTGTCGTCTCTAGCTTGTATTGGACAATAACTTACCCCTTTACTCCTTAAGCCATATTTTCCTCTGCAGTTTTTCCACTAATATACTTAACTAGTTTAAGGTTAGACCTTGGTTTACTGCTGTAACTCCCTTTTACAAGATGATGCCATATAGCTTGACACAGTTTTCCCAATGCTTTGCAGTCTGTGTTGTCTTGGTCTGGCAGTTGGGTTAGCGGCGGCCTTTTTTTTGATGTTTTTTTTTTTTTTTACTCCTAGACATTAGAGGGCGTAACAAAGGTTCTTTATAATAAAAAAATAAAAAAATAAAAAAATTGAAAAAAAAACACACGTCTTCTCCACGCCTTCCCAATTTCTTGTGCTATAACATGCTGAAAGTGGCCAGATGGTGGGATTCTCACATGGGCATGCTACCAGCCCGATAGCAAAGAGTGGGCAGCCGTCAGCAAATGTTAGCGTCAACCATTCGTGGGCCCTTTAGCTGCTCTCTGCATGGAGCAGGAGTGCCACTCTGAGTTGGAGAATCCACACGCACCTCAAAAAAAAAACAAAAAAAACACACCCAGTGTTGCATAACAGTTACGTCTAGAACTTCTTCATTGTTGGAAGCAAATACTGTACACAACAGTTTCAGAAGGTATCTATATCTGCTGTCTACTGTGCACTGAAACAAAAGTACCAACTATTGTTCAGTTTCTCTGAGCAGCATAATGTGCATTCAGCATTGTAAGACTGCATCATATGAAACCCTAAATGAGACCACAGAAATCAACAACAGATGATTTCTGAAAATTTACACCGAGAAGGGAAGTTAATATACAGTAAAGACAGACCAACAAATGCTGTTCAATGCTAAATTACCTTACCTAACTTTACTTGCCTAGTCACATCCTAACTTTTTTCGGTCAAACTCTGAACTAATTAGCTAAACCAAACACAATCATTTCACTGATTTTGCAAGTTTTATTCTATTAAATAAACTTGAGGTTGATGTTCATCAGCGCTCCCCATACAATGCATTAGCTATAAGTGTGCTTTTAAATATCGGCTACACAGTGTTTCTGCTGTGCGACATCTTTAATGCAATTCTTTTATTCACGTAATTGATTACACAGTTTAACACAAAACTAATTACATTCACATTTTATTCTGTTTTGACAGGATTGCCTCTGATCTAGGTTTTTAAGATTGTGGGTAGTCATCCAATTGCTCAATTAATGATACTCAAAGTCGGTGGACTTTTCTGATATTTGAATCATTCCACCTTGATTGACAATCACGAAATATGGAAACTGTTATTCATGATGCTTTAAGATACGATTGACTCAACGCTTGCCCAACCTTTTTCTGTTTGTTTTTATACCAAGAAATGACAAAAACATGGCAAAAACGTAAGGGTTATGAACTTGTTACATCCTAACAACATAATTCTTCTACACATCAGTCCACTGAGCAGAAGAGTCACCTGGATAAATCTCATCTGAAAAGGTGAAAAGAGTTAGATAGTTGACACCTGCCCATCCACCTGCCCATTGTCCTTTGAAATCAAGGGTATTAATAGGCAGTTGGTCACACTCTTGCTGCAGCCACAGCATCAAGTCTTAGCATTAGATCAGGTACTAATGTTGGATGATTTGTTTTGGATCACAATCGTCAAGGCATGGGATGGAGGTGCATCACTCCAAACTGCTCTACAGCCCAATGCTGAGGGACTTTATAGCCCTCCAACCAAAGCTTGACCTCATGCTTAGCTGCTCCAGAGCATCCCATTCTATTGTGGGGCTGATTTCACTTATTAGAAGAGTTGTCGATACTTTTGGACATAGTGTTTGTGACAGGCCATTTGTGTTGAGTAATATATTAGGCATGCCTTAATATAAATCTCACTCACAGCAGCCCTCAGCATCCCATCCAAACCACATGAGTGAAATTCAAGAGGCCGTAATTAGCAACGACCATTAAACCTAAAGAGACGGGGGAGGGGGATTAGCACAGTGAGTAAGGAGAGGAGTGAACGCTTCGTCTGTGATTAGCAAGCACTGCCTCACCTCGCTTCACTCTGAGAGGGACAGGTGTTCTTCCTGCTCCCTGCCTCGAGTGCCTTTTGAAAAGGGGAGAAGTTCTTTTGGAGTGGCGCGACGGCACAGATTAATATTAAACGGAATTCATAATACAGCATGGAGAGGATTTTCATAAATATTCACCAGCCTGGACTGTAAGCTTCTCTTGGTTGTGTTCATGAATATGGATGAAAGACTGGCAGGGAGAACAAATGTCTAACAGTATACAGCCTATCAGAGAAAGAGAAGAGTGACATAAAGCAAAATTCAGAGGCTAGCTGCCTTCTAAGGCTAGCCCTTTCCCAATTTCAAATGTACAAATTCCCATTAATCACTGATTTTGTGGACTGCTAGCTATATTATAATTATTAATAACTAGTCTTAAAGGCAACAAGGGGATTTAGGGAGGCTATATGCTATTAACACAAACTCAGCAAGTTGAATGCAATGTGACTTGGTTAGGAGGACAGACACAGAATCATAAACAGAATCATTTTTCCACAAGCAAAGAATGTGGACTTTATATGCAGCCAACTAAGGTAAAGCGGTGTGGTTATGGCATGGTTTATTTTAAAGACATTGACAGTTGCAGTATATAAGAACATCACTTTCAAAAACTACAAAAGCAACATCTGATCAGCATTTGACATACTAAACTAAATTAATTACTGCACTTCTTAATCAGGCTGAATTATTGCATGCTGTCTTTGTAATGAAACATCAGTTGTTCAATGTTCTTTATGGATTCGTAATATCCACATTGCGACACATACTGCAACACATTACAATCTGAATTGTGATCATACAACCGTATTAACCGCTTTATAGTACGTGTGTCATGCAGTGCAAGTGTTTCTTTGTAGATCGAGCAATGACAAAGATACAGTCAGCTGTCAGCAATATGATACTATTTGTTGCTATTGTAGACACAGTTTTTACCGTTTTCATTCAAATATTTTTCAATACATTGTGAGAATACAGAATTGTGAACCAGAATGACATATGCTGATCTTAACCAAGCTATGCACACGGCTTTCTTTTTTTGTCTAAATGGAGGTGTGAGGGCTACAGCAGTGACAACCCCCCACTAGGAGCAGCCATGCTGAGCTGCTGACAGGGGGAATGCCAAACTGGGTAAGCAAGCCGATTGAAGTGATAAGATGGCCCTTTCTAACCAAGGTATTGTCATTAGCTTGTCAACCAGGGCAAGGTGAAGGCAAAGCACACGTCTTAACTCTGGAAAGAAGAGGAAAGCACCAAATTTCTTGCATAGACCTCAGACAAGATGAACTAATACTATACCAAAGAATTTGATAATCTTGAAAGCCTTAACAACAGCTTTGAATGAAATCCTATAAGGTTTACTGATAGAGTCTTTAATTACTGTGAGAAAAGTGAGACTGATCATGACTACAGCAGCTGAATTGGTTTACCGCGTTAAGTAGCACACCTTTAATGACAGTTTTGGCCCTCTTAAGCCAGTGTCTGTGACTAGGCATGCATTAACTCCAATGTCAGTAAAGGGCGGCTGCCCTGCAGGAGCTCAGCCCAGACCACATCACTCCATCCTGACTGCTAAGTGGACCTACACCAGCAGGCTGCATGCTCCAAAGAGACAGCCAGAGACTTGTTCACAAGACATGAGCTAATCCTATTTCAGAGTGACCGTAGTAATATAATGAAGAAAACACAATCTAGCTTGCATCACCAAACTACAGTGTTGATCAACATATTGTCTATATTGGTATTCTGGGATTTGTGTCAAAAATGTGTAATTTGCTGGGTGTCTCAGATTAGTTTGAATAAACAACCCAAAATACATCAATCTAAATTAATAGTGAGCTTTTTTTTTTTGTACATTTGCTTTCTGCCTGGGAAGCTTTTGCCACAATCTAATCAAAACAAGCTTTGTCAGGTTTGTTAGACATTCTGTTAGCAAAGAGCACGAGTTTTCAGTAAGCATGAGTTCATTAACTCTTAAAGAAAGAGCTTGGAAAAAGGCAAGCCAAGATATAGGCTTTAGGTTACTGCTACAAGGCCATCATTGTTAACAAACATTAAAAGCCAATAGTCACCCAAATTTAGTTAGCAAATAAATCATCAAACTTACTCAAACAACACCAGGGTGTTTACTATGAACTATAAAAATGTAAAAAAAAAAAAATAAATAATAATAATAATAAAAAAATAGGTGTTGTGCACAACTCTGATATTTCAGTTGTGCAACAGTTGTATGCAGTTTGAGCAAGTTCAGAAAAGTTCTGGAGAACATTTCTTGGGTGATGAACTACATCTAAAGTGATGTATTGTGCCAAGAACGAATCTTTAATGCACAATGGAAACTGTGAAATTTCTGCATAATTACATCACTTAGACGTGAACCAAGTCATTAATAGTGGTTTGACCTGAAATGGCTCATTACGGAGCAACTTTCAACCCGGAGTGATGGTGATAGGAACCACAGGATGCGATGTCTGCAACATTAATACTGACCAACTAGAACCTCCATTGAACGTACATGTCTCCTGAATATTGATGATAATACAACAGTATCAGATTCTATGTACAAAAAAAAAAAAAGTCATATACTTGGAAAACTGAACTGAATGAACTGAATGGAATTCTATTAGCACTACCCACATACTAACCTAGATATCAGATAACAGATACTGTACAAACAACTAATATTAAATTTATGTATGATGACTAGGCTCTGTAAAGTCTAAGTTTCCCTAAAGCAGCCAGAGGGTCAGGCCATACAGTAAATGGTCGCTGAGAATGCTTATGGTTTATTCATGTGGCACCTGAGGTCCAAAGACTGCCATGATCATGGAAACATTTGATGCGCTCATTAGATTTCAAAAAAGGTCACTTAATTTTCCTCCCTGACTCTAACTGCACTGCTCTAATTTCTCTTCTGATGGGGAGCTGTAACCTTTTCAGCAGCAGGCGTGGAAAGCAGACCCTGCTGTGTGGGCAGACTGGGGCCGCTAAGTTACACTGTTCTAGGACCAGTCAGGCCAAAACACCTGCAGGACATGTACGACTCTGAGCAGCCTCAGTGCAAAACCATTACAGAGGGGACAATAGACAGCGGGCACCGCGATAAACATCTGTGAAGGACGAGAAACTGAAGTAGATTCTTTACAGGGTTAAAGGATGGAGACATTCTTAATCACAGGGTTTTAGCCCTCATTAAGATTCACACAATGCCTAGTGATTATCTCACTGACACAGGAATAATTATGATAATGCCATTCATCTATTACTAACACTCATTTGGTGCACATGACCATAAAAAAGGCAGGGCACAGAGGTCACAGAGCCTCGAACTGACAGCAGAACTCCAGCATTCACAAAAATAATAACGTTCAGTCATACAAGCATGTATTCTCTGTTCACTTTTATTGTACTGGCAGCAACAGCAAAACCATAGTCTCCCACAAAATGTTCAAAATAAAAAAATATATACTGTATAAGTTAGAATTTGTCCTGAATAAAAAGAAAGAAAGAAAAACAACTAAACAATTAAATTTACATCAGCAATCTAGTTCACTTGCACCACGGAATGTGCCATCACTGGATAGTCATACAATTTCAGTAGGGAACGTACACTAGCTGTACAGGAAAACAAATACAGCTACACACAAATACTCCGTTTTATCATCAGGTATCATATCCATCTGGACATTACAAAATAAATAAATAAATAAATGAATAAATAGATCATTTATTGTTTAATAAATTCTAATTTCAAAAGCAACTGACGCCTTCACGAATGCATTTCAAGGCAACAGATAGGATTTGCGTTGTCTCATTTTGTCATTTTTTGGACTTATTATCTAAAGTACATCTACTAGGCTAGTTGTTTTTCTGTGATGCAAAGAGCAGTGAAGTATTTTTATTTTACAGGGACAGACATCCACCAGCAAATAAAAAAGGACATTAAGAGAAAACTGAGAAGAAATCAGAAACTGTTTCTCACTTATAAGATTACTTAAATAAATATAAAGCTTTTCCCCTGTAAGATCACATTTCTCAAAGAAGTGTAACTCTGGGATGTTAGGAGAGAGTGTTATCAGGTTATGACGTACTGTTGTCCTCAATAAAACTGAACTTCAAGTATAAAATATGCTAAAGATCTTTCAATCTCAAAATATTGAACAAAGCATTTATACTCCTCTAATTTATATTTACGCAGGTGGCCTTGTACAGAGAAAAGTAAAAAAAGAAATCACAGAATAGGACAGGTGCAATGGGGAAACCAATATATCAAACCTGTAACAAAGAGAAACAAAAGGAAAATGAAAGCACTCAAGAAAATGGCAGTAATAAACCTTTTATATTTTGCATAACATACATCATATCCAAAACCAAAAGAAATAAAGGAGTATGATATAGGATACAGTACTGTGCAAAAGTCTATCCTTCATTTATTTAATTTGCAGTCAAACAGCCATTAAGTACAAGCCATTCCCTTTTTTAGAAGATATCTTTGAGTAGATAATAATAAATAATATAATAATCAACAAGATAATCAACAAAAGAAATTCAATGAACAATAAGCAAAAAACATTTCCAAAACTGAGAAAACTGAACTCATAACAACCATGCAAAACCTGGTAGACCACTAAAACGGTCACCATCTCAAACAGTTCTCAGAGAGAAGAAAAAAATCAACTTCTTTGGCGGTGTGGAAAAATACCCATGCAGATAGCTCTAACAGCAAGTCACCCAAAAAGAATGGACGCTGTAATAAAGGCAAAGTGTGGACACCATAAATACTGACAAAAATTAGATTATAATTTGTTGTTGAGGCTTCTGTATAACTTTCTGTTAAAAATATGATTTCAGCATTCCGACAGTTTTGACCAGAAATAAAACAAATGAAGTGTGGTTTCAGACTGGTGCACAGCACAGTATAGAAAATGAATTATATTTTTGTGATTAAAGGAGAGGTGTAATTTGCTGATTTACCTTCAGCAAAACTGAATTAAAAACACATTTGTGGAAATATAAGAACTATTAAAAAGATAAAAACAAGTCATATTTGTATGAAACAAATAAATAAGAAAAAAATCTCTACTGCATAAAAGTAAAAACATTTGTTTAAAAAAATATTACAGAAAGTTCTTTTCCATATATCTTAGGCACAGACAGAAATAAACCTATACTGGAAATTACAAGTGCAAATAAAATGACCCCTGCTTGCACACCAGGAAATGTGAACTTCAAGTGAAAATTATGCTGATTAAACAAGGAAAAAAAAAAAAGAAAAATAATTTGCTGTGTTGGTTTTTTTTTCCAGAGGGTCACAGAATCACTGCAGGCAAACAGGTCTAATTACATACAGCCAAGGTATACACCACTGGGAACTAAGGTACATTGCACATCTACTACAGGCATTGTTAATACTGTGCGTATGTAATATTTCAGCATCTCTATTAAAAAAGATCAACATTTGGAATGCATATTAATAAATGTCTTGGATCAACTGCTTTTGCCCTTTTCTACACCTTGTTCAACTCAGACATCCCCATGCCACACCTTGTAATAGTCTTTTGCTGTATCTGCTTGTGTCTATTTAAATTCAAGACACAATGTGCTATACTAAGAACACTAGCAAAGGGTCTTTGCAAGGAAAGCACAGGATTGTGCCACGTGGCTCAAATACGCTCTTTTACGCAGACAGAAACCTTTCTCAGAATGACAAAAAAGAAACAGTTTACTTGTGAACAGTGTCCATAAGCCACAGTCTTCTTTGTATAGTAGCCATTTTGGTACAGAATGTAACTGAATGTAAAAAATATAATCATCAGAATCTAAAAACATCAAATCTACAAGATATTAACCATGAGCATGTGCCTGACTCAGAAGGTGCCATCAGAAGCATCAAACTAGCCCCCAGTCTTATGGGAAGGTTGACCTAAGGTTTGACATTTCCATATTTTTACTTACAAATGTTCTAAAAACCTCCTGTGTTAAACAGGTTATGCCCACAAGTCGTTTAGCGATATTTACAGACGCAAGGCAGGAGCCACTTTATTATGTACAAGGAATGTAATCAACTTATGTCAAACACGCTCATCCACCAACTTGGAGTTTGGATACAATTTGGTGCCGCAAGGTGAAAACCCTGTAATAGACAATCCTCAACAATGTTAAATCATTGCTGAAATGAACTGAAATTTCTATTACTTCAAACTAATCCTTTCTTTTCCTGCAATGGATCCCATAAATGTTTAGCAGCTTGAAATCAGCTTCGACAATTGTCTTCAGATTGAACATGAGTTTGCTCTCTTTCTAGGCTTTGGCTCTCTGAAGTCCCTGTCATCATGAGCACAAGGGCTGAAAGAGCAGGAGGAACACAGCGTCTGCGATAGCCTACGCATGCCTAGCCGGAACACACTGTTGGACAAGCTGTAGATGACGCAGTTGCAGAAGCTATTGCTGATCGCTAACCAGGTGGTGACGAAAGACAGTGCAGGGCTGTCCAGAACATGGGAGCTCTCCAGGAGAAAGTAGATGATATAGGGGAGCCAGAGCATATAAAAGACGCTGGTGATACGGAAGAGCACCATGGCATAGCGCCTGTCTGGCCCGTGGCCTGTGTGGTTCCCGCCTTCACCAGCCTCCATTTCCTGGCTGGGAAAGCGTGCCCTCCGCTCACTAATTTCCCGATTATGTTGCTGGCAGATACGAAAGATATGAAAATAGGTGAAGCAGACTACAAGTGCAGCTGGAGCATATAGGAGGCATACCACAAAACCAGTAAAAAGGGCTGAGGTTGGCCAGGAATTGGCGCACCACTCGAAGATGTCCCCATGGTACCCAGGCTTCCCCCAGCCAAAGAAAGATGGGAGAAACACAATGCAAGAGTAGAGCCAGATCAGGATGATGCAGCAGCGCAAACGACATGGTGTAACCAGCTGGTTGTAGGAGAGGGGCTTGGTGATGGCCAGGTAACGATCAACACTTATACAGGCCAAGCAAGCCATGGAGACACTTTTGAGCACAGAGATGACGTAGCTGAACACTTGGCAGGTGAGGGGCTCTTGGACACCAGCTGGGTAGTGCAGCAAGGACAGAGTGGGCACAAGGCAGCTCAGTCCCACCAGCAGGTCAGCATAAGCCATGGTCTGGATGAAGTAGCTGGTGGTGTAGTGGTGCAGCAAAGGAGCACAATGGAACACAAAGATAACCGTCAAATTCCCAGCAATGATGAGCACTGTCAGCAGCACAATAACAGCAGTCTCCAAGACACATGCCTCCATGCCCTCGTTCTGTGCCCAACCCAGAGGACAAGAGTGGTTCAGAGACACACTGAAGCCAAAACTGCTGTTTCCAGTTGGGACTGGTTCGATGAGTCCTGATTGGTTCATTGTCCTGGGCCTCGTCCAGCCAGGTAAGGTTCCTCAGTTCAACACTCAGTGCAGAAGTCTTGTAACTGAAGCCCTGTCTGCACCTTGTCAGTAATCTCCTCCAGGAAGCACAGCTCTCTCTACTTTCTTTTTACATCTCACAAAGCTTTGTCTCAACAAGCACAGATAAAAATCAATACAGCCCGCAAGACAGAGGGAAGAAAAAATGTCCACTTCTCTTTCCAAATCAGTCATTCTTAAAAAAGGTCCAATAATAGCCAGACAGGGGTGTTTCCTTTATAAACAACAGACTATTGGTTCTTAAAATGGTGAACATCACAAAAGAGTAGCATGGCGATGTTGACCGCGAGTTGGTCGTCACTGCTTACCGGTGCTCCGAGAGCTTCCCCTGACAGCAAGCTGCAATATCAGCGTCTACTTATTTCCCAGGCCGTCCTTGCAAGGGCAAAATGCAAAGGGTTTGAAAACAGGTCATGGCAATCAGGAATCAGACAGTTTTCCATCCACTTGCGCCTACAGGAACATCAGCATGTGCTAATACCGTCAGCATGTGATTCGCCAGTTTCAAGCAATTATTTGGGAATACAATGCAATATCTTGCTCATTTTGATTATATATGTGAAGCCACAGGGGATTTAGGAAAAATCAGTTATTTCAGATCATACCTTTTGTTGATTTGCATAAAATCCCAGATGAAAAAGCTCTACTGGTTTTAGCACATTCCTCCGATGGACATAAACACATGTGCTATGTTTCTAAATGTGGCTTTTGGAACTAAACCTCGCGGCTGCTGTGTGGACCCCCCTGTTAGCTTTCTATTGTCCAAAATCCAAACACAGACACGCGGTAGAAAAACACAGTGCACTCTGTGGGACTTCGTGTCAGAGCTCTTGTTCCCGCACACTGTTTCGGGACTGCCGTGTTTATAGCCCACAGTCATTCAGGAAGAACCAAAAGTTAATAATCAAAATCTCAGGATTATGTTATGTGTGCACCATACCGATGGTTTCAATCTGCGTAATCCAAATCCATGCACTTGACAGAAATAAGGGGAAAAAAAAAAAAAAAAATCAGGTCATGTTTGAGGAGAGATGAGGCTAGAGATGAGGTCAGAGTTCCCAGATATCTTCTCAGGTATCCTGAACAAGTGCCAAGTCATAGCACGTGCGTCCTTTCTTCTCTTCTTTCCCCCTTTCTAAATAAACTTGTGCACAGGTCCTCTCCCGAGTATTTCTTCCTGTAAGAGTGATAACAAAACTCTCTTTATCCTCATATCGGTAGCCATTGGTGTGCTGCTGATATTACCAACACATGGTACCTGGTTTTTTATCAGGTGTCAGTCCTGCTGAAGTCCATGTGGTAGTATCCTTTTGATTTCCCTCCTTTTGTCAAAAGGTCTTCTTTGCTACGCAGCAGCAACAACATAAGGCGATGAAAATCTATTGGAGATGAATAAGGAGAAGGAATCCGGATGCCACTACTGTCATTGTCCCAGTCAGCTGTCCAAACGACCTACGAGCTTTGCAAGCCTGACACCAGTCCACCGCCAAATGCTACGCACTCATCAGGATTCTAATTAAAGGTAATTCATTAAATGAAATGTAGAGCGGACAGGTAACGCCGAGACTATGAGCAGAGCTGTACCGCTGATGCAGTGGGAAAGAGATGCTGCGAGTGGCTTCCACTTGCCTCTCCCCTTTCACTGTCTCTCTCTCTCTTGCTTGCTCACTCGCTCGTTCTCTCTTGCTCAGTCTCTGTTTCACACACTCCCTCTCTCGCTCACTGCCAGCCTCTCTCCCTCCCTCTCTCTCCCTCTCCCTCTCCCTCTCCCTCTCACTCACTCCCTCCCTCACCCACTTTCCCCGCCCTCCTCTTTGGGCTGCACCTGAGGTCCTGTTCCTCTCTCAAACTCCTCAACTCCTCATTCTTTTTCCCCCTTGCTCTCTCACTTTACCTCCCCTCCCCCATTCTCTCATTAGCTTTCTCTAGATACACATTCAAGATGATTCCCATTCAAATCTAATCAAAGGTTTATCCTGCTCTTATGCCTCCAACAGCTCCCTGCCCTAATTTTTCTCACCACTCTCTTTATTACCCCTCCCTCCCTTTCTCTTTCTCTTTCCCCTCCCTCTCCCCCTTAGCCACTGTGCCTCAAGTCACTTCCACAGACCAATGACCAAGCGGAGTCATCCCTGCCCCCTGGTTACAGTTGCCAGGCATTTTAGCTAGCTAGGACACCTCCCAAAGAGAACAGTACACGTGGTGCAACAAACAGCAACAAATTAGAGACTAAGGAAGGGGTTGGTGAGTGTGTCCATGTAGTTTGGGGAAGGGTGCCACTTTGGAGGAAGCACTTGGATGCCATTCCCTAATCTGTTCCGCTTACACTGTGAACGGCAGAAATCATAGATTTACACTGTAACACCATGCTTACAACATAAGCCAACCCTACTACAGTTACGAGAACTACTTGAATGAGGAGCAGCTGTCACTCAAAGGCAGAAGAGGCCATGTGGACCTACTGATCCGTACCTTGGGCACAAGCTACTATAGAACAGGGACAACCAGAAGGCCGTGTTAATAATTCATCATACAGGGCTTGGAACAAAAGATAACACCACCACAAGGATCACAGTCTCTTTAATCTATTATCTTCTGGGCTTTTTGACTCCAGGCACTCTAGGATTTATGAAGGCTGCTCAAGTCCAGGTCAGGCTGCCACTTCCACTTCCACTCAACATTGAGAAACTAAATGGATGGTTTGTTATAAAATGTGCTAACATCGAGAAACGAGTCAAAGCAAAGTCAAAGCTTTGGTCATGTAGAAAGGCGCAGTAGCACCTTAGATCTCACATGGCAAACATCAATATTAATTCCTTCTCTTTTGAGCCCTCACCTTTTGTATTTACACTATAAGGGACTTCTTGTTTAGCATGTATAATAACTATGTTTAGATATAGCCACTCATCAAGATCCATTTCAGGGAGGCTCAGCCTCACACTAGAAATAATGTTTGTGGACCAGCTTGAGTTCCACAAGCTTCATCTTTCTTCATCTTTCCCCCAGTAGTGCAGTACTAGGGCAGTACAGTATCACATTGCATAATACAGTTAATACAGAACAACCCAACATAATGCTGGCAGTAAAGGGCTTTAATATCTGGATAAACCACATTAGGTGAGCCAGACCAAATATTTAAAATAATGTATTATAAAACACAAGGATTTCACTCTCTTTTTTTTGTGGAACTCTTAAATAAAGTTACAAATCACTGAGTCAACGCTACTAGATAGTAAAGTGGGTAACATTACAGGCTTGTATGGTGGAGACTAGTGTTCTAGACTAGATCTCTACCTGTAACTATTTTTTACCTGCCTTTGGAAAAACTCTTCACACTACATTTGTTTTTTTCTAAAACATGATAAGCTTGCTAACGATTTGCTGTGAATTAATTTAAGCCTAATACATGTTCCTGTTCTCTTCCCCTGAGCCCCTGCCCCCTACGATGATGGTGCAAGAGCCTGCTGTATTGAGACTGGTCCAGTAGCTTGTCCTGCATGAAGCATGTCACTATGAGCTAATGTGATCTGAACTCCCTACACATGACCACAGGAAGAGACAATGGCAAGTTCAACTCTCACAGCATGCTGATTCTGTAGATTTGAATAAAATAAAAGTTCAATATAGATGTGACTGTATCTTCATTAAGGGATTACTGTTCTAGGGTAGCATAATACCAAAACCAATGCTGATGCTCTCACTGATTAAATGACAACATGCACACCAATGGCAAAGCATGACTGGTAGCTCAGTAAATGCAGGATGCAGTAAGATACATGTAGGAACAGGACTCTTTTGTAAAGGAGGGGGGTTGATGCTACAGAGCTCATCCATGCAGCTGGTCTAGGGAGACTGGGGGAGTATTGTGAGTAACACCCCTTCACATCCCTCAGGCACTTCTTATGCAGGTCACCAGAACACACACTAGAACGAGCCTATGGGTCAATGACAGCCAAGACTATTTTGTCTTTAACTCATTTTAAAACATCGTACAATGAGCTATATGCATTCTTTCTCCTCTGGAGGACTGAATAAAGTAAGTATCTAACCTAATTTCTAATCGCTGTGCACACACAGCGCTAATAGTTTAATTTAACAAAGATCATTATAACCACTGGCATAAGTATTTAGGAGTTTAACAACAATAACAACAAGTTTTATCCAAAACCTTTATCTTTAACCTTTATAATTTGTGACTTAAGCCAGGACTCAATTACATTATAAAGCATATAGCTTCAATCCTAAAACACACACACACACACACACACACACACACACACACACATACACATACACACACACATACACACACACATACACACACACACATCTATCACTGCCACGGATCAGCTGAATTCTGTATTCATGAACAATTATGTTGCTTGCATGGACCACTGAGGGTACTGACAGATATGACCAGGCCTAAGCAGGTAGAAGAATGTCCCAGAACCATACTACACATACCCTATACAAGAAGCCAATGCTGTGGGGTTGTTTTCTCAACAACTAGAACAAGGCTGATAAACTGTAGCCTGTAGGCTGGCAGGCTCCTTTACAAATATTCAATAACACACTTTTAAATGAAGCAATTACTAAAGGATTCTGAAGAAAAAAAAAAAATCACTGCATCATACAAGATTAATAAATATATATTTTTTAATATTCATATTTTTCAAATGTCCATGTCGGGTAGACCTATGAGAAAACAGTCTAAATGTAAATTTAAATAAATGTTTAAATGCCCAATTAAGTAAACCTGCTATGTTGAGTCTGGATATCCATGTATTCCAACAGAAGACTATGAGAGAAAGCCTAATTATTCCTATGAAAAGAAAAAAAAAAAAAACAACATCTTATCTTTGTCTAATACACCAAACAATTTTGTAAAAATATTTTTATTAAGTTTTAGTTTAGTAAACAAAGCGATTAAACGGATGGGAGAATTGTCCATGACTGATTTGTGATCATCTGTGGAATCTAGATAGATACAGTCAGTTCTCTCAATGGTTAGGGCTTTAGGAAGTCTGATGGTCTGAAAGGAACTCCTAACCCATCTGATATACCACTAACAAATAGGAAATGAGAGTGGAGTCAACTAATCATGTTTTAATTTACAATGAGTGGAACCAGTATTTTGAAAACATCACTCTAGGTCTTCTGGAAGCTCTAGATACATGATGAACTGCGAGTATGAATGCAAAACAGCAGCTGCAGCTATAGCAGGGCTCTATAACAAGTCTTTAACAATATGTTTTGTATACATATTTTGTGGAAATAATAAAACAAGGCCACAACTCAGAAAACCAAAAAGGATTTATAACACTTTTTGGAAAGGTTATTAACTTATGAGCCTTCATGTTGACCTCAACAGGCATGTAATTGACTCTCTAGCAAAATATCAATAAAGAGATGAATTGTGTTGAACAGGAATAGAAAGGTGCAGCAATAATAATTATTATTATCCTTGAATCCTGATACCACACCAAGTTGAGACACCAAAGCCAAAAGGAAAATAAAGGAGACACTAAAGCTATTCTACAAACCAAGAAGCTTTATGGGATCTGATGGCTCTCAAAAGGCTTTTAGGTTCTTAACAGAAGCCTTCACTGCAAGTAACTCCTTGCCAAAACATGGAACTTGCTTGAACCTTATGATTACATTCAAGTACCTTATTAAAATTCAATCACTCATACCAAATTCTCTGCACTGCCATCTAGCAAAGAAATGGCCTTATAAACCCCAAGCAAGCAGAAAAAAAAGACAAATGCAAATAAACTAGCAAAATGATCCGCCATCAAAGATTTCATTACATGCTCCATAAAGACGATAATCTACTTAAGCAGACTGGCGAAGACTACATAATTAATCCCGCAAGCAGATGGAAAAAGAAGGTAGTGGCGCACAGTCTTAGCAAAGAAAATAAAAATAAAAAAAATAATAATATTAACATAAACTTTGGATGCGATCCAGTGATTTGTCACGGTAACAGGGAGTTCAAAAGGGCTTGGCACGAGACAGTCAAGACATTTCATGCTTATTTAAAAGCCTGTAGTCATACGGTTTAGCCTCAGGTTCTATGTGCTTCACCTCATCATACAAATATACAATAACACATTTCTGCTTTTATATGTCTAATAGGTATTTATACAGGTAAATAAAGTGCATCATCATGATTCAAATGACAAAAAAAAACTACATCTGGCAGATCATCACGGCTGACTGAGTTGAAGACCTTTCATTTTAACACAAAGTGTGCTTAATCTTAGTTGGTGCATCACCCTCTTCTGAAAAGGAACAAACTGATTTAATCCACATTTTAGCTGCATTTTAAACAGACTGTTGTTCTCCACAAATAAGCTTTTAGTCTTATTCTAAGCCCTGGCTGAAACACCTTTGGCAGCACTTTTACCCAGCCGAGAGGGAAAGGTCAAGAAAATGTCAGTTCATGCTTTTTATGTAACGTACTACATCACTAACTAGGTCTACTTTTTTTTGCATGGAAGAATCTAAACAACTATCAAAAGAAGAAACTGTGTCTGTGGCAGGTCAGGGGGAAGTGTCTCTGTAGCATACAAGTTCAGTGCTACTTGGCTTGGAGGTATGGTGCTAGAAAAAAGGGCTCATATCCTAACATTGTTCTCCCCCCACCTTGCCTTTACTGTACCAAAATAATTCAGAATTCAAATGTTACCCAAGTTTTGTTACTGTGTCTTTAAAGGGAATATTGTAAAATGCAAATCATCTTTGGTCTGATTGATTTTCCTTGTTAAAAAAAAAAAAAAAAAAAAAAAGAAGTCCAGGCCAAAACATTCCATACAACTTCAGGATGGCTACACTTCCGTAGGCCGAATACCGGGGTATCCAGAAGTATGCTCAAGTGTAAACCCCCTGTGAAATGTTGTTTCACTTATTTTTTTTTTTTAAAAGAAATGAAGTTGCCACAAATTTCTACATACTCTACATAAAAACCAAACCAACTATAAACTGTGTCAAGTTTTGCACAGGCCACATTTTATGTTTCACCCCAATATGTTAAGGCAACCAATCAAAAAAAAAAAAAAAAAAGAAATTTACATCAGTGATATTTATTTCTTACTCCAGATGCAGTCAGTAAGCCAAGACATGTTTGATATCAAATGTTTGCTTCTCTAGTCTACAATAGCTAATGTGGGGCTAAATTTGTTTTCAGATTTTAGAAGAGATTATTTGCTTTTCGTTTTTCTTCCTTTTAATGGTTAGCTAAGCACTGACCAATTCATATACACTTTTTTTGACCAGGCTGAAGCAGGAATTTTATTCTTTTTCTGTTCCACCTTAAATGATTCCAGCATCTGTGTAAGCTGGTGATAAATATACTAACTTTGCTGAACTGTTATTGCAACAAATTATTTATGTTGATTTTTCTTAGCTTTTCAAAACAAATAAATTGAGATTTTGGCATGCTGGGCTCCAAACGATGACATACGACTGTGGTGACAGAACAGTGAATTTAAAACAGGCTGTTATTGCAACTTAGTCCTCATATCTGAGGATTGAAATATGAGGAAAGTAATTTTAGACCCTACATCAAATTCTCATTTCAAGAAACTGAAGAAAATTCATTTTTCCATAATATAAGCTCCTTAAAAACCCTTAAAGAATTTTACATTCATTAAAATGTCCTTGATTCACACATGATTCTTTACTGTCTACTGAAAGACTCTTCAGGGAATCAGAACTGTTTCTTCAATGGCATCGCTCCAAAGAACCCTATATGGCACATCTTGAAGAGTGTATGAAAAATGCATCTACCATATTTTCTTATTCAAATGTCACCAACTGCTCAAAGCTCTCCTTTGCAATGTGAGCTGCCTAACGAATAGCACCTGAAATGAGCTCCTTCTCCAACCAACCTGTACTCTCTGTGCTAAATCATGTCGGCCCCATCTGCCCTGCCATCTCTATTTTACAGTGCAGTCTTGTGTCCAAGTGTCATGGTCCATTATTCAAATTGACATCACGCTTAATAAAAAAAGGAATAGAGAGAAAACTGGCTGATTTACAACATCAATATACCGGCAACTACCAGTGGCACAATTACTTAGGATTCAATCAGCATCATAATCAATAGCAAGTGGAGACAGAGCCATTAATAACTTCAACATTGCCAAGCACGGGACCCCGTCCTTCCCGGGGCTTTTCCTTCTCATTAATAGCATCACGACAGTTATATCAATATCATTATTTCAAGGTGTGCAGCAGAATACTGCAAATTTAATTAACAAGGGACTGGTTTATACACCAGCACTTGCAGGACCTGTCTTACATAAGGCGGCATATTTTTAGCAGCTCATCTGGATGGTAGCTATTTCTGCTGATGTGAGAGGTGATGAGAACTGTGGCTCTGGGTTAGGGAACCGGAACAGTACAATTTACACAGCCTGGCAGGAGCAGACAGCCTGGTATAAATACACATGAAACACAATTATCCTCTTTTCAGCTCTTTCAATTTTATTCTCAAGCTCTCTTTATTTATTTCTTCCTCTCGATAATAATTGCACTGTATTTCAACCCTTGGCCATTGGAATTACCAGAGAATTAACTACTGATGCATTGATTGCATGTAAAGAGGAAAAAACAAAAACATCTGCTAAAAATGTTCAACCATCTCTGTAAATTTCTATCCGTATACAAAAGTTGACAGAGCCTTAAAATGTGCTTTAAGTGTTATGACGACAAAAACAATCTCCTTTGGCTAAAGGCTTGTGTGAGTGAGCTTGGTTCTGTGGACTGTAATGATAGAGGTTGCTTTGGCCGGGGGGGTGGGGGTACAGGGAGTGCGGGAGGGCTGGAGTCAACAGAAAATTGATTGTGGCAGGTCAGGACCAAGAGCATAAAAGGACAGTCGGGAATATCCTCACCTCCAGCTGACCTGTGTCTGCAACACCATCATGATGCACTTCCTGAAGCTCTATTTACACAGCTTACATCCTTATGCCTTTATTAGAAGTTCATTACAAATGAGAGGGAGTTGAAAAACCTATGGTTAAATGTCTTACAGAAGGAAGAACAGTCCATTTTAGTCACGCATACTTATATTCCTGGAGTTTTACAAAAGGTTGCAAACTGTCTAGAAGTCGCCCAGGGATTCTGGCAGGTCTTGGTGCTCAATGTCACTGCAATCGCAATCGACAGGAAAAGGTCAATGACTGATGCAAAACAACCAACCTCAGTCCATGGCACTTGAAGGAAGGGGCAGGGACTGTGTCGAAACAGAGTGATAAACTGAGACCAATGAGAAAGTGCTATGAAATTTATTTGCTATTAATGGCGTCTCAATGACTCTTGAAGACATGTTTTCAATCGACCAACTATGGTTAACACTGCAAGTCTAATTTAATTCTGAATTTTCTTTCTTTTTTGCCAACTTGATGGTTTGCATTAGCACAGGTAAGTGACTTGTGTGTGTGTGTGTGTGTGTGTGTGTGTGTGTGTGTGTGTGTGTGTCATTAATGTGAACAAGATGGTGCCATGAAGAGTTTTTTTGCACTTTTTTGCGCTTCCCCCATGTTAACACTGGATGCGAAAATAAGACACACGGAATCCGATCTCCATAATGTCACACAGACACAAATCAGATATGCATCCCATCTAGGATCGCAGGTGAAAGGCTTCAAACTGATTAGAAAAGATTGGGAAAACAGCAGATCTGTGTCATATTAAAGGGCATGTACTCTACACTTAAGGTGTTGTTTTTTCTCCTTGATTTTTTACCTACAATATTTGTGTGGTTTTATGTACCAAACATGGCCACAATTCATTTTGCATGGTTATTTTCAAACCTCTCTTTATCCACTGGACTCAAACAGGCTGTTTTTACTATCTTTGAGACTGATCAGATAAATAAACACAATTCAGCTCAGGCGTCACCAAACTGAGGTTTTTTTTTTTTAAAACTTGGATTTCCATGGGATTTTTAAAGGAAAAAATGCATTTGTGCCACTTCGACCTACTAATGTCAAAGTAGTGTATATCTTGCTGTAAAAGCCCACTACTGTACAGAGAAAACAACATCTTACTACTGGTAAGTAGCTAGAATTCATCTTGAGAACCAAATTTTTTTTCCCTTTGGACTGATAATACCCACAATACAATACCCTGATCTTTGTACTGAAGACAGCTGGCCCTTTATGCACACTGGACAGACAGTATGTGTACTTCTGTGTGAGTGGAGCGTCCAGAGCATCTGCAGTGCAGGGTGTCTCCAGACTGGCTCAGAGCCAGATTTTGGAAGTAGGTGATGTACTAAAATATCTACAAACCGGCACCACCCCTTTAACCCTGCCTGAAGCTCTGCACGCTAACCTCAGGTGGACAGTATATCAGAATCAAGTCTCAAGTTTGAACTTTTTTACTATTTTAGTAGTGTTACTACTTTTTTTTTTAGCATTTTAACAGACAAAATGTTAATTCCTGTGAAACTGTTCATTCCAAAGAGATATCAAGCAGACAAGTGAATAGATGATTCAAAGAGTTTTCTGCTGATTTTTCTGGGTATGTCTCACACTATGTCAAGAGTGTTTCTGACAGAGTCAACAATAGCGTCTTTACTGTGGGAACATTCCAACCAGTTGCCATATTTGGCATGAGAACCAGAGCACCTCCAAGAACAACATGAAAACACTAGCTTTTAAAACACATACAAATTAAACTTAGCCTGCAGAAATACCAGGGCTCTATCGGATATTCTGCCTTCCTGAGTCTAAAGTTGTAATAGAAATACTTTAATTGGTTGCAGGATTAGCAGGCAATAAGAATCTTCGCTTTTCACTGGTCAAAGCACGTTTGTACCGTCTTGGTGGACATGAATTGCATATTGTTTTGTTTTGTCCATTCCCATGAGCTCTACAATAATTCCTCAGACACTTACAGCTATTCACACAAAATGACACTAGCATAGCTGCTCGTGTTTCAAAGCCAAAGATTAAAAGTGAAAAAAATAAGAAAATAAAGTGAAAGCTTGGAAAGTGCAGTATGCAATGTGTAGAGTAAAAGTATAAATTTGGGTTTGAGAGGAAGACGGGGCACTATGAAGTTAGAGCTACCACAGCTAACCACCTTGCTAGATCGTTCATCTTGAAATACATACCTAGAAACATGTATTGTGAAGCGAGAGCTGAATGAATTCTCTCGTCTCTCTCGTCTCTCTGCTTAATAATTCAGAATATTTCAAACTAATTTCTTTACCACTTTATCCTCACTGGAAAAGTTTTCAGCCAGTAGTGGTCCACGTCTTCTCACAACTTGTTAAAGAGTACAAAGCAGAACCACAGAAATGAGAGTAGTATAGACATGGGGGATAAGGTGATGTAATCAGATGACACAGATGATGTACAAGTAACCTAATGGTAAAGGCAATAAATGTCAGTTTGGAAAGACAAAAAGAACTGAGAGGACTAATTTACTATTAAACAGCCGTTTTCATTTTAATTTAATCATCCAGGTCATGACAGATGGACAACAAGAGTACTCAGAGCTCACAGTACTCCATTTTCTCCCATAAACATAAAAGATTTTTTTAAAAACCGGGTGGACGCGTTTCCCCCATCCCCAAAAAAGATACACCTATGGTGTGGAACAATAGAGAAAGGATGAGCCTACCTTAGTAATGAGAATGCGGTAGCGTTCCAGCAGGGCCTGGTCGTCCTGGCAGCCGGATAGGAGCTGCCAGACTTCAGCCCGAAGTGCCTCAGGGATTCCAGGCTTCACCAGTGCAGACAGTCCCTTAGGCCGAGCAGACAGGTTCCCGTGCCTGACAGGCAGAAGGCAAAAGTCATCAGGGCTGCATGCCATGACTTACATTTTACTTTTTATACAGCAGGAGGGTGTAACATCTTGTTCCAGAGTACTTTTTTTGCTTGTTTAAGGTGATTAAAAGTGCTTGCCATAAAATTAAAAAAAAAAAAAAAAAACAAAAAAAAAACCACCACACCATAATAAATAGGATTTCAAAACAAGAATATGCAGTAAAGCATCCACTTGTAAACGATTATCTAACTGGATAATGACTATTTCCCCCATTTCCCGATTATTCAATTTGTTATGCTTAGTCATTTAAACCAGAGGGCTAGCATGTTAAAAAACAAGTGAGGTTATGTTCCATGTGTGGCAGGTAAGGCTGCACAACAAAACAAAAATGGAAAAACTGACATTGCTGATCTTTGGTGTGTGATATATACTGCAATATGAAAAACTATGGGATTTTTCCATCAGATGACTTGAATAGCTACATTTGGAGGAAAAAAATATTAATCTAAGAATTACTGAGGTTATTTTGTAGGGGAACACATGTGCATAGAAAAAAAAAAGAACAGAAAAAAAAGGGTGGTGGTGGTGTGAACAATCCATTCTCGACTTTAATACTACACAACTAACGCACCAAATACGAAATCAGGGAAGCGCTGCGACTGTTCCTCTCAAGTGATTCTGGAGAGAAATTAGGTAGTTTAATACACTGGTTGATTCAGCACAACACTGTTGTATTCATATAATACTCTTCTATCAATACAGGCTAAAGTCAATGATCCAACTGTCATGAAATATTCAATGCATGCTGCTTACCCCAAAATAAGAGGCTCATCAGCAAATGAAGACGACTGTGACAGGCAGCACATATCACAATAACCAGCATAATGATGTTAAATTTATCAACATTGGAAAACTGTGTTTTTATTTTAGGTTTATTTTTCTAAGAGTGTTTTAAAGATCTCTGTCCCCTTTTATTACCTTCATCTGTTAAAGCTGATGAAAACCCAAATAAAATATAACAGCGATGGTGGTGAATGATGAGAAGACAAGAGCTGATGTTGTTGATGCTGCTGAGTTAACTGTTTATTGGGAGGAGTAATAAGGAATATCTAGGAGGAACAGCACAGTCAGCTACAGTGTTTGGGAAATGGAAACTGAAAGTTGACTTTGATAAAGTAGTTCAGGATTTCTTAACTTAGATTTCCTAATTGAGAGTAACACAAAGGCTTCTCTTGTAGATACGTCATGGAAAATAAGAACGTTTTTTGTCATGGGTGACAATAAGGACCAGCATTACAGATTACATCAATGTCCTTTGCAAGACCACTAGACTGCTTACTCAGTATTAAACAAACTTGTACACTAGAGCAGTACTAAGCCAAAAATCAAAACTCCATGCATTATGTAACCAGGTTAGGACCCCAGAGTAATATGATCAGACTAAGGCTCTGGGACAAAGTCAGACATTTTGTGTGTGAACATGCTAAACTGCTTGTCTACATCAGCAGCGTATAGCACACTATGGCAGGCTTTGTGTGCATCTCTATGCATGGTCAAAGCTTTGCCTTCCCTGGCATTAAAAATAGACCTACAACAATGGAAACTCGCTATAACTGACACTACCGGGGGGGAAATCAGTGGGTTGTAGATGGTAATGCTGCTTCACTCTGCATACACTAGTCTGGGGTTCAATTCCCTGCCTTCCAAGCACCAGACTGGGGTTCAACTCTCAACCGTTTACACGTCAGACTGGGGTTCAATTCTCTGCTGCCTGTGTACCAGACTGGGGTTTAATTCCCTGCCTGGCAAGCACATCACACTATACTAGTGAGAGCTTGGGCAAAACTCCTAATAATACATTCACTATACACACCAATAAAGATGGACATGGTTATGATGGATATTTCAAACTGTACTCTGAAAAGCAGAATGTTTAGATGATGCTGGGCTACTATGGGAAAATATCCTTATTCATTTTACGTCACTTGTAACACAATACAAAAAAAAAAATATATATATATATATATATATATATATATATATATATATATATATATTTATTTATTTATTTATTTATTTATTTATTTATTTTTATTTTTTTTCTAGGAAGCTGTACTCTATGGAGAGAGAGAAAAAAAAAGGGAGGGGGGGGACCCACAACCAGCTACCTCACAGAGGTGTTGCAATGAGTATCCAACCTCTCCAGAGATGCTGTATTGTTTAAAGCAAATTCTCCAAGATGTCTGAATGGTCGTCAAGGTGCTGGCAGTAAATGGATTGGTTTCTAGGGAAACCCTTTTCAGCTCTAGTGCTACAGCCTATTTTCCTGGGCTGTCGATCTGAGGTGTGGGTCTTCTACCAAGAACCAAGGGGTGCCAGCAGCTAAAGGCTTTGCTCAAGGTCAAAATGACAGTGGTCAGAACAAAGACATTTGTCAAAATGACACGTGGCCACTCTTAAGCAGTAACTCGATGAATCTTCAACATTGTTCAATATCCTTTGTACTGACTAGGCTACTCTAAACTCGTAGGAACTGATTTTTATTTTCCACCTAAACTAATAATTAACTGATTTCAGACATTGACTCAGCACTAAAGTCACAAAGAATGCCTTTCTTCAATTCTTATTTTTGCAAAGGTTAATACAGGTAATAAACCAAGCTCTCTCAAATAAACATTTTTGGTCAAATTTTTCCATGGTTTATCTATCACTGTTACAGACATTTTTTTCTAAAGGTTCCAATAATGCAGTGAAAGATGTAATTACTATCCATGTATTTAATAAAGGATGTAAAAATTTTAAAAAGGTCAGCATTACAAAATTCTATGTAGAATTCCATTATCAGCTTTTCGTTGTAAAGGTCGGGCAATTCTTTATTTTCTTGAGCTAAACTGAAAATAAAAAGAAGATTGTAAGATGGAATACCTGGGCTAACCAATTTTATTAATGAAGAAAGAGAGAAGAGAAAATCTGCATCTGAACTGAAACAGGCTAATACAATCTTACAACAGTGGATAGCAATAGTTATGAATATAAGCACTGTGCCATTTAACTAACAGATAACTGCACAGTAAGGGGAAAATGCTTAACAGATGTGGATTCTGTAATCACTAAGCTAACACTATCCTGTCTTGTGTGACATATGAAATGCAACACAGTAACAAATGACAGAAAGCTATGTGGAATCACCAAGGTTAGATCAGTGTTCTGAAAAGGCTGTGGAATCTACCCATGTTTAATGTATTCCTTTTATTTCTACAGTTACCTGCAGCTGCATCCACTCACTCCATGCCAACACTAGGTGTTAAATCACACAAACAGTTTGTGGAAGGCTGTTTTGGATATCTTACCATCTGTTGAGGATTCCACCCCAGGATTCCAAAATCTTCTCAGGGCAATCCTTAGACACATCGCCAGTACCACTGGAGATTTCGCTGTCACTATCTGTGAGAAGAGGAGAACAGAAAATGTTAAAGACCATACTGGATCATATGTAAGACTGGGTAACACTGCAATAATCTAACATCATGAAACCTCAAGACATTTACACAACATTTCGCTTGTATTAAGTTTGAACAGACAGCGAAGCATCAGTAACATATACTGCAATGTAACTGTGAACACAAGTGGCATCCTGACCAATACATTTCAGTCAAACAGCTGAATGCCAGCACTTAACATTATTGAAAGGGTGTGTTTCTTCCTTGTTTTGACCAGATTTTGACATTTACTGGCCACCTACACTAATCATATCACAGTCTCAAAATGATTATTTTCATTAAGATATCCCTCAAGATATATATATATATATATATATATATATATATA
>CM067489.1:15825123-16085505 GCA_034552555.1 Semaprochilodus insignis | reverse complement strand
TAGAACTTAAATATATATTTATTATTCCCCTTTTAATAATTATTAAAATGTCTTTTTAAATTCTTAAAGTTCTTGTGCATTTTGTAAGCTTTTGTCTGTTTTACGAAAGAAAAAAAAAAAAACTTGTCACTGTTGTCAGTCGACTTGAAGGTTCTCAGTCGACTTAAAGGGTCTCCGACTGACGATTCGACTCGTCGACTTCTAGAGGGCAGCCCTAATGCTAAGTTTCCTTCAGGTCAAGCAATAGCAGCATAACATTCCCTGCACACTTTGCTATCAGATGAACATCATGAAGAGCCTCACCTTTTGGTGTGTCCTCATTAAGGGCTTGAAAGGCAGGTGTGTTTGGATTCCATGTTCCAGTGATCACATAAGCCTTCCCATCTGCACTTTTCCCCATGGACTCCTACATACAGTAATAATCACAGCCACCAGTAAGGTGTTTGGAACAAACCATACTAAACTTAACACTGACAAAGAAAACCAATTAGTGCAGCATTCATGAGGGAAACGTAAATAATGTTTCTTTCAACTGCCCTAATACAGACAACTAGACTCACTTTATGCTGGCAATTTTCTTTGAAAACTGCTCAACTTTAAATGAGCCATTTTAATTGAACTGATGAGCTTTTAAACATTTAGACTTCTAAAGGTCTAACAGTAAGCCATCATATTCTAACAACTTAAACATTCTACTACCAAACAGGATGAAATACAGAGCTAATAACATCACGCTACTGATATCAACAAGATACAGATGCTAGGTATTAGACAGGTCATGATCATGACCATTAATTGCCATATATAAAATTGCGATGAACAATTTATCGTTACACACTAAAATTATTACTCTAAAGTAGCCAAACTGGCTAATTTATTTAATACTACGTAGCTCCCAACAGAAGATAGACACAGGGCTCAAATAAACAAACTTTACTCACTGCAGCCCTCTAAAGCCATATTAGCTCCAGCCAGAAGAAAATTTGTTATTTTTACGAGGCACATGACAGGTAAATGCATTTCTCTTTGCTTCCATTTGCTTGCATTTCCCTCAACTCAACAGTTGAAAATGTGCCTGTTTGTTATGATGTAAACATGTGACTGTAAAAGCTGACAACTGTGGAAAATAACTGCAGTCAACGTAAAATCATCGCAATCAGCTCAAATAATTGCCATCAAACTAATATCTGTGACAGACCTACCAGCTGTGATCTCTGTTTTAAATATTTGTAATATAGTGAAATGGTTGCAAAAGCAACATCATGTTAAAATGGTTCCTAATGAACAAATGATATGAATGAGGAACATTTATCCAGGTGGTGATTTTGTTTTTCCACAGACAATTTCATGAGTAGTTCTGTCTTGCATGTAATCTAGTCTATACTCAAGAAATACATTTCATAACTATGGCTCTTACAGTACAATCAAATAGGTTTCATAGTAACAAGCAGCAAAGCCTAATATGTTACAGAGATACAGTTTTGTAATTTCATCCTTTCATTTTGATTTATAGAAGAAAACTGCTGCATTGTTCTTCTCTCATTAATCTCAAAGAATACAATCCTAGCTCATTTCACTACATTGCTAATTGTTCTGAATGTGCTGGTCTCCTGTGCTGAAGTTCCTTGAGGCGCTATGTAAAAATATGTTCCTAATGAATAATAAAAATACTTGATTTCCATGTCTTGAGCCTATAAATAGCAGGCACATTTAAAACAGTGCTGCACCATGAAAAATAAGAGGCAGTCACTACAAACTACAATGCAGAGTTTGCAGAAAAAACACTCATAAGGTAAACAACAGACAGCACTAAATTACAGGAGAACAGAACAGAAGTGCTAATAAACACATATGCTGTTTAGTCAACAGTCAGTAAGACACCAACAGAGCACAACTGAATTAATATGCTTGAAAAACCTATGCGAGATGAAAGAATTCAAGTAGGTGACTCACCATGTCTAATAGGTGCATGTCACTGTTCCGGACCTTCTGGCCAGGACTGAGCAACATGCCAAAACACCTAAAGTAAGGGTCAATAAAAAGGTTAAGGAATTCAGCTGCCAAATCTAATTTTAATTACATAATAAAGAGAGTTTAAATCTGTTAATCTGTACTAAATTTGCACTGCAAGACAATAAGAGGAGAGAAAGTCTATTGCTGTAACTAAAGTGCCATCATGTGGGTTTGAACGGTATTACACTTAACATACCAGCATAGAGATCTAAGTATGTGTTTGTTCAATTGAGAAGAGGTATGTGCCGGAACACATGTAAAGAATATCATCAGATATGGACTTGGGTATCTGAATAAACGGAACTCGTTTTTTTAGCATAAAGGCCTTCATACAATACTAAACAAACCCAACATAAGAATGTGATTTTGTTTTACCAGTTTCAATTGCAAACAAACCTTCGGGCAACAGCAGTTACCCTCGGTTAGGCTGAGAGTGACAATAACATACACATACATAACAGGCTTCAGAAATCATTTTATGTGCTTTCTGGTTTTTGCTGAGTTTGATGAATGAAAACTATTTTTGATATTTTGATTATTAAGGAACAACGTGTTGGGCCTTAAAAAAACAAAATATAACATGTTTAAGGTGATATATGAACATGCATGTAGTGTTGATTCAGCACAGTGGCACAGCTATTCATGTCTGGTACCAAGTTTTTTACCCATCTTAATGGACAACATGGTTTTGTCCAGGGTTACAATGTATTGCATGCTCAATATCACGGAATACCTTATTATTGAATACTGGCACATCTACTAGACAACATAGGGAAGAAAATAGCAAAGAAATCCACTCTGGGACTGTGAAGAGTGTACACTTCAGTCAGAAAAGAAAGATACATGAAATAGGCCATTTTTCTGCAGTCGGCCTCAGGAGGTACTGAGGTACTCTCAGAAAGAGATATGACATTGCAAACGTAGTACTGAAACATCCTTATACAATCTCCGCAAGCAGTTAATGTGTAATGAGGTTTATCTTGGGCACACTTAACTTAAACCTAAGCAATATGCAAAGTGGAAGCTCCAACAAGAGCTGTGGCTAAATTACAGTAATACTGCAGCTGTGTCAAAAAAAGAACTCAGCTATTGTATTGATGTCTCACCTCTCTATACCCAATTCCTCGTTTGAGATCTGTTGCACCGTAACCACCACTTTCTTCTGTACACTTTGCCGCAGCTTGAAGTAGTATTTGTCTCTATCTTTAGGAACAGGGCTGCAGGAGAGAAAAAAGTCCAAGAAATATAATTATATATATTTTATATAATGCTAAAATATATACAGCTAAAATAAAAGTAAACAGAGTAATCAAAACCGGTTATAAATTGGCACTGACTTTTGAACAGTATTAGTAAGAGCTGGGGAATTTTGAAAAAGGTTGAAGTGAAAGCAGCTATAAATGCTTTTAGAGCACCTTCAGAGACAGCTGTAAATGGTTGGGAACGTGTTATACAATACCAGAAAATTTGGAACACAAGTCGGGGTTATTTTAAGTACAAAATCGTTTGTGTCCTAATACAATGCATACAGGCTCCAAAGAGAACATTACGCATGGATCATGATGAAAGTCAGACGGTAGCTCTCATAGCAGTATAGTCAAAAGACATGAACAGTCATTCAGTTTCAGACAGAAACAGTAGGGTAATTGACTGTCTTTCTTGCAAACAACAACAATTTAGACTAATAAAAACTCTTAACCACTGCTGGAGAAATAAATCCAAAATATGCAAAAATTAAACCAAATTCACAAAATGTGGCTCCATTTTCATATTTGAAACATGATCTGACCTTAAAAAAAATGTCTTAAAGTTTCTGTGGGTTGGCTTAATAACCGTGAACGGATCTGCTTAGTGGATAGGAGGAATTCTCTCTAAGAATTCTCTGCTGGCACCAGTCTGCCACTCATCCTAAAATTAAAAACTCTTTAAATCTACACAATTAATGTGAATGAAATTTCCATTCATAGCAGATTTTGCCAAAAGGCCTTAAGTTTACATGTATGATCCTCTGGTCCACCATTTCTGACCTGAAATTGCCTTTGCCATCATCTTCCCGCACCTCCAAGGACACAGTAAAAGTGAAGATGTCGCTGTCAGGTGACTGAGGCAGGGACAGCTCACGGCCATCTGTAGCAGCTTTGGATGAACGCTTAAATGCTGTGGAGAAGCTGTAGAGAATTCGGCTCACCTGTACAGAACGGAAGATACACAGCTTATGATCTGCACTCTTCTCGTTCTTCTGAGGCTCTTGAGACATATATTGCTTTAATCTCTATGCTCCTCATTGATGTTAATTTGAAATAGCTCTAAATCTAGTGTTCAAATCAGTCAGTCTGAACTGTTTCGAACCACAACAATACAGCTCCTCAGGATTTACCAAACAGGGCCACTCACAGCCTCTTTGATATGACAGGAGAAGACATGAATCTGGAAGTCCTCCGAGCTGCGGTAGCTTTCAGTGAAAGAAAAGCAGTCACTTTCTAATGAACCCTCCTTCCCTCGGGCACAGAACAGCACTTTATATATAGGAAAGGAGGCAATCTCTGTTCCAGAGGCCTGGTCAACAATCCTAAAATAACACACAAAAACTTTTTTGTAATTTACAAACAGAGAACCTCAATGTATACGCTGCAGTCTACACCGCTTTGTCACATAATAAATGTTATTCAGTAATTATGTATACGGTAAACATTGAAACATTATACACTGGAAAGTTATTAAAACAATTCTGGGAACTGACAAAATAAATTAAGGTTATTACATAAAAAAAGCATAAATATTATTTACAGTCCACGTAAAATGACAACAAGGATTTTGGTGGTCATCTCTTTTTAAATAAGACATATTTTGGATATGAATTTTAAGTTATTTCTCAATTTTACACAGCTTTCTCAATTATTAATTTATTTCTTATAAGTCATCTACGGCTCATTTCTTTGAAAATCTGTTAATGTTCACAGCTTCTTATGAACTGTTTAAAAACAACAGAATATCAGGATCCTATTACAGTCATTCCATACATGTATCTGCTGCAAAATTAGTTTTATATTATTAAAAAAGACAATTCCAAGTTTTTGAACTGTGATTCAAAACTCCGGAACAGGAGTGCAGAAATTCCACACAAAACATCTGCTGCACTAGTTACTGCTAACCTCAAGCTATTCAGAGATGTGTCTGGGGTTTTTTTTCCGTAAAAAAGTCTAATTTAAGTTTGTTTCATGGTATTTACATACCACTAAATTTGAATGTGACTGGTCCACATAACATCTGTGTTATATCTTACCATGCACAAACATATTTGGCAACAGAAGACAGAGAAACCACATTCTCCCCCACCAATTTCCAGCGTGGTTAGTGCTGACCTCATCTGACATATGACAACAGCCTGCAAATCACTCACTGCACTCACTTCCCAGGACGAAAACACTGGCCATCAACTGCTACGCAATGAATAAAACAGTAATACACTGTCAACTCTGTGTGAGACGATGAATGTACCAGTGCTAGCTGAATGGCTAATTTATACCTACAGTTCCTGAGAACGGAAGAGTAAGTCAGAAACAATTAAAGCAAACAAAATAAAAAAGGACAAGCGGACTGCTATTATAAAAAGCATGCATCACTGTTTGTCTGACCTAACGCAGCCATCTGGGCCATTTGGTACATGGAGAGTCACAGGGATGGGGCTGGGACTTTCAGCCCGAAGCGTGGCCATGGCCTTCTGGGCTTCAGCCTCGCTGCGTGGGGCCTTCACCCAGGTGCAGCCCAGGTAGGAAAGTTTACTGAACTGCACACTTTCTTCCTCTGGAATGACTGGACTGCCCACTGTCCCAGATGTGGCTTCTGAAAAAGAGACACAACACATCCTGAGCTGTCACGATTTTTTTTTTTTACATTCCTTTTTTAACTGTCGTTTCCTAAATGCAATTTCATAAAGTGGCTACATGGCTTAGTTCCTGGTTTGCATGAAAAATGTATAAGGCAAATGAGACTACTCCCTAAAAATGCTAGCAGGTAGGTGCCATTATAGGCATTCCTTTCAGAGTTGCTTCTAAGAGGAAGCTCCATCAGGCGACACAGGAAGTGAGTATAACCTTTAATCATTCCACACTTTCAAAAGCAACAACAGGAACTAGTAACAATAGGAAGAGAGCCAGCAAGCATTTTCTGACACTTCCTCTAGCATAAGAACTCAAATGAGCAGTACACGCAAATCTTCTCATTGCCATTTATAGCCTAACGTGGGCAGATGCACACTGCATATGGATTTCTACTGGAGAGTTCCCGAATTTATCTTTCATTACTGTCATTAATTCCTATATATCTAAAATGAATTACTTAAAAACAAAAGCACCAATCTGTTTATATGACTCACATGGACATTTTGGACAGATTACAGTGCAATATATGAAATCTAGGGGGCAGTATAACCTCTATTGTTCAATTTTACCATACAATAGGAATCTACTTCACATACGTTGAATGATGGCGGCACTCCAACAAGGACAACGTAAGAGTAAAGAGCCGAAGGCATAATATCTTAATCAGTAGGTTAACAGGAACTGCAAGAGTAATCGATTCTAGCAATAATTGTTTAGTGCTGCCCTAGTCTGAATGAATAAAGTCCATTATAAAAATCTTGATTTCTTTACATCCTCCTTTAAAAGGCTGTGTGCACACAGCAAGACATACCATTAGGTGCTGTATTCAGCACCAGGCTAGGCGGCCTTTTCTGCAGTCTGGGTGCTGCAGGTGCTCCTGAATCTTGTGAGCTTTCTCTAGACTCCTCTGGCGTACCTCTGCTTTCTTCTCTTCCCAGCTCATCCTCCAGCACCTCCTCCATTGCCCTCTCCAGCTGCTCACTTCCGTTCCAGGACATCTGAGAGGACAAGACAGACCTTCAAACGGCTTGCTAAAGCAAAAATTTCCCCTGGCCGTCTCGAAGCAGTGATGCAGGTAAGGGAACTGGCTGTGTTCATTAAGTTTCAGTGCTTGTTCAACACTTTTAAAGGAAAAACTGACAGTTCAGATATGTAAGCCTTAAAACAGCATACATGTCTACTGAATACAACTAAAATAATACTACTAAAAGTCATGGGATACAGTATGTAAAGTAATTATAAAGTGATGTTACCAAGGGACGGCTTAGGAACGCCACAACCTGTAGTTGTGCCTCATTCAAGCTCAGGTATCTCATATCACCTTGAAATGAATTATCAGAGCTCCAACTAGGCATGATGGTGGAATATAAATAATATATAATAATATAATATATCTATTTGACTTATGCTGGGCAAACGTGCAGGCCAGATCATTCGCCTCTACAGAATACTCATCAAACCAATTCTGGACAACTTGGGCCCTATGGCACGATGCATTATTCTCCTGGAATATTCCATCATTGTGGGGATACATGAAGTCCATTAAGGACTGCAAATAGTCACCAAGCAGTAAAACGCAGCAGCCCAGATGAGGTGCTTTGTCTGGTGTTGTAGTGTTAACAAGGCACTCTGGTGGGTCTTCTGCTCCCATATCCCATGGACGCTAAAGAATACTGCAGTGACCTGCAGGATATGCACATGGGATCTCCTGCATTGAATGTGGATTCGATTTCTTCCAGAGTCCCTTGTCTGTTTGCATAGACAATTCTAGCCATGTCACAATCATAAAGCACCCATCGGCGGCCTCTGTGTTGTCTGCTGTGGGTGGTAATGCTTTGTATGACGTGTTCCCGGTACATACGTGACACTGTGAAGTGAGGAATGTTAAATGCCTGCACTACCTCAGAAATTGAATGTCTCATCCATTTGTCACCCACTCGTTTGAACTCCGATAATTCATGCTGCTTTGCCATGAACACACTGGCCAGTGTTCAACCTCACAACTTATATAGGTGTGGGTGCTCCCAAGCCGTCCCCTGAGGCTACACCGCTATCCCATGACTTCTGGTATGTCAGTGTATAACATCAAAAGGATATGGGAAAGTGCTTTTTATTATGGAAAAAAAAGACATGACAAAGAGGCTAAATTCCTCTACCTGTATGGTTGTCATTGTTGCCATACATATGGCATTTTAACTGCTTTCTCTTACATATTTGAATGGTAAAGGGTATGTGCACAAAACTGGGGCCTGTATGTGTTAACTGCATGAAACATGGTGTCTAAATACAATTGAACAAAAGTAAGCTAAATTTAATCCAAGTACACCACACCATTCCAAAGGTTTCCAAACTAATCTTTCTGTATTGCTCTGAAAGAAACTTGTATAAGCATTAGGGCTAATAGGTCATTACAATACACATTTTCGCTGTGATATCTGTTGTATAATTAAAACTCACTGAACACTGCAAAATGTCTGCATTACTATTTATTGGATTATACAAATACCTTGATTCCTCCAACACCCACCGAAACACTAGGATTGGTTAAGATGCACACACCACACAGCACAAAAGATTGTGATTGGTTAGAGCTCTTTTTCGCATTAGCAGGGTTTTTTGCAAAAGCCTAATCTCGCAAATAAACAAATTATAAGCGAGCAAGCATTCAGCAAGCGTGGACTGTGGAATGACCTTGAGTCTTGGGCGGCCTTCTGAGCTAGACGGAGAGCCTTCAGCTCCAGGCTGCACCAGCACAAACTCCTCACTGGTGACTGTGGACACGGATTCAGTGGAGCCGCTCACTTTGCCCAGAGACGAGCGGTCGTCCATGATAGTCAGAGAGAGTCTGCCCTCCAGGCCCACCTGCTGCACAATATATACAAATTAAATATAGAGCTAAACAAAACTGCAACTGTTCATAACTTTGGAATCAAGGTTTTCAAGAATACCAAAAACAATCTGGTAAATGTAACAAAATCATTTAATATGCTAGTCCTGTGTAAATTCATAACTTTCAAACATTAACAAGCCATATATAGAAATTTCAGATGTGTCCAGAATGATAACAGAGCTGTATATGAGTCTGAAAACATCTGAGAAAGTTATGACATCAAGAATGAAGTTACAATAACATTAACATTCAAAATTTCAAAATAAATCATGAGTAAGATAACGTGATATGATTAAAATCTACACTGATTTATTATTATTAACACATTGTGTTTTATTATTATTATTATTATTATTATTATTATTATTAATAAAACACATTATTAAAATAAAATTAGCAGTTGTTAATCTTGAATGGCTGCAATTGACAAGTTTCATTTATTAGTATGCCCAGCTTTATTAATTTAATTTGACATTTCTGTCAAATAACAGTCACTGCCACGAAGCGAGCTTCAAGTACACACGATCGTTGCTAGGAGCCATCAACTGCAATAACCACAATTATAATATCACTTAACAATCACACTCACTTTATGTAAACCAGACCAGACAGATGTATATACAGACAGAAACCAGGAGTTTTATGACATCATAGCTTGCCACTTGCGCTTGCTAAAACTGTTCAGAAAATTCCCACACAAGAGCACAAGAGGCCATTGCAAAAGAAACTTACATCACTAACACAACACCAATGCCTCCTGCCAGATTACAGGAGTGTCATGAATAAGAAAGAAAAATGATAGCTTGAGAAGTGCAGTTTAATTACACATAGTGTCTGCTGCTGATCTCTTAAGACTACATCACAATGTGCCTGGGAGGGAAATTCAAACTATGAGACCTGTGTGTTAGAACAGGGTAACCAGACACACTGGACAAGCGTTCCAAACAAACCAACATTATAAACCAGTTTGGAATGTGGTCTCCTCTCTTCAATTAACATCAGCTGAGGAAAATACAACAAGGCTGAGTAATCCTATGCAAGAAGCTGGGTCACAATGTAAGGTTCAGTTACTATGAGTGCATAAACAGATTCAACTGTAACTTCATACTTCATATTTAGTTCAGACAGGTTGCATTCAGTATCTGAAACCTGCATAGCTTGTTTATATCCCTATTCGAAGGAAAATTCCATCAACTCCAATCTACTATTATTGTTGTTATTATTTTTCTTTTTTTACTGTTTTCCAGCTTTCAAAATCACTGAGAGGGGCCCTTTGCCTTTACCAACATTTGCAGCTGAACAACAATTCAGCAAATTTACTCTTCTAGATGAAGATGAAGGTTGCGCAGCACTGTTACTAGCGGTGGGGAGGGGGAAATGTATAAAGCATGCTATCGCTATATTTTGCATGCCAATATTACATTGATTCGTGGACACCAAGTATCAATAAGCAACTGCATATACATGAACTGCAAATACAAACGTTTGGCACCAGAATATTAAAACCAATTGCTCTGAGTAAAGCAGAAAGGATCACATTAAGCTGCACTGTGTGAATGTGGATTCTTATGGGACTGTAACAGAACAAAGTTTTCTTCAATTATTTGCAGTTGAAAAAAGATCAGATTAATTTTGTCACAACTTTTCTCTGTTTTAATTTTTCCTAAATGTCCTGTTGTTGCTCATTTCCAGATTTGAAAAGCCCAAATTTTTAATGTAATCTCAGACTCTTGGGTTGCACCGTGTCTTTTTTACAAATACATTCACAGAAAAGAGGCCAGGACATAGAAAGGCAAAACTAAACTCTTTTTTTTATTATTTACCACTTAACTTTACGATTAATCAACACTAAACATAAAAACCTGAAAAGTTACATGTTTGTTTGTCTGTTATTTTGGATAGTAAGTAAAATGGCCATATCTGCCCTGTTGACATCATAAACCCTGGTTTCTATCACCACTACTGTAAAGAAATCATGGCTGGTTAATTTCTCTAGAACTGAGTATATAAAGCCATTTTCTGTAGAATGGAGTACATCAAATGGCTCTGAATGATTCTGCATGTATCTCAATTGTTGAATTACACTGAAATCTTGAATAATCATTTTTATTATCTTGTTCTAAGCTAAATATATAAACTGTTACACTAGTAAATATAAACATAATAATACTAGCCCTGAGACAGTGACACGAGGATGATGTGAAATGTGTAGCTATACCTAAAACTGTGGTAGTCATCATCACTGTGTAAATGCAGCAATTTCTTAGGTCTGACATCAGCAGGCCATTTGTGAAAAGCTCCACAGACACAGAGTGTTTTAGCCTGATAGGCCTAATTCCCTACTGAGACACGCTGTCATGTGCTCTAATCACATTCACTCAATTACTGCCATTAAAAATGGCTGAAGATAAAGCTGAATGTTAACAAAGCATTCCTCTGTGTTAGACAGTTCACTTCATTATCAGGACATAGTGCTATTAATATTTGTTAATTGTATGTTCCATGTTAGCAATGGTCAAACTGTAAAGCTTTTAAGGGGAATTGATGGGGTTATAACAAATAACGAACTAATTCAATATCATTACCCAGAATATTTAGCCTCACACACAGCCAACACTACAACCCCAATCTGTTGCTTTAGTATGTTAGCCCCAAGCTAATGCACTAGCCACAAGCCAACAAATGATTTTAGTGGTGAGCGATATGGCAAAAATTCAATATCATATTACGTCAAGCCTTTATGATACAATATTCATCACAATAATTAATTTCTGGTTTGAGAAATATGAGAAGTTGGAACAAAAAAAAAGGGCCAACAGTGGCACATATATTTATACATGATAGTATGATATATAACCTGGATATATATCATACTATCAAAAATGATTAATACAGTGCTTTATTTAATCTTTCACTTACAGAGCTGCACTACACCTAATTAACAGGCCTGATTTTTTTATGTAGTTAATCAATGTTCTTTAAGTACTGACAATATCCCCATTATGCTCAGTGTAACGCAAATTACGATGCAATGTAACATCATTTATCAAACTGGCCACACCAAATGATACACTGTGATAAAATATGTTGCATTGTTAAATCCCCAGATGGCAGGGCTCGGATGAAGGATATGAACAGTAGCTAACTAGCTATACTAACGTTGCCCTTTGCTTAGCACAAGAAAAGTATTTTTTTTTTATCTCTGTAATCCTACACCATGAATATTCCTTTACACAATAAAGTATAACCTCTTTGTAATTCCACAGATATTACTGTTTTCATATTTATAAGAATTCACACACTGACATCAATCCAAAGAGGGGTCGGAACAGGGGGGAGTGGTCATTTATTTGGACCCTTGCATCCAATCTCTAATTAAGCCCTGCATGTCAGCCAAGCACACACACACACACACACACACACACACACACACACACACACACACACACACACACACACACACACACACACACACACATTACTGATGCTGTTATCTGTGGGGTAATATGGAGTTTCCTCTTTTTTCTGTTGTAACTAATCTGGACATCCTCTCCTGCATTTAACTAGGTTCAATAACACGACAAGAAGACTTCACTAAAGGCCAGGGGCAAATGATGAAGGATTAGCTCAGCCTGAACAACTCAGTCCCTTAAGAAGCCTACACACAGATTTCCAAAGTAGTCTACGCAATTAAAGGACTGTAACTGCTAGGTTTCAGCAGTGTTTGGGCAACACAGCTTCACACAGCACACAAAGAGCATGTGTTATTAACTTGTTTGTCCTCAAAAACGTATGAGGCTGAAACAAAAGTAAAACCAATCCAGAGGTTGCCATGCACCTTGTACCTGACTATAGCTGTCAGCTGCCCCTGAATGGGCAATTTCTTGGTCTGGCCCATCTATAAAAACGTTTTGTTCTGGCAAAAGTAACCATAATGCAAATGTGTAGGCAGACGACTCCAAACAAAAAAAAAAATACTGACTGTATTAGTAACTGAGCAATGTAATGATTGCTGCAATAACAGTGATGTGGTGGTGGTGTTTTAGTGTGTTGCACAAGTGGATCAGTTACAACAGTGCTGCTGGAGTATGTAAACACTGTGTCCATTCACCTTCCACACTCCTATTTTCTGCTTCACCTTGCAGATGTAAAGTCAGAGAGAGCAGCTCATCTGGTGCTGCTCAGATGCTGTGTTGGTCATCCTGCCCACAGGACGCTGCCCATTTGACGCTGCCCACAGGACGCTGCCCACAGGACGCTGCCCACAGGACGCTGCCGGCTGGATAGTTTTGGTTGATGAACTATTCTCAGTCCAGCAGTGACACTGAGCTGTTTAAAGACTCAGATTCACTCACACCAGCACAATACACACCAACACACCACCACCACATCAGAGCTGAGAAAGATCCACCACCCACATAATGTGCGCTGTATGGTGGTCCGGTGGGGGTAAACTTCACAGTGAGTACAAATACAGAGAGGTGGTTTTACTGATATGGCTAATCAGTGCATATAGATCCTTTTATTGCTTTGGTTTACATCCTTTATACTTTACAAGCAAAACATTAAAGAAAAGAGATTAAACAATTAAATGTAATAGAAACTGTTTTTTGTTAAAAGGGTTTAATTAAATGGGGAAAAAAGAAAATATTAAATACTGTTAATGAGCAATTCATACATGGACACCCAGCTGTATCTGAAACTAGGCAAAAAGAAATGCCAAAAAACCTTAAAAACTTCATAAACTTTCTGCTGAGCTCCTGTTGATCTACTACATTATCTGATCTTTGTCATTATTTGTCTTTAAAATATCAGTTAAATCTGAAGGACTGAAATCCCTGCCGGTTGTGAATGACTCATTGTGTGAAGTGTGAAACAATACCACACTACTGATACTACATTGTAAGTGGCAGTATTGTTGCAACTCTAATTTGAATTGATCTTTTTTTTTTAATCCAGTAATCAAGACAGCGACACGTTCCATTTTTCAAGGGCTTGGCTGAAATGCCCAAATACATTTCACCCAACACTGTTGAATCAAACACTGAGCTGTGATTGGGAGGAGTACACAGACCGTCTCCATACAAAGCTACTGCCATTAACTTTACATGGGTGTGCTACAGCCACAATAGGCCAGTTAAGGAGGAACTGGCTCTGCAGAGATCAGACCACATGCATTTTTCTCTAGTGAGCACACCCTCAGCAAAAACCCGAGCGATGGTGCAGTTTCCCAGAAATCAATTTTACCTTAACAAACATAAATAGCCTTCCATCAACCACGCCGAATTCCAGAAAGCAGTCGACGTGTTCACTGAAACGCAGTGAGGAGCAGTTACTGCAAGCTGGTCTCGAAAAGCTAGAGTTTAACTTTCTGACTGAGCCCTCGGCCAAATGGCAGTGATGAAACTATGGGCAGAAAACTTAGTCCATTACATCATTCAGCACTTTGACAGGGCAAAGAACAACTCGCCAGCGTTTCCACATAAAGAGTCCCAGAAAAGGCACCGTGACACATCAGCCTTTTAAAAAAGGCTTTTGTGGTGGCCACACAAAGTTGTGGCCAAAGCCAAAGTTCAGCACATGCAAAACATGTAACACATGCAAAACAGCAGCTTTGATCAATAATCAAAAAATATGCCAAACACAGGTTAAAGGGCATGACCATATATCTTCACTGTTTCATGTACAATTTCTTGACTGTTTGCACGTTACTGAATGTGCTGCTTCGGGGTGGTCCTACGCGACAGTGTAAACATACAATTAATGAGCCTTCTTAGCTATAAGCCTCGCTGATTCGCTACATAAACAATAAACAGACTTGCTTAACAAGTTTTCAGGGTAGCAGCAAACAGAGCTTCCTTGTCTTTTATAGGTACTGCAGTGTCAATGCATTTATTCTCTTGTATGACACAGCTCATGTTTCTGACTGGAAGGTTGCTCTTCACTTGAATAATGTCTGCTTGGTTTACAATGCCATGCTCTAATAATACCACCACCTAAAAACAAAAGCACATTTAAAATAGCAGCACCGGACAACTCAAACCAACTGGGGAAACCGTAAAATTGTTAGTTGCTTCTGCTACTGTAGCTTGCTGGGTAATATGCTAAAGTAAAAGGGTAAAGTAACACAGGAAACGTGACCTCAAGTCAAAAGTGCTAAAATCTGAGACTTGTCAGCACTGCTATATCATATTATGACATTTGATGCAACACTTTACAAACCGCTGTCCTTGTTTAACACTGTTACATATAAAAATGCTCCAGTGGAGTGAAGTATCTTAGCTTAGCTTAGCTAATCTCCCTGTCAAAGCTAAGCTAACAAGCTAATTTGTTAGCAACCTCAAAAACGGGCAGCTCAGTTAGCAGGCTAATGAGCTCGCCGCTAACAGTCTGAAGCTAGCAAGCTAACTGATAAACTATTATTGAGATTTATTGATAAAAACAGCGCTCACCAAAGAAGACAAATACTAGGCTGACATACACAAGTGTCTAACGAAACCTAAGCGTCGCGTCCGAGAGATGTCAAACGGCATGTTTTTAGTTTTTGAGCGCGGCGAAATAAGCACAACTTACTTGCTTTTGGAGTTTGTGTTGCACGGGGTTGGAGTGACTGTCAGCGGGGGCACCTGGCGTTTTACCCCGTTAGAAAACACTGAGAGCTCCGTTGCTCCGTCTAGTGATATAGTGATTCATGAACGAATCGGTTCCTTTAAATCGGCTCTTTTCATTAATTCCATCGAGCCGACGAATCTCAGCTAAATCGACTTGGGGGATATTATGCGAAGCCTGATTTCTCAGTTTAGCGTTTCCACTTGTAGAAGAGCTGAGTAACATTCCTATTAGACAATCCTGAACGTGAGTTTAAGTTATCTGGCTAAGTGAGAAATCTGTTCAGAGGACTGTCCAGTTAGAATCTTACTTTGTGAAATGCCCCATAGTTGGGCTAGACTGCTTCTGTGTTATGTGTCCCACAAGCCAACATGTCAACTTGTCAACTACTGTTGACATCAAGTCTTGCTCATCATTTAATTTCATACTGTAATTGAACATCAATCGGAGATTCGATTCAATGAAAGAGGCTTTTCTAAAGAATTGATTCAGTAAAGTGATGAATCAAACACTTCCGCAGGACTGAGTGGCTTTTTTCATCACACTGTGCCGAAACCCCGCCTCGTTCATGACGTTTTGGTTCCAAAGCTGTTTTCATTGGATAGCACCGGTCTGTCGTTGTGAGCGCTGATTGGACCGTTACAGCACGTCGTCACACCCCTCTTGGCTATAGCACGCGCTGGACTGTCTTTCCTTATATTTACACATATAAAAACACCTGCAAGCCAAGGCAAGCATGAATGAGTGCAGATTAAGAAATGCTAAAAAGGTTCCCCAAATCAGTGAAAAAAGAAAAGAAAAACACCTTTTCACCAAGTATGAAAAACAAAAAAAATCAATCAATTAATTTTAAGGACACATAAATTTCAGCTTAGCTGCACAATATACAATAAAATAACACACACACACACACATGTAGTGTTGGACTGCAGTGCTATTTAGAAGGAAGATAAATGTTACCAGGAACAATAAATGATGATAAATTTAGACTGACGCGGACAATATTTATTGAGCTACACATAGTGAAGTAGTATCTCTCAGTTTGGCGTCAGGCCGCCATGTTTGCTGACACAACAGGCTAGATGTCCTGGCACTGGGTTGTAGAGGTTCCTAATGGAGTCCTGTGATTACCCATCCCGTGCAGCTTGAATTTTCTCACACAGTTCATGCAGATACGGGTGTTGGGGTGGAGGTGAAGTGACACCAGGTCTTCTGTACATGTGACGCTTGACAACAAACCGTTCATCTTGGCGATGACCACAGTGCCTCCACACACGGATTTGTTGGTAGTCTCCACCAAGACAAAAGCGGGACTCATCATTGAAGATGACCCGCTACCATTCTGAGCCACTCCACGACAGTCTGGCACAACACCATTGCAGTCTTTGGCGACACTGATGTGATGTTAAAGGCAGTCACCATAATGTCCTGCACGCATGTAGTCCTGCGTCATGCAGCCATCTGCCAATGGTGCTGACAGACATTATCTGCAATGCCTGCAATCTTTACACCCTCTGAAAAATAACTGTTCAAGATTAAAGAAAGGAGGGGCAACAGATTGGTCAAGGCTAAAAAGTAGTATAGCAAAAATTGTTATAGTACTGTATTCCCTGAATTGCCTTCAGACATTTTGATTTTCCTGCACCTCCACATCAAACCTGTTAAACCACATTTTTTGGCATTTATGTGCACAAGGCCAAAGACATTCTGTAACGGGACAGTTAGAAGCATATACTTGTCTAAAACAAACATTACCAAACATTAACCTTCACTGGAGCTAAGGGGCCCGAGCCATGAATAACAGGCCCAGGCCATTATCCCTTCTCCACCAAACTGTTGCCACTATGTATAACACAGATTAATCTCTTCAAAATACAAGTTTCCACTGCTTCAGAATCTGCTGGCAGCGTGCTTTACACCACTCCAGCCAGCGCTTTGCATTGCACATAGTGATCATAGACTTGTGTGGAACTGCTCAGCCATGGGAACCCACTTCATGAAGCTTCAGATGCTTTTAGAGGCACCATTGTGGTCTTTGGCAACATTGATGTGGTGTTAAGGGCAGAAATCATGAGGTTCTGCATGCATGTAGTGCTGCGTTATGCAGCTGTCTGCTAATGGTGCTGACAGACACTGTGAAATGTTTAAAACCATCTTAAACAGGTGATGGAATTAGGCTTGGATATAAGATAAGCATCCAGAAAATGCTTAATCCTGTATCAGTGAGGATGGGTCTTTGCCAACTCCCTGCTTCAAAATACTTTGAGAAATTGCTGTCAATAAACACTGTTTGTTGCTACATCAACAAAAGCAAGTTAAGACTGTTCTACACACAGTGGAAGTCATGCGTCAACAGAGTCCAGAAATGCTGCCAACTTCTCTGGGATCTTGTTGATTGATGATTCAGCTGTTTTGATTGTTTAGGGAAATATTGGTGTTCTCTATTCGAAAGAAGAAAAGGGCCGTCCAGACTGTTACCAAGATAAAGTTCAAAAGCTCTTTCAGCACAACAACAGATTGGTCAAGGCTAAACATTGTTATAGTACTGTGTTCCCTGAATTGCCTTCAGACTATACACTGTGATTTTCCTGCACCTCCACATCAAACCCATTAAACCCACACAAGGGCACAGACATTCTGAAACAGGACAGTTAGAAGCATATAATTGTCTAAAATTAACATTAACATTACCCTTCACTGGAGCTAAGGGGCCCAAGCCATGAATAACAGGCCCAGGCCATTATCCCTTCTTCACCAAACTGTTGCCACTATGTATAACCCAAATTCATCCCCACTTCATGAAGCTTCCGGTGCACAGTTTTTGTGCTGATATTGCTTTCAGAGGCAGTTTAAAACTTTCTAGTGAGTGATACAACAGAGCACAGACAAACATTTACACATCAAGTGCTTCAGAACTCTGTGGTTCCATTCTATTTTTGTTAGTTTTTGTTGTCGATTTGTTGCTTAGAGAAGCAGAGAACGTAGAAATTTCACCAACTGACCATCTGGCAAATGTGGCACTGTATGACAGTGCTATGTTTAAAGTCACTGAGTGCTTCAGTATGACTCATTCTACTACCAAGGTTTGTCTAAGTAGATTGCATGGCCTAAAGTCGGACTACTATTTGACACCTTCCTATTTGAATATTACAAACAAGGGGTTAGACTACATTAGCTAGCCATAACCCAGTCTTTATTACAAGGGGGAACTTTACAAAGCAGGTTTAGACACGTTTAGCAGCATAACTTGGTATATTTGGAAGTTATACTTGGAAGAGAGAAACATTAAAGGTGAGCATGAAATCTATTATATTTTAGTGTTGAGTCCAACTGCCTTAAGTGCATGTTTAATTCCTGGTTTCGTCTATTCCCCTAATAAACGCAGTCTTGTTGTAAAACATTTAGCCAGTCCAACTATGTGCGTGTATTCAAGCAGGAAAGTGACGTCAATGCAATCTCTTAATAGTGTAAACAGACACATAGATATTTTAACACCTGGTCATACAATGCAATTGGCCAGACAGTGAAAATGATACTACACATGACAGAGGTTGCAAGGCTAGAAATACAGTTGATGCCACCAAAATCAATAAACATTTCAATTATGATCTTTATTTTTTGCTTTGCTGTTTCCATCCACTTTCAAACTATTACTCATATTGTAAGCTGAAAAACAGTACACTAAAATATTTCTCTCCACGTCAGAGTTTCAATGGGGTGCTTGTCTCCAATACACGCATTACTTTAGAATGTGAAACAAAAGTGATCACAAAATAATATCATGTGTATCTTCATTTCACGTGTATCATGCATAAACATGTATTATTTGATCTCAAACACATACCAATAACACAATACTGAAATCAAGTGTACTTCTTTGTAACACAGTTTCATGTAAGTAAATCGAGCTTTTTGGCCAGATTAAACATCGCTTGGTCTGGTTTTCAAACAAAAACATGTTCAAATGCATTCACCGGAATTAATCCATACATGACCAGCGTCTTGCATCATTTTAGGTTTGGGGGAAATTAGTAATTTATGATTTATGATTTATGATTCGATGAATGGATTTTTAATAGGCATCAGTGCTCAGGACAAAACACCTGGGTGCTTGGAATTCCATTCGTGTTTATATTACACAGCCTTTCCCTCCTTTTTCTCTTTCCATCTCAGCAATCTAAAAGTTTGAATAAATGCAGACCACACATCAGAAAATGAATCAGCACAAGCGGCTAAAGTTCCCCTCCCCTTACAGAGTCAGTCTACTGTAACCTCTTTGGCGAGACACAATAATTTATATACACATATAACATTTCTCCCAAGGTTGGCTACGATTTTGTTATTTCATGATGTAAAAAAAACATTAAATGTCAATAAACATTAAAGCTACAATCAGGAATTTCAGAATTCTAGGACTAAACTTGGGACTTAACATACATGAGGCAAAACCCTCCTATTATAAATCATAAATGTGAACATTTCACTGTATTTCATATTTAATATAAACATAAACAGATTTAGAAATAGTTGATCATGCCATTAGGGAATGCTGCAAAATCAACAAATTCTGTGAATCCCACCTGATAAAAAATAACTGCACAATACTGTAAGAGTGAAGTAAAGGGCAACGTGTTTTCACCTTGTTTAAAAAGTACAGATGCTAAATATGGAGTCACTCTTTTGAATAGTTCATTCTGTGTTACCATTTGCCGTTCAGTGCTCAAACGACTGCAGAAGTATGTCTCCAAGACAAGGTCTTGTGAATTTGTATTTCTAAGTATGGTTTTGCATTTTGCTAAAAGGTAGAGAAAAGTGGGGCTGATTGGCTTTTCTCAATGTTTGAGCACATTGAGCTTGCATAGAGAAAGCTCTGGGTATATAGTCCTTTGCTGTTAATCACTGGAAGTAATGTCCTTGATTGTTTCCACTTTGTCTATTAAAACTGCTATTAATAGTGAAATGAATACTTGATTGTTTTCAATTGTGGGAAACACAGAAAACTCCAACAGCAGCAGATGAGACGTCATGTTGGATAGCCCTCATTCAGTAAAGACACGAAGTCCACGCTCAGATATCTCAAGGGATCCAACCTGGGCAAAGAATGGTAGTGAGTTCTTGGGGCAGCAGTGGCCTTCTTCCCAAATCTAAGATATGGGAGAGCCCTGAAACACCAAACCAGTCATCACTGAGCATCTGTGGCTGACTGTACATAGATTTTGGGGCCCTTGTCAGCGTTGGTCGGGAGAGTTCTCTGTCCAATTGTTCATTCAATCAGTGTATAAAAAGAGGAACGTGTAAGCAAAGCAAACAAACTAGTTTAGCTAGGACATCAGGGTCCATACTAGGCTAGGCTAGTTTGTTTGTCCCTCTGGAAGGCTGTTTCCTTTCAAAGAGGTGGAGAACGAACTGCTGTTAGCTGAAGTCTTTGCAGTAGCTACTCAAACATTTACAGGAGATGTTAGTCAGTCTATCAGGGGGCCTAAAAACAAGAGCGGTGCCCAGGGGCTTCAGCAACAGCAAACATGTATGTGTATCAGACTTGCATTAATTTATACCCAACAGGAACTAGACAGCAGTGTAGCAGTCATGAACATCAGTATCCATAAAAGTCCTTTGCAATCTCCCTGGTTCACTAGTTCCTTGGTGCACTCAGGCCTATTCAGGCTCAGAAGAAAGGATGCCTGTAACTTGCCCACCACAGGTCAGACGTCCGTGCTGATGGCGCGAGTGTTGGAGTAGAAGTCTGGCATGGTGTGGGAACTCAGCGAGGTGCTGTGTGTGGAGGGCAGTGTGAGGGACAGAGATGGGCTGTCATGCTGACCGGGCATGTAGCCGATGCGCTCGGCTCCGTTGCGCGTCTCGTCCGTGGCACGGATGTAGTAGGACGAGCCGTATGGTGAGCATGTTGGGCAGAAGCTGCGGGCTGAAAGAGAGAGGGGCGTAACGCCAGACCCATCCAACCTTTGAGGGCTGCAGGAGTCACAGGCCAACTGAGCCTGAGAACAGGAGGAGGAGTCAGGATCAGACCCATTCTTCTTACAGCAGTAATACTGTGAACAGAGGGAGAAAAAATGAACCAGAAATTAACATGATTAGCAGAGATAGCGATGAAATTAAACAGAGCTAAAGGGCCCATATTATAGAAAGAACTTGGCTGGGCTAATGATCATGATCATGATGATCATGTATTCAGCCTACAGACTTCCCTGAAGACATTTTGATATGCCAAACAAGGTATTTTGGCACATACAACCATGTTATAGAACAGCCAGGAAACGTAGAATATGGGCCTGTTAATGAAGCTGTTCTGGAAAAACACTGTACTCTGTGCTACATTTGTGTGCTTTCAACTGAAACTCTTGAGCAACTGAATTTAGTTTATTAGTGAAAGAGAATCACAAAACCATGTTATGCCTTGTCATTTGATACCCCTTAGAAAGAATGAAGATGATAGTTAAACCTTCAAAATACATATTTTATTCTGTTATTTTACATTGTAGTGCTACTAAGAATGTAAAAAGTGCAAAAGCTGTTGAAAGCTGCCTGCAGTGCTATGATTTCCTTCAAAGCTCACCTGGAGTCGGCAGTAGCAGAGGACTACAATGATACACAGCAGTATCACCGTTGCAAGTATTCCTCCAGTTATGACGACAGTTCCCGCTGTCATTCGACCTGATCTCCATCAAACCCTAACACCAAACAAAGGCACAGGCTCAGAACAGAGACACATACACAGAGACACATCATTCTGTTATTTTAGGTCTACAGTCATATGCAAAAGTCTGGAAAACCCCAGGTGCATTACACATCCTCTAGAGAATACATTTCTTTTCCAAATATGTAAATTAAAAGAATAAACAATAATTGTATGTTAAACTGTGCAGAAGTGAGTTCTCTGTAGGGGATGTTAACTTATTTTCACTTTTTGGAAATCTACAAAACATGTAATTTTCATGATAAAATGTGTTACTTTAACTTAAAATACGCATCACAATAATATATGCACCTCTTCATCATGTACACCAACTTCTTCCAAGTTTGTAACTCAGCACTGATGTGTCTGATCCACTCATACCAGCGCAACACACACTAACACACCACCACCACATCAGTGTCACTGTAGTGCTGAGAATGACACACTACCCAAATATTACCTGCTCTGTGGGGGTCCTGACCATTGAAGAACAGGGTTGAAGGTGGATAACAAAGTACCCAGAGAAACAGATGGCCTACAGTCTGTAATTGTAGAACTACAAACTACACCTATATGGTTAGTGAAGCCAATAAAATGGACAATAAGTGTAGAGACATGAACGTGTACCTAATGAAGTGGCAATTGTGTACTAAAGTGTGAATGTGAAACTGCAGAGAACTAAAAAAATCACAAGATGGCGCTATATACCCATTTAAAAAATCTTCAACAACTGAAAAATGGTGCAACTCCACTGTATGCTGTAGAATAACAGGAAACATCTTTCAGCACTACAATCAACTACGCCCAACTGTATTTGGGTGGTGGCCTGTCAAGTTAGTACATAACATAGATTCATAATCTCTATGGTATACAATATAAATACAATATATTACAACGCATAATTCAGATTTCAGTATTTTCCCATCACACAGTGGTAATGAAACTCCAATCCAATTTGCCGTTTCCTGTTTGCGTATCCTGGTGTGTCTCTACAGCAACAAAATCTAATCTGGGCAGAACACTCAGTTGCACAGCTCATATTCACCCAGTCCACAACACTCTGGACAGAAGAGCAAAGGGGCAAAACTGTAATAGCAATTAGATGGTCCATTATCCAAACACATAATCTGATTCCAAGAATTATAACCTGATCCTACAGTTGGGTGAAAAACTGATACTAATTTCTTTTGTTTTCTTCAGGGTTCACAGTACTATACACATACATACTATACTACACATATACATACATACATATACATTATTATTTGTTGTGAACCTGTATACAGTGGTGCTTCAGTAATAATAATAATAATAATAATAATAATAATAATAATAATCATTCAATTAAACATCAGAATAATTTATGTAAAAAGCAACTTGTTGAAATGCTTGTCCAATGAAAATGGTAACAACACGAAAATAGATTAACTTACACAAACAAGAACAAATGAGCGTTAACATACAAAGAAAATGGATTGAAATAAACATAAAATGAGAATCAATGCTGCTTTGCCAGTCTTTTTGTGCTTCATTGTGGGAACATTCTATGAAGTAGTATGTGATGACCTGAAGATCGACAGCAATAGACTCTACAGCGAGATTTTCTATTTCAGAGACTGGGACATGATGAATCTCGAAGGTGGGAAGTATTTTGGAAAAACTACCAGCACTTCGGAGTTTATACTTGAGGGTGAGTTCTTTGAAATGTTTTATATTTTTTTCCAGCTAACTGATCATTGTAGAAATAAGCCTGAAGCTAACATTACCTCTAGGAACCAGAAGACCACACAAGTTTTTAATTTTAGATCATTTATATATACATTGATATGTAGATGGGCAATGGTTATATGGCATATGTGCATAATGCATGCTGGGTATTGTAGTGAGAGAACAGTGATGGACAAAAACACAAAACAGTGAAAGAGTGAAACAGAGAATAGGTATATAATGTGCTGCACTACAGAATATCACATAACATAACAAATACCGTATGAAACTTGGGGTTCAAATATAACAAAATGCATGTAAGAGTTATTTACATTTATTAATGTAGACTGATATATTGAAAAATAATACAATTCATTATATAAATATATTGTGACTTATTTTTTTTAACATGCTGCTCATCAGTACCTGATTTATATAACCTGACTCAGGCCAAACGTTACTGACTCTGTCAGGCATGACAGAGATGGGTGGGCGAATGGAAGAATGAACAGATGAAAACATATATGGAGAGATCAGTAGTTAGAGAGTGAGAAAGAGAGAGACAGAGGGATAACAAGAGACAGACAGACAGACAGACAAAGAGAGACACCGGTAATTGTATGTGTCTTCCATTATTGGAATGATTAAAAACTGAAGTGGAATGATCTATCATTGGATTTTATGTTGGTGTATCATATTAAAGGGTGCTTATCCTACATTATTGTTGTACTTTTTGGTTCAAAGTTTGTGTTTTTCTACCAAAACCAGTCATTTTTCAACCAGTCATGACTAATCTACAACCTCTTTTACAAGCTTGAATATTTAACAGGCTTCTTTTGTTACAGTGCATTTAAGAAGAAAGCAATCTCTGATTATCTGCTATGTATTAGGCCTCATTCAAAGATGCTGCTGTATGACCTGAAGAGGGCTGTACAAGCAACTGATCCCAAAAATACTGATGAACTGAAGCACAGGAAGAAGGAAGAAAATTTCCCCAAATTTCTCCTCATTGTTATGCAAATCTCATTTGCAGTTACAGGAAATGTTGGGTGGAGGTGATTGCTGCTAAAGGAAGAGCTACAGGTTGTTATATTCCAGGCTTCATCTGCCTGTGGGTTATTGGATGAGTTAGATTTTGTTTGGCTATGATTGTGAGTTAGAGAACAATCAGATCACATTCTGTTTCATCAAGTAGTCAATGTAGAAATCCAGGTAATTGCAAAGGGCTCACTTGCTTTTTCTTGCAACTGTAAATGTGATGGCTTGTGTTACATCACAAAAACAGAAAAAATCTATTTGGCCAGTTTTCAATAGTTTCCATATTACGTTCCATAGTTTTGAATGTACAATGAGCAGTGTTATGTACTACATCAAACTCAAATAAGTGAAGAAAATGCAGTTTTCCATGATGTGGACCCTTTAAAACAAATAAACATCCCATGAATTAATCTGACTTCTCTTCACATGTTACCTGGTCAGTCAGGCATTAGACAGATGGAGAGGCAATTGGATGGACAGACAGATAGATCAATAAATGAAGAGGGAGCGAGAGAGATAGACAGAATACAAATAAGGGGAGAGAGTGAGGGTAAAAAAAAAATAGAGAGAGAGATACAGTGAGTACTGTTGTTTCTATTATGTCAGTGGTACACAGAGCGCGCTGACAGAGGAAGTGTTGGGTCAAGCAGCTCGGCAGAATTGAATTTGACCAGGAGTGCAGATTTGATTAAGGAGCTGGCATGATGAAATGCAATCATGCAGCTGGATGAGGATAATGAAGGCTCACAACAGGCTGAGAGAGAGAAAAAGAGAATGATAGAGAAGCAGAGACACCTGCTCCTTTCTCTCTAAATATTAATTCTCTCACTCTGTGTGGGAAATAATTTATCACTGTGGATAAAAGAGGTCTGACACGTTCTAAAAGTGAGGATTCAAATTTATACAATCCTCCCTCTAAATGTATTCAATCTGGCAAGACATATTTGGAGTCTGAAGTTAATAGCTAACGGCTAAGCACTGCAGGTAATAATACCCATACCTCTAACCAGTTATTAAACAGACTTATGTAGTTTTTGACAAGGTATGACATACTAATATGCATAAAACAGGAAAAGGACAGGTACATAAATATATGTATAAAATGTCCATAAAAATGGTGGTTATATTTTTCCAGTACTTGCTATCTACAAAGCTAGCATGAATTTTTATGGCCAATTCTGATTTCCATACAGTCATAGTGGCTAATTTTTAGCACAAAGCCACATGGGCTAAATGAATACATGAAACATAGTTGCAGAAATACAATCCTCAATTTCATAGAAGTTAGGAGAGCATGTGAAATGCAAGGTACAACAGGAAGCAGTTAAGCAGTTAAGGAAGCAGTTTTTTTTGTAAATTGTAAATATACATATATTCTGTAACTGACATCAGCAATATTTTCCAACATTGGGACTGGAACTATTCTAGTAAAAGACTAGTAAAATTATCTAAAACCATCTCAGTCAGGTGATGCCATTATGATTGGGTATACAAGAGGTATCCAAAAAAGGCCTAGTCCTAGGATAAGTTTGGGTGTGCCACTTTTGCAGCAAATGGTCCAACAGTTTAAAGCTGTAAGCTATTTTTGTTAAAATTGAAAGAAAATAAACAGTATTGATTATTGAATCAGAAGAAAAAAACATGCTATATGCAAAACTATGATGTGCATGCGCTGCAATGTTTAGGTCTTTAATTGATCATCAACATTGTACTGATGAATATGTGACTATATACTATAATAATTCATTTACATCCTCAGAAGTGTCCTTCTCTTTGTATACCCTTTCAACGTGCTCATAAACATCAGATTTGTGCATTTAGGCAGGAAGGGGCCTGAAGGACAACCAAAGGTCTTTACCACACGATCAGGCATTTCCAAAACAGGAGTCTCTAAAGCCCCAGACACTGACATAGTGCAGCTTTAAGAGCAACATTCCTCAACAATCTATTGCAAGGATTTTAGGGACACTACAAATCATCAACAAAAGATTCACAGATTCCAGAAAAATCTGTGTGTGTTAGCAGGCAAGGCCTGCCTAACCTAGAACTGAACACACTTGACCTTCATGCAGTACTGCATTAAAAACCAGCATGCTTCAGTGATGATATTACCACATCGCCTCAGGAATACTTTGACAAAGATTGTATTTTATTGTTGTTTTATGACTAGCATGTTAGCTTGCAGCTTGGCTAGTTTGTTGTAACATATCATAGACGGTGCATTGCTACACCATTAGAAAAGACACTAAGAATTCCATTTCAACACAGTGAGTGGTGTATTTACTTCCACTCACATAGTCACACAGTTACAATACCAGCGTAAGCCGTCAATATTTGATAAGTGACTGAAAAAAGCTAACTGTAGGCTATATGTTCCCCCCTCTAGCCCCACCCTTCTGAATCTAAAGTCTGGCACGTGGGACTCAGGGCAGAGAGCAGTTTTAAATTCTGCTCACACAGCAGCCCAGCGGATGGCTGGATGAGCCTCTCCTCACTGCCGAGCCCAGATTAGAGCAACAATGAAAATGCAAGAGCCTGGCACAGCTTTCAATCGCCTTTACTGCCTGAAGGGCTGCGGCGCTGATAAGGCTTCCTGCAGCCGAACGCTGGCTAACAGGCGCTTCTGCTTTAGGAAGCACTCTTGCTCTCCATCAACTGAGCCAATTAACTACAGTACTACTGCGCTAGGAGTACTGAGCCAGTGGAATCATTGAGGCCTTTGTTGAAGCCTTCCTTTAAGTAAAATTACAGGATTCAAACCTCCAAAAAGCATCCATCAGACCTATTTTACAGCAACTACTATAAATTATTCAGCTATAAAGCTAATATAGATATAATAATATAGATTATTTAATTTGAATTTTCCTGTTCCACCTTATATTATGCAGCAGTTACATTTCAGGACTAGCATTCAGCTATTTGAATGTTCCCATTTCACCTTACACTGACATACCAGAAGTCATGGGATAGCAGTATGCAAATGGATTATGAAGTGGCGGTACCTCAAAGGATGGTTTGGGAGCGCCCACACCTGTATAAGTTGGCCAGGTAAGCTCATGGCCAGGCGACAAGAATGATCAGGCATGATGAGTTAGAATGCCAGATAGATGGCAAATTCCATTTCTGAAGATGTGCGGGCATCTAACATTCCTTGACCCATACACGTGTACCAGGAATACATCAAAGAAAGCATTACCACTCACACAGGACAGCGCAGTGGCCGCTCACACGTGCTTAATGATTGTGAATGGCAATGCCAGTGCAACGTTCTTTAGCTTCCATGGCATATGGGAGCAGAAGACCCACCAGAGTGTCACCACACCACAACATGGGACATAAAAGAATAAGAAAATGGGTGGGGGGGTTCAATTTCTCCACTATACGCTACACATTGCTCCTGTAATGCAAAACCAAAACTATTGTCCACATGAACTGGGTACCTTTCATCATTTATTGCAACATCGGGGGTCATACTTGAATATATTTGAAGTAAATGGTTAAATCTGACAAAACAGCATAAGTACAATGTACCGTCCAGCTTAAATAATGCTAATGTGCATATTTCCACAATGCTGGGGGAAGAGGGGTAGGACAGTTACCATGTTGGCATTTATGAGATTTCCCATTCGTATTTCATCCAGTGATCACAGTCTCCCCTGTATACTGTCTCTTGTTTGGAGCTACTAAACAAAATAGCTAATCAGTCAATATCAGCCTCTAAGCTTTCACTTGAACAACAAAAAAAACGACTGCTACTTACAACTATTATAAGGACTGCACAATATGGTAATATACAGTACATTGTTATTGTGATAAATTACACCACAATAATAAGCTATGAAATACACTTTTCTGAGCATATTGTGTTTATCATCAGTCTTTTAGAACACTGACCAACTGCATATTTTATTATAAAGAGAGCAAAATTAGCACCGTTTAGCTGGCATTAGTACATTATGCCAAATACAGAATAAAAATAATGGCATTGGCAGTTTTTTGCAGTATTATGTAATGTAGCCCTACTTCTTTCTCTGTTCAAACTGTTTAGTTTGCTTTCCTGCACCGTTTCATTTTAATACAGTTTGAATTCCTGCCTCCATCCTGCCTCCCTTTCTGTGTAGGCCTGGCAGGATCGGTCCTTGTCAGCCCGCTTTGCCTTCAGTTTCCACTCTTTACTTTACTTTACCTGGTGATTCTGTACATCAGCTCACTGAACTTCATCCTTTCAGTAGCAGGATATCTTTTCAGCATTGACCCAGCCGAACGGTCTGCCAAATTCTACCTCCCCTTGCTTATCTGCTCTGTCCAGTCTGGGCACACAGCCCTCTTTTATCTCATCCTTCACTTTCTGTCTGTCCTCATCCCAACATCCCCCCTCCTCATTCCATCAACCTGACTGCTCTTTCTTTCACTCTATCTACTCAATCTTTTTCTGTGTAGCTTTATCTGTGTAGTCCATTTCCTGACCGAACCCAGTGGACAGCATCTCAGTATTATCTCTTGAATGGAGCCCATTTAAGCAGGCATGCTGTCCATGTTGGAGGCTGTTAGTGGAAAATAACAATAGCGACCATAATTGTGGCCCATCACCACAAACAGGGCCAAGCAGAGGATAACAAGCAATAACAACCAAAAGGGCAGTTTAAAGATAATTAGAAAACCCTGCAGTTTGTGCAGCACAGTGAAAAGCTTCCTGCCAAACTTATTGGAGTTTTATAATCCTGCGCCATTTTGTTAAATGCTCCATAAATGCTCCATTAACACTTACAATTTCTGCATGTCTTTGGCACAACTGTGAATGATCTTCAGCTGATATGTTCATAGAAATATATTGTGTATATTGTGTATAATACATTGTGGCAAGAGACTCACAATTGATATCTCTCAATAATTTATTTTAACAAAATGTGGTTCATTCAGAGCACTGTATTTGCTTTACAGTTCAGGGACATTCATTTCCTGGAACCCATTATATTTAGGTTCAATATACTAAACTCAAATTTAAAATGCACTCTTTTCAATAGTATAAATGATTGTGAGGCGGACATAAGAAATCTGGATTTAAAATTGTGTTTTTAATGATGCTATTATATTCTGAATTATGTGGATTGCGTGTGTTTGCTGTGAAGCTGTATCCAGGACATTCAGGACATTCTTCTATTTCTGCCTTTCCCTATATGGCCGCTTCTGTCACACCTGCGCTGTGCAGCTTCTATTGTTGGCAACTGACCAAACTATGTTGAAGCCTATAAAACCACAACTTTTGGAGTCGGTGTGTCTGAAGAACTCACATCCAGCTGCCAGGTTTTAATCAGGGTTTGGATTCCCCATTGTTAGAGACCTTTTGCTTAAATGCTCCATATTAATCCATTAATTTTGGACTCACTTGATAAAGTATGATGACACTACTTGGTGGCAATTCTGTTTAGTAGAAATTCTCTGGTAGTGCTTCTAGTCTAAAATGCAAGATGCGCATCAAAGTTCACAACAGTTGAACTTCTCTGGAAGTCTCCAATGTGCTTATTGCTGCAAATTCCACTGAAGTGAATGTAATTTGCTGCGAAACATTATTATGTCTGGGCCCTAAGGCAAAAATTAACACTACACCTCTTTATCACAGAGATATATACTCCTTATAGGAAAGTCTGTACTCCTCCTCCATCTTTGCAATACCATACAAGGCCAGATCCCTATCACTTTGAATAGGGAGAGACCAAAATACTCTAAAGGTCAAATTATTGTTTCAAGAACAATTTGGATCACTAACACACAAAAAATATGATTTTCGATTTGTTCTGGCTACTGCATGGACCTCCATTGCAAAATTGAGGCCATGGTCATGGCCTGGTCATGCCACAACAAAGTCGGCCCTTCACCACTCACGGCGTAATCAGCAAGCAGATTGGCTCTTCTTCTTGAAGGATGCCATGTTATGACATCACATCATCTATACATCATCCCATTCATATTTCAACCAGTCTCCTCATTAAAAACGCCTCTGTATAAGCCTAAACTTTTACACATGGTTTGCTGGAGACGTGATGTTAATTCCAAATAGGTTTTAAGGGGCCCACATCCCACATTTTTCTTGCATTTATTTATTTATTTTTTTTTTATTCCTGATATCCACTTGGATTTAGGTGAAATCTGTGTGACATCAGCAAACCTGGGGCAGGCAACTAATTCATACAGAACAAAGACAAGCACTCTGTCTGTGAGATCATAGTGTTTTCATGAGTACAACAGCAGAGCACTTCACTTAATCAACACTGCAGTGTAAGCTCCTCTGCTAATGCCGACTGTATGTTACAGTATTCCATTTTTACAAGCTTGTATATCAGAGGGCTTCCCCAAGGCCAAGCAGCTGCAGGACATTAGTCACAGTGTCATGCTCACCACACAACAAAGCAAAATACACTTATTTGTATGGCTTCCCGGAAAATCCCCATGCTTACACAAAGCATGCCAGCACCAAAGCTGTTCAGTTCTGAAGACTACAGATGAAACATGGTGCCCTTTGGTATCATTGGGCAACGACAGAAATGGGACTCATGGCCAAAGAACTAATGTAATTTATGTATTTCTGTTTCTCTGGGGACTTTTTTCTGGTCCAGTGAGTCGAGCTGCAGCAGTGCATGTTACTGTAGTACTAAATTGTAATATTGAAACCAGTGTTCATAAGCTTTAGAATCTATATTGTAAATAAAATAACAGCTGTTAATAGAGCAAGGTCAAACTTCAAACAAATCTTTAAAAAAGATTAAAACATCATTTATCAAATGGTGCAACAAATAATAAAATTGAGTTATCAAGTTGGATATGACAGCGCTGAAACACTCTATAATGACAAACTGTTTCTCCTTTTCACTGCATCACCCCATGAGAGACAGCTTGGCTTGCCATTGCACATTCTCTGGTTACACACATTCTCTTTTTAGAAAGCAAGTTGTTAATTAAAGCTATTTTTCCATCTCCATTCTTGCCTGCAGAAAGTGCACTCGATCAGGGCTCTCATTCAAAGTGCTAAGTGTAAACCACAAAAGTACACAGACTGAAAAAGCGTCAGGTCATGCTGTCTCAGGATGCCTCTGTGTACAGGGAATAAGGGCGGGGCTGCAGGATTTATAGGTGTTCCACGTGAGCTTCCCAGCCCAAGGACAAAGCCACAGCTGGTCTCAGATGTCCGACAACCTTAAACCACCACCCGCCTCCTTATTCAGCGCTTCCTGTGTCATTCATTTTATTGACAGTGGCCTACAGAGCACTGCTGGAAAATGAATGGTTGTAGTTAATGATAGGCAGAGATGCTATGTTTGTTGGAGTGGTGAACCTATAAAGTATACAGTGTGCAGCTTCTTCACAAGAAGTACCAGATCTGTTCTCTAATATATAGGGCCCTCTGTATAGTCAAAAAAGCCATAAAAAGCTGAAACAGCAAGCGTAGCACTGATGTTGGCTCAAAACGTAGCCTCAAATATTGGATGGTGTAACCCCTTCCATAGATCTGATAGACTTCATTTGCTCTACACTGGCACACCTTCACATACTACACATAATCCCTGCTCTGCTTTTGACAGAGGGGCAAAGGAGTAACACCAGTCCATGCTCATGGTTTCTTATATATCAATTTCATTTTTCATTATAATTCACTCAGTTAAAAAGGTTAAAATTGCACATGATTCCCCAAACCATGTTTGGTGTATGAACTTTATTTCTTAAATTTGTACCTGAGCTACAAAGCTAAAGTAATGGATTTGTGGTACTGGAAGCCTAAAATCACCAAATCAGATAAGCAATCCATCATACTTGCCTCAACCTATTGTCAATTTGAGGTTACTAAACAACTTAGTAGGCTATACTACAAACATCTCAAACAGACTTACAAATGTGTTTTCTCTGACACTGTAAGACTCTGAAAGTGAAAAGGTGGTTAAACGAACACCACTTAACTAAAAACAGCAGTAGCAGTCATCTTAAAATGTTTTACTTTTGTCCATTTTTATACAGAACAGTATGTCATACTGCATCAGAATCCACATTAACTTTTTGAGATTATTTATCAATTTCATGCAGTTTCAGGCAAGTGCAAAAGGTGACCAAGCAATGCAAGATTTTCCCCTTCTGCTTGTAAGAAAAAAAGAAAAAATAAAGCATGTTTACCCCAAAAGACTCAGGGGTTGTGTGAACCAATAATTTATACTCATATTAAATATTTTGGTAGTATAAAGACAAGCATGGCCACAGATAACCCATGGCTATAGCCTAAAATCCAGACCGTAAACACACCCCTGGGCTAGCTCCAGATCTGGAGAGACAGAGACACCTGCTATCAACATGTCATGTATCACATACGGATGGCTGTTAAAGTGGCACAGTTTATTGATGGTAGCTACATTCAGGTAGATTATATGCTTATACAAATCAGATACCGATCACATAACCCCACCCCTGATTTTAATCCCTGGGTTAACTTGTGTCTTGAAAAGACCTTTTTGGAGATGTTCTGGACTCACTTGACATTTGTTGGCTTCTGGTCAAGTTTTATAATGCAATGTTTTCTAAAACTCGTCAGGCAAGTGGTATTGGTGGTTAGTAGATAGCAGCAGACAGGTCTCTCTGCAGGCCAAAACATGCACAACGCAAGGACCTTGTGTTTGTAACTCACAGTTAAAATTGGGGACATTTCAGGGACAGTTCCAGCCGGGAGCCAAAAAGCCATCAAAAACGGGCCATCAAAAACAGGAACCATGCCCAGAAAATCTGTCTGGTCTGTCTGGTCACCCTATTTAAGCATGCTTCTTGAGCAAGTTCTGTTGTTGTTAAATAAGCATTTGGTCGAACCATTGCTTCAACAAAGAGAACAGGAGACTCCTAGATAGAGCATTCCCCTTCTGTTCAAATGAAGGCATTTGTGATTCTACAACTGAAATAACTGGTTTTGCTTTTCAAGAAATTCTTCCACCAAACTTGTGGACGTTCTGTCATATACAGAGCAGCACTGTACCACCTATCAAATGATGTACTATTTTGGTTCCAAAATACATAAATAACAGTGTATTTCACTTCCACATAGGCAGTTTTACCCTCTGGTTTCAGAGGGTAATTCCACCCATACTGAGGAAGACACTGCCTTTGTACTTGGAGCCATGTGAGCCAGCAAGCATAAAAATCTGGCTCTCAATAATTCAAATGGCATTCCAGCAACAATATTCCTCCATCAGTGGGCAATTTTAGGCAGGTATTCAGTCTGAGAGTCCTCCCCCATCCTTCTCACAAAGCACTCATCATCATGTTCACAAAAAAAAAAAAGGAATACAGAGAATATACTGGACCATAAAGAAAAGAGAACACCACTTTCACATCAANTCGTAATACCACTTTGTCCCTCGAGAGGTGATAGTGAGTCACTAGTCAAGTTAGTTGAGTGTCAGATGATGAAGAAGTAACACTGCATCAACGCCTTTTGTAAAGTCTTGTCAGTCATGTTGAAGGTCCTGCTAGACAAGCGACCACAACCACCAGCTGTCGTCAACAATCATCGTTCCACAGCAAACAAAAGAAGTGATATAAACAAAAGCAGAACAGGAGCATTAGTGCAGCTTTCCACCGCTGGAGACACTCTTGGCGAATGAAGGGCTGAAGTTTGATGCTGAACTTGCAACAGTGGCTGTATTTGAAATGGCATACTACACACTACTCACATACTAAATCTGCCTAAAAGTACTGTGTAGTACGCTGGATGCGACCAAACTGTAATTCTGTAGTTCACTGAAGACACCCGGATGATGTACTCCTGTTTCTAGTATACAGTGGGAGCTATCTTCATGGTACCACACCCCATTATGCACTGCGGCCTCACCAGCTCTCAGTCAGTTTCAGTTAAAGGAAATGGCTTCAGATGTTTTCATCAGAATGAGACTCAGAAAGTTAAAATATACAGGTCTGAAGTTATAATAATAAAAGCTGAACTTGCTTTAGAGGCTCAGTTGTAAAGTCAAATAGCCAACAGCTAGACTAAACGTGTTTCAAGTGAAATAAGCAGTGTTAGCAGCAGCTAGCTCTAAACAGTTGATACAGTAATAACTTAGCTGAGGCAAAAATTGGAGTTAACTGGTCATGTGACTGTATTAGTATGCTACACTGTATGTTAAAACTTGTTACTGTACTGCATACTACATACAGGAGGCAGTATGCAGTATGAACTACTGTAGGATGCAGTATAGTAGTGTAATTTCAAATACTGCCATTACTTCTGCACTGTTAAGGAGTGAAGAGGGAGGAGGAGGGACTGTGCAGTTTCTGGTGATATGTTGCCCCCTATTGTTTGGAGAATGAGTAGCATCTCCTTAAAAAGTGCTCCATCAAGGATGAGCCCTTTAACACATTTACCTAGTTTTCATATCCCTGTGACACTTTATAGAGGGCTACATTTCTATGATGCTAGCTCATACTCGCATGGCCTATGCTCAAACCAAACTACCGTCTGATTGAAGTGCTGAAGGTATTCCTCTACCATCATGACTAAGGATGAGGAAAGACATTTTCCTGTAAGAGGGGGAGGTACTGGAAGTGCAGGGGTCTCATTATTATAAGAGCAGAAAGAGGAGCCTGTGTATGGAATATTACATTGTGCTGTGATAAGCAAAGCCAGTATTATCATCGCCTGCTCAGTTGTAGGTTTGTCCATATCCGGTGCTGAAGTCTAATGCAGGTGAAGAACCCACATTCAGTACTGGGCAGAAAATGACAGAAAGTGAATCATAAAGCTAGTCAATATCTAATATTATTATAGTATGATATAAGACACTTCAGCCTGTTTAATAGTATGTAGTATAACGATCTTATTCCATAAGCATATAGGCCTATATTCCCAGTCTTTCATAAAACAGGCAAAAGTACTGAATAAGATTATTTTACCACACAAAATAAGTGAAAAAGCCTTTTAAAAAACCCAAAACAAATATACACCTTCATTTTAAGGCCACTGTATTTCCCAATATATAAATATGTATATCTTGCAGCTAAAGAACAGGTAGTTCGTTTGTGCTTTCAGAGCTGAAAATATTCCATATTCTTTTTAAGGCGACATTCCCAAAAGCTGGAACACCGCTGACTTCTGGAAACGCTGCTGACAGAATGCTGAGCCATATAAACCTCTCTGGTCACAGGCTGTTACAGTGCTCAGTGACAGTGAACCACAGAGGCACCTTCGTCCTTAAATCTTAAGGCGAGCGCAGAAAACACAGCACCAGATTTCAGAGGCTCACACGTACCTCAGTCTACCGTCTTTGTGTCTCGAGAGCAGCAGCGTTGGTTTCTGGATGAAGAGCTGTCAGCACACGGGCTCCCACGCCGACTAGGCTGCTACGAGCTCCTGTGCTTTGCTGCAGTACAGCCCGCTATTTCCATAATCCAGAGAAAAACGAACTTCCTTACAGCAATCGAGCTGCATCAGCCTGCCTGTGCAGCCAGTCCGTGTTCTTCACCTCGGGCTGTGAGTGGGGAGAGTTAGCTCAGCGGATCCGGCAGATCTGTGGAGGAGAAGATCTGGGCTGCAGCTGCTTTGTCCTGTGGATACAGCAGCAGAGGCTGAGCTGATGGATGGTTTATTCAATACAGGTCAGAGTGCAGCCCGCATCCTCGCAGGCAGCCTCCTCATGTGAAAGGGATGAGAGGGGCTTTATTCAGTCTTAGCGAGTTGGGAGGTTTTGATTTGGCTAAAATATATCATGATCTTTTCCAGTATACGGAATAGCCATATAGACCACAGCAGCACACAGTATTTACGATAAACTGAAGGGGAACTCTTCAGAACTAGTGAATACTGTAGGCTAATAATTGAGATATAAACAACTGTTGATGCGATTTGATTTCTGTACAGTGGTGGTGATGGGAACCAGGGATCCAATACAGATATAGCCACAGATATAACCAGAGGTCCAACACAGATATGGCTAACAACCTCACATCTTCTGGGTTTTATGTAATATTTATAATAATGGAGAATCATTGTAGTCACCATTTTTCATATCCGTCGTTCATCAAGCTGCTTATCCATGCAGGGGGTGCTGCAGCCTATGCCAGTGCTCACTGGGCAGAAGGCAGGAAACACCTTGGACAGGTCGCCAGTCAAGCTTTCATTGTTTTTAGATTTTAGATATATGCTCAGGCGACAACCTTTTTATACAACTTGTAATAATCATTAAACAATGTCTCAGGCACCAGACGGCGTATCATTACCGTTTCTTGTCATTTCTTCCTGTGAGGTAGCTTCAAGAGGCATTAAACACTTCAGATATTTGTTCTATCACCGCCACTGTGAACAATTCTGACTCAGCACGTTTAATCGGAATACAGCATTTCATACCAAACAACTCTGGATGAACTAATATACTTTATCATATGCATTTAACTCTGTAGAGAATATGGAAGTAGCTATCAGTGGAACTCCCCTTTAAGGAATTCTCCTTTAAGCACCAGCCTGGATTTCTTCCCCTCCACAATAGTAGTCCAGGTTTTCAAGCTAAGAACTGATCCATTTAAAGCCTTGGTACTTCCATATTTCAGTTGGAAAAAGCTTAAGACTCGCTTGAAACTGAGGCTTCGCAACAGCAACAGACCTCCACAGCAATCAGGATCATCCTGGCAGCCAGAAGGCCCCTTCGGCTCTTTGGCTAATGTGATTTTCTATGCAGCAGTGAGCTTTTATCTGATCTACACACCACACCACACCAGACTGTAATGGCACTAATAACAGTGCCATTCAGGTTGTGAGTCAGCGATACTAATTGGTTCTTGTTCTATGAGCTTAATTAAGGGTCAGTCCATTTATTTTGACCTGGGACCACTTTTAAGATGTTCTCTTAAAGGTGCCATATTATGGAAAACTAAAAGGTTGAAGGTAAAAAATCTTAGATCCACTACACTGGACACTGAACTCCGAAAAACATTCCATTGGGAATATGCTGTGGTTGTAAGGTCACAACCATGACACTGCAAAAGCTATGTGCTGAATGGCATGCATAAAGAGGAAGATGGCAGAGAAACAGCGAGAAATGAAGACTGAGAAGGAAATTCTTAGAAGTTTTTATGAGGCACCTAAATGTAACTGCTGCACCAGGACAGGTAGACTGAGGTGCCAGCATGGAACTGCTGTATCGGTTAGGGTGGAGGAGAAAAACCGAAACAAGAACTGGTGATGAGGTTGCTGTGTTTCTACTGGATGCTGTATTTGTCCATGCAATGGATGAATTACTTGGTCAAAGGTTTAATGAGCATGAAGAAAAAAAAATCTACAAAACAAGCTTGCTAGCTAAGTGTCCCTCATGTTGTGAATGTATGTCCATGAAATTAGCAGGGTGGAGCTTCTGAAGGAGCACTGAAATGAGTGGTGTATTTGTTTTGCTGCTGCGTTCAAATTTCAACAATCATTCTTCAACTGTCCTATAAGGTATGGCTTAGTAACAAATACAGCATGTGCTGTGGGAAGAGAAATTGGAAAATGACTTTGCTTAAATTACTTATGACTATTTGTAGTACATAAAACCACATAAATATGACTGTGGTACAAGTTGACAAGTATGGCAAGTATGGGTAAGTATGGCACCAATGATCTTCAAGGATCCTTTGAAACAGTGGGTCTTCCTGGGGTATCGGCCTGTATCTCCTCCACTGAAGTGCGTCGGCTATGTGACATTTTAAAGGGGAATTCCATTTTTTTTAGTTTCTGAAAAATGTAATTCTTATGAAGTAAATAAAGTCTGTGCGGTTTGATGTGAAATACCCCATTCTGAAGACATCTGAAGAAACCCTCTAATATTTTCTACACTGGTTCTCAATGAGTTGCTGGAAACCCAGGATGATGTTTAATAAATAAATAAATAAATAAATAAAACTGTCAATGACTTCTCAATAATCAGTGGAACTCCCCTTTAAGGCTTTCTTGCCTTTACAGCCCATTTCCAATCCCCTTCCCAAGGTTACTGGATGAGTGTTGCGGCTTACATCTTTTTCAATAGCTTAACACCACAAATGCTGGTAATTCACTATTGATCCAAAACATCAATAATTTGATGTTACCATCCTGACATCAAATGTTTATCATAAAGAATGGCCTCTGAAATCCATTAAGCCTCCAAAACTGAGTTCGTAGGACTGGTCTTCACTCAGCTTGGATTAGGTATCGTCCTGCAGCTGAGGCGTCCCTAAAAGGCCATGCCGCCTGGGGGTCTGGTGGAAGCATGCTCATTAAGCTCCCATTAACGCAGTAATTGGCTAAATGAGGGAGATTTAGTGTAGTGAGGCTGCGGGTATCTAAGGCTAAGGTTGCCGACCAGAGGCTTCATCTGAGCTGTTTGGCTGCCTTAAATATGGCATTATGGATGCAGCTGGATTAATGACATGCTGTTTGGGTAATTTATATTCCCATGGTGCTCAGCAGAGCAGTGGTCCTCGCACAGTGAACGCTGTGTCAAGGTGACCATCACAGAGACAAGGGTAGGAGGAGTTCAGATGAGGGATGCATTATGGCCACCAAAGCATGACATTAACCAAAACATGGTTAATCAGCACAGGCCTGAGGCGCAGGCCGACCACTTTGAAAGCCTGTACAGATGCAGGATGCTAGGTGAGCATTTTGCACATCAGTGGCACTCTCGGCGTTTTACTCATCACTTTATTCTCATTATGCAATCCAATTTGTGTGCTTGCTGAATAATCTTCACATCTGTTGAGACACATCAGTTATGACTGGGGATGAGTAGAGTAGCTCAGGAACAGCATAGCTGTTGAAGCGAGGAGGATGACAAGCCTTTCCGCAGGGGAGGGTAGTGTGTTTGCAAAGCCAGAAAGGCTGCTATATGATGAACATGCTCTGTGCTGACAGAGATCAGCACTTAGAGCTGCAGGGCAGCGAGGCCAATGAGGCCAGAGCCAGGTCACACTGAGTCACTGCCAGCTGGCTTTCTCAGCCTGGAGCTGCAAAACCAAATCAACACAGCACTCAGTAAGTCCCACTACACATCGACACTGTGTCTTCTCACAGTCACTGTCTGACTTGCCTGAAGAAAGACACATTGTAAGAAGTAGTAGTAGACCTGATTAGGGCTGCACAATATAGTCTGCGATGCTAGGAATACTGTTAATGCAAAAGGAGGAAATATGCAAATTAGCTCTAACCATTTTTTACTGTGCACCTTTCATACACGGTGGCAATTCAAAGTGCTTTACATAAAGAAACATAAAAGCATTACATCATTCCTGAGATCTAGCACCTAGCACCCTCGAGCACCAAGGGTCTTGCAAGAACAACTACAATTAACTACAATGGCAAAGATTACAAAGAAATGTGATTGCGATTTTACTCGTCATTTCCAGCACCGTAAGTGAGGAAGAGCATTTAAAGTTACCACTTTTGCCCACTGAATTGCAGCCATAACTAAACAATGTCTTACTTTGAAGCAAGACCAGAGCTGTTAATCAATCCTTGTGATATCCAGTGCTATCAAAATTTTAGAACCTAATAGAACCATTTGAGAACAATTAAATGTCATATGAATCAAAGATTAATATTACAAAAAAAAAAAATTAAGAACATGACATTAAAACAAAGGACATGAGTACATAAGCAGAATTAAAAAAAGAGTGAAGTATAACATAACCAGAATTTTAGCAAACAACATCCTTAAGAATTATGTTATAATTATAGAAGTGCAGTAAGAAAATGGTAAAACATAAAAGGATATTGTATAACAAAACAACTATATTAGCTTATTATGGGTAAAGTGCAGGAGAATAGGATGTAAGAGCTCAACTAGTAATAGCACTATATAACCTATCCAGTAACTAACTGAAAGCCAGTGTACAGGTTTTAAAAGTGATGTGCGCTGTTCTGGTTAAAAACCTGTCTAGTCCTGGTTAAAACGTTCTAAGTGAGCTGCAGTTGTTTAGTTGTCTTTCAGGGATGTCCAGTTAAGAGACCATTACTATAGTCCACCTTCCTGGAGATAAAAGCATATATGATCTTCTCTAGATATTCTTAGGACACTAGACCTTTGATTCTGGCTGTATTTTTAAGATCAAATAAGGTTGTTTTGGTGATGGCTTTGATTTGACTAGTGCAGATCGGTGTCTCCTCAAACACCAAGATTTCAGACTTTGTTTCTTATTTCTTAGAGCCAGAGAATTGAGGTGTTCACGAATACAAATCCTCTTCTCTTTTTGCCAACACAACAGTCGCTGCTTTGTCCTTATTTAATTATAGGAATTTTTGGCTCAATCAATTATTTATGTGCTCCCATCATTGACAGTGAGTCTATTGCACTGTAATCATTTGGTGAGCGAGCCAGATGTGTGTGTCATCTGCATGACTATGGCAATCGTTCTGTTGAATCTGGCCCACAGGCATCATAGAGACTGAACAGAAGAGGTCTGAGAACTGATCCCTGAGGGATTCTGCATGTCATAGCCGTCCTTTCAGATTCATAGCTGCCAATAGTGACAAAGTAATGCAGACCTTCTAAATAAGACATGAACCAATTAAGGACTGTACCTGAAGGTCCTACCCAATTTTCCAACCTATCCAGCAGTATTGTATAACCTACAGTATTAAATACAGCACTGAGATCTAGTAAGAGATCTAGAACTGATATTTTACCTGAATCAGTATTCAGCCATGTATCATTTAACACTTGTATAGGAGCGTTTGTGAAAATGCCTGATAGAAGTGAGCCATTAACTATTAACTGCAAAACAGTTACTACAGAGTTAAAAAGTCTGTCATAAAAAATGAATGGCAGTATGTTAGGACAACACGTCAGTGATTTAAGATGCCAAACTGTTTTCTCATTTCAGTCAATTGTATTTAACTGTGACATCTTAATCAAGTTATTTCTAAGTGGTTCTACAGATGGTATGGTTTCATAGTTTGTGTGGCGTTGATGGTCAGTCTAATAGTTCTTTTTATTCATTAGATGTCTCTGTCAAAAGAGGTTCTGGTGCGATCTGTTATGGGGGTTTTGTAAGCTTGTCAAGCAGGTGTGCTGGTGTTGTTCATGTTTCTGTTAATAATCGTTGAGAAGTGCAGCGGTCTAGCTCTGCATAACTCTCAGTTAAAATTACAAATGATTTATTTATAGGGGGCATAGTGTGTTTGAAGTTAGTTTCCCTGCTTGCGTTTAGCTATGATGATTCTGTTGTCAGAGCTGTTATCACTGCGTTTTGCTACTTTTAAGTGTGCAACAACAGCCATAACTGTGGAAAGTTAAAATTATCTAGAAGTACATAAACTGACTCTGCACTTATGGTTGGTGACATAACTACGGCCTCCATAAATTGTGCACGAGTACTCTCATTTATGTACCTTTTCAGACAGAAATGCACCATAACAGATGAAATGTCAAGACCTTTAAAAATAACTAGATCCAAGGTGTGGCTCTGGGTATGCATAGGCTCTTTCACATTGCGAGAGACCAAAAATGTCAAAATAGTGGAAAAAGGTCTTAGGCATCATGTCCTATCTATCTAGGCTGTGGCAATGCCAGGGATCAAACTCTCAGTCATCCGACAATAGGTAATTATTCCACTCACTATTCAACTATCTACTGTTCATGTTGAAAGTTATGTAAAGGAATTACCCACAATCAGAATCTATACTGCGGAAATATCTCACAGTACTCCAATTTTCTTACAGTTAAATTAGAAAAAAAAAAAACAAGGGAAGAAAGAAATAAAATGCGATTTAAGAATACATCATACTGACAAAACAATTTTCTACCATGAAGTTTTAATGTTGTACCCACAAAAATAAATCTCAATCTTGTTACATAAATTTCCTTTTTTAATATATTCCAAGAATGATCAGATGGATAAAGCTGCAAAACAATGAACAGGCAACTTTACTAAAGACAGAAACCGATATACAGAAAAGTCAGTATGAATATTTAGGTTTAGAACACAGACGACCTTCTAGGCAGAATATTTACCTGATAAAACATCAATAATAACTTAAAAAAAAACAAAAAACATAATATTTTGAGGGCCATTATTAGTTAAAAAATGTATTAGCCCCATACAATATTTTGTTTCTCTCTGGATACCGTTTCATAATTTACTCACTACATCACATATTCAACCTAAAACAAAACAGTGAAATGTAGCTTTTAACACTACATCTGCATTCTTTACAGTAGTTGCAGTGTTGGTTTAGACGATTACACGTGAATGTGAGTTGAGTAAGTGGCGTTGGTTCATGCCCTTTTGTGTGGGTACCACTGGAGGAAGCTGGATCCAGCCATGCGGGCAGCTGGGCCCAGGGCTAGAGGGCTGGTGTGGCAGAGGAAGAGGGCATCAGGATCCAGACTATTTCCCGTGTTAAATGCAGGGTATAAGAGGCTGGAGGGTGGTGAGTGGAATATTTCAGCAGACATGTCTGGACACAAAAAAGAAAAAAAAAAAGGGGGGGGGGGGAGAGATTAAAGACAATTTACTAAAAAAAGATGAGTAGCCAACTCCGTCATCCAAACTGAACATTTATGCGAAAATGGTGTACTGAACTAACCTGTACCAACATTTGGATCTAGTGCTTAGATTTGTATACAGTTGAGCTCAGGATTCACACTGCTGACTTTCCCCAATATGTCTATGAGCCAGGCTCCACTGAGCAAAACTTTCTAATGTCATCAGATTACTAGACAAAAAATGTCCATGTCACAATTGTGTTTAAAACTGTCTACTGGTTTATAGCTGGTTGGAAGATAACAAATAAACAAAACCTAATTTCCAATTAGACAACAAACAACCACAGACAGACAAAAACATTTGCTCAAATTTGACCCTAAAGACATGTAAAGACAAGAAGTGCACGTTGTTAAAGTTATATGAGTGTATAAAATAAACGGCATCAGAAAATATATTACTTTCAGTAGTTTAAGAATATTACTTTCATAGTCTGAATGCAGAGTTCACATGAACTGGAACATGAAAATGATATTACTGACTTAACACAGTTTCCAATCCCTCATGTTCATATTGCTGTGTTCTGTCTTCGAGAGTAACTGGAGCTTTCCACTTTGGTGTTAATAGTGTGCCAACAATTGTAGAGTCATAACAGCAAATTTAAAAAAGACAACGCATCACAATACTCAGTTTTTCTGCTGAAATGGATATGACCGAGAAAAAACAAGGCAAGGCAAAACAAAATTGCTACAGTTGCCAACAAGATTTGAACAATATTCTGGAAGAATATGAACCATTACTCCCTGCAAATGTGTTTTAGCTCATCAAGATTTCTGAGATGGCAGTCCCTTTCAAGTCTCAATAGCGTTAGGGTAAGCGTTAGACTTGGCCATTCCAAAACACTAATTTTCTTTTTCAACTCTTTTTAGATGGTTTATTTCTGTTCTTTGCTTCATTGCCTTGTTGCATCACCCTGAAGCACCAAAATCAGCCCCAAAACCACTGATGCTCCGTCCATGATGCTTCACATTTAGAAGGAGGTTTTGATTTTAGTGTGCAGTGTGCTTTTTCTTCCAAACATGGCATGTGCGTTTGTGCTAAAAAGTTCCTCTTTTGTCTCATCTATCCACAGAACACCACATAGCATTGTGGAACATCCAGGTGGTCTTGGGCAAACTTGAGACAGGCTGCATTGTTTTCTTTTGGACAGCTGAAGCTTCCTTCATGGTGCCCTTCCTTGAACACTTGTTCCTGTTCAGTGTATTTCTAAAAGTGGACACACGTTTCTGCAGTTTGTAGAGTCTGCTGTAGGTCTTTTGCTGCATTTTTGCATCTTTCTCACCTCTTTCAGGATTGCCCATTGTGCTTGTGGAGTGATCTTAACACAGCAACCACTTCTAGGGAGAGTAACAACTCTCTTTTTGTAGACAAGGTGTGTACACCCAGGTCTTTGGCAATGTTTTTGTAGATTCATGCGTGTGTACAACACATCTTTTAAGTTGTTTACATTGAGGCATGGTTCACACTAACCTCTCTTGAGAAAAACAGATTTGTCAGTAATTAGGTGCTTCCTTTATTTAATTGGCAAAGCACACATTTCCAATCTACATTTCCATGTGTCTGTAATTGTGACTTGAATAGACCAGAATTCTCACTAATCAATGCAGAAATCCAGGTAATTCCAAGGTATTCACATACTTTTTCTTGCAACTGTATATAACTGGTCTAAATCTTTATGGTCTATAATAAAAGCAGTTGTTCTGTGTACTCTGCCTGTAATTTGCCTGCCTCTATCATGAAAACAGAGTAAACTGAAACACTGATTGGGGCTGTATCATGTTCTACCCGTGTTTCTTTTGCAGCTGCGGATCAGGCCTGGAGTGTGGAGGCTGAGAGTCCGCAGGGTTGAAGCAGCTGGCTGGGCATGTTTAGTGTCCCCACAAGACGGCTGGGCTTCTGAGGTCAGTATGACAGATGGAACAGATGATAGTGAGACAGCCTATATAACAAGACAAGAAAGTTTGCAGAAACATCAGGATACATATGGTTATATTACTTGGAAACTTGGAAACATCCATGGTACTATTTTATTGCCCATGTGCTACTCGAGTACGCCTGATTACCTTTTAATATCTGACTCACATGTATCCTTAACTATTAAACTTGTTTTTTTCCCCCCAGTATTCAGAAGACAGGCTTTTGTATAGAAGATAATTAACATTTTCATCTAATTAACAAATAATTAATTGTGACTGTGTCTCCTGGGAACATGGATTATAATGAGTGACAATAAACTAAGCATCAGGAGGTGAATTATACTCAGCACAGCTCTCACTCTGGGGGAACAGAAGGCATCCATCGCTAAACAGAGGCTGCTGTTTTGAGAAGCTATAAGAGAATTTGAATGATGAATAAGGACTACACTAAGGGTTATGCCTCAAATGAATTAATTAACTAAATCTGACTATACAGTACGCTACAGGATGCAGTCACTAATTTGGAGAAGGCAGATGTTCTTACATTTGCAGTGTCCACTTGGCAGCTCAAAACAGGTTTGGACTCATCTGCAGTAGTTTTGGCAGTCCAACCTGGGTCCCAGTTATAAAGACAAGCTGTGTCTTTAGCTAGTAATGCCCCAAATGGGTTTGCCTTTTCACCCTGGATTGAAAGAAACGTTACATGAGATTGATAAGACAGCACATGTGGACGTAATAATGTTTAATGCCCCACCTGAACCACATTAATGAACTCAAGCTCAGGAAGGTCTGGAAGATCTTCTGTTTCTTTGCCAGGCTGCTGTTTCACTACACCATCTGTCAAAACCTGAGAGGAACACATTCATATTTACTATGTAAATTAAACGGTTAACAGCACAAAGGCACCCTATTGATCAGACATTGGTATGCTAATTAAACATCAACAAATACGGTTCATAATTCCTTTTGGAGAACAGATCGATATAACCCAGAGACACTCTGAAAAAGTGCAGTAGGCATTCAGGCGACAGGTGATATATGGGCCCTAAAAACCCAGCTTGATGACTGCTGTCCAATAGCAGCTCCCTGTAATTCCCCACTTTACCATCTCAGCAGAAAGAGCTTGGCTGCATAGCACTGGTCTTGAGGACAAGTGTAATTTACCGAAAGCTGAGGGCAAACCGGCATGCTGCCCAGTACAGGCACCACTGCTTCTTTCCTGAGACACTAAATACTGTAAGCATGAGTAGTTACAATAAACTACCAGATAAATTTGATTGCATACTGTGGAAGGATCTTGCTGAGACTGATCATTTAGGTTTTGTTCATTTGTGATGCCCAGGCAGTGAGTGAAGTGTTGTTTTATGTCCTCCAACTGGTCCTTTCCAAGGAAAAGGGTTACAGGGTTGAAATACTCTAACACCTAAAAAAAAAAAAACAGAACACAAACAACCATTAGGGTCAACTAACAGACATAAGTTGGGAACAGGTGAAGGGAGCTGTATCTCTGACTGGTGTGCTAGCAGGAGAGCAGGCTATGGCATGGCCCTCGGCCTGAAGAGCACTGTGGACGTAGATGTCCTCTTCAGTGTGGGTGTCGCACAGGAAAAGCATTAGGAAGCCCTCCTGGTAGCTGTGGACTGCAGCCACTAGGGTGCGCTCACAGCACAGCCTCTGGAAAGTGTTGATGGCATCCTTAGACCAAATACCCTGTAACAAACAAACTGAAGTATTAAAGACTGAAGATTTGCAAGAACAGTTTGGAATCCAATCCACATTAATTATACAGATTATGACTGATATGGCTGCTCATGTGATGTTTGTTTTAAAAGTCATGTAATTGTCACTGTTTTGGGTACATAAAACCACATGAATGTTATAAGTGAACTCTGGGGAGAAAAAAGAGAATACAGAAAATTAGTAGTACATTATCCCTTTATGTTTACATACATACACAAGCAAAAATAAATAAATAAAATAAAACAGCAGCAAATTGTGCCTCATCACAGCTCTTAGATAATTCTAGGTTAGAAGAAGAAACAGATGTACCCATCATGAAATCAAGGCTAACATAGGATGGCCTTGGGTCTCTACTCCAAACTGATGAACACAAATGTTTAGTTAAGTCAAGAAGGTAGCTTTTCTCTACCTTTACCGGCTTGACTCCAGCAAGTACAGATGGAACAGCTTGTGCTGGAAGCTCTGCATAGCATGACCTGCAGGAGAGAAAAATAAAATAAGAATATAATAAGAACATTTGGAGTGATGTTTAAAAAAATAATTTTATGTTTGAAAAGCATTATATACAGTTGTACAGAAACAAAAAGGATATACAGTGTCACTAACGCAAAGAGGCACTTTTATAATGCATTAAAGTTCCTTGTAGAGAAGTTTGAGAAGTTACAAATTGCATCAGGTGTATAAAATTTAAGAACATATTACACACTTAAAACAAAATAAATGTTCAATAAACAATCAATAAGTAAAGGTCACGGGTCATTGCAACATATGAAGAACTGACTTGAGGAACTGGAGGTTGTTTCTATTGACGGTAGTGAGGTCTCCAAAATCCACATAGTACACCTCCACCTCAGTGGTACTGAGAACCTGGTGGATGACCACACGGTAGAACCACACGTCTCTGGGGGCCACACAGCACACTTGGCCAGGGCGAACGAATGCATCTGGGAGCCAGTACCGCTTAGCAACCTCTGGGCAGGAGTAACAGCTCCTACAAAACAACATGCAGTCTCACAAAGGAACCAAAACCAGTAAGCCGATCTTCACAAAAGCACTGCTGTATTGAGGTAACATCCGCATTTTACTGTGTTATAATAAATTCTATACACTTTAAGAAAACGTGTGGTCTCCAGCTGAGAAAGAAAGGACTATGACCACTGAGGATTTTCCATTTTAAGACTGCAATATATCTTGTTAAGCTACCATTACCAGAAGCTGCAACTGAGTTTCTCCAAACAAACTAGGTAAATAATGTTAGAACCCATCATTACTTGCAAAGTTATGTATTGCTGCATGCATTGTCTTTTGTGGTCACTGCACCACAACATGGATAATACTTCTATAAACGCCAAAAATCCTGTGTCTGCATACTTCAACAATGTGACAATAAATACATAAATAAAAACTTATTAAACCAACAATTTAAACGCAATAAATGTAAAGCTCAACAATATCATTAATAACCCATTCTCTACTGTGCAACATAAAAAACTTTATTAATAATAAATATTAATAATAAAATAACCTCATTTCAATCATCATATTCTCCAGAGTCCTGGCCTCTTGGTTCTCATTAAATCGGACATAGAAGTGGCTGGGTGACTCTGTCCTCTCCACCAAGACAGGTACCAGTTCCCTGTCTTTTCTGCGGGTAGGAGGCTTCAGCTTTTGGCACTGCAAAGCATCCAGAGGAACACTTGAGCTACAGCTCACCATTGTAACTGGAAAAATGTCCACCATCTGAAAAGAATAAGAAGCATGAGTAAGTAACAATTTAAATTGTGACAATTTCTAGAAATTAAATTCTCAGGCCTGCTTTTTAGAGAAGCAACACCAGAAATTCCATTTTCTGACTTGAGGGTTAAACACCACTGTGGACTGTGTCGGGGTGCCTGAGAACTTGTCTGACAACCACTATTCCAAAATGTACATCTTGTGGCATTGTAATACACTTTCTTGGATAAAAACTTCTCTTAAAATCCAGTTTAAAGTACAGAGTAGGACTGATAAGTACATGAAACAGTAGTTTTTGCGTTTTGGACAAGCTTTTAAAAAAATCAACAGAAAACCGTTGAGGTCTCTAACCTGATGGATGGTTTTGTTGATTGTCCTGATATCAGTATCAGATTCTGAAGATTCTGTAGTCTCGCCACCCTCACCCTCCTGCTCCCAGGCTGACTTGCTGCAGCTGAAGTAATAGCCCTCATTGGAAAGATTCAATGATGACAGACATTTGTCACTTTGTGACAAGGCTGGCAGACAAACAGACAAACACTGCTTATTTACAGCAATGAGTCATCAGGAGACATTGATGTGTGTAATTAAAATAGTGTGCATGTAATTTATTCTATTTTTAAACTCACAAATTATACAATTTCAAATAAAGATATTTTAATTGGAGCATAACGCTTACACATGCCAAATCAAAAATCAATAAAATCAAATAAAATCAATCGTGATGTGCTACAGAATCAGACTGGACTTATTATATTGAGTAATATTTGCATACTGGCAACCATAACATAGCATCTGTCAAAGCTATATTCAGCTGTCACAAACAAAATAGTGTGAACAGTAAACAGTGGCCAAGTCTCTTATGTAGATTTGTTATTAGGCATCAGACCTGGTTGTGTATCATGTTTAGGTTCCATGATGACCAAGTGCTTTGCTCCCTCCTCTGGGCCTGGCTGGAGGTAGAACGTGTCACTCAAGGCTCCAACCATTTCAGTCACATTCAGGAAACCACACTGGGCCACAGGCAGGTCCTCACCATACATTTTCTTGAACAAGAAAACATGAAAGAAAAATAAGTTCATGTTGTATGACAAGCAGATATTTTATATTTAAATGGTCGTACAAGATAGTACCTTGTATGCTAAAGGAAGGTTATGAATGGACATTCCCAGACTGTGTTCTGCCACAACCTAATAAAATATGCATGGCAAAAAGCAGTTATTACAGAGGAATTAGCTAAAGCAAGAGTGCATTTTCCATTTACATACTGCACCACTGACCCTTCGGAGCTTATCTTTCAGCTCCTGGCTGACTATGCCTGCATCCCCATTTTCAATAATACTCTGCCTGAACTGCTCCTCAAGCTGTAACACATGAAATAAAAGAAAAGGATATTAAAGTATAGTCATCATCAAAACAATAGTTGCACCCAGAAGGAAGTGTTGAATTTAAATGCTATGTGGAGGGAAGATAAAAGGTAACTAGTAACAATAAGTTATGAAAATGTGATGAAAATAAATGATGCTTGCCAACGCAACAATCCATTCTATGCAGCTTGAATAGTCACTTGCAGTTTCTGCAGATTTTGTGGTTTGGGTGAAGATGGAGTGACACCAGGCCTTCTGGACATGTGATGCGTGACAAGCCAACCATTCATTTTTGCACTGACCATGGTGCCCCCACACATGGATTTGTTGGTCGTCTCCATCAAGACAAAAGCATAACTTGTAACTGAAGATGATTCACTGCCATTCTGAGTCACTCCTTGGCCGAGCATTCAAAAAAAAAAAAAAATCATTTGCATGTCTCATGATGTCAAACCTACACACCAAGTTTTATTCCTGTGGGTTGATTCCTTCTGGGTGCAAGTTTTTTTTCGATGATGTGTGTATTTATTAGGATACAACAAAAAATCATTCTAGGTCATAAGATTCCAACTTGTCTCTGATGAATTGTTTTAGGTGAACACAACATGAAATCAAAGAGTCAACTGACAAACCTTTGCAACAGACTTCTCAAAAGACTGCTGATCCTTCAGAGGTTCACAAACAGGGGCTGCTGGTTTAGCTTCCCGCACTTTGACAGCTGCAGCCTTCTTAAGGTTCTCTTGCACATCAGCCTTCCCATTGCTGAGAACTGCCTGTTCTCTCAGGACTTTTACTTTTGCAAGAAGGAAAAAAAAATTGGCATGATGAACAAAGATCATGATGAACACATATGGTACACTGCCACTGTGTATATGTATTGTTGCCAGAGGTGTTTGCTAGGCCTGTGATGAGGGCTCATCCCAGTTCACTGCACAATTGTTCTGGGATATCGTGCACTACAATTAACCCATAAAATGTATAGTTGCACCTTTTCATTTTAATATGAAGATCCACACATCAACAAAATTGTGCAGCGATTCAGCAATACTGCAGCAAAACAAAATCATCAATAAGAAAGGAAACCACTCTAACAGTTCTATATCTGCTTTTATCCACAGATTTAACAGTTCTATATCCACTATACTTATACATGACACTGTTTTCCTCATTTCAAATTTAATGTTTCAAAAAGGTAAGCGTTCAAAAACCTTTGATTGGAAACTCAGCAGAACACAAAACATTTTTTGTCATAAACTGAACAGACAAAGAATATCTTCTTAGCACACCTGGTCTGTTAGGGGAGGTTGATATCCTTGCAGTCTTCTTTGAAAAAGCTGCAGCCTGAGCAGGCATCTGTTCGATAGGGGTGAGAACAGGCTTCAGGATCAGCTGCGAGCCTGCCCGAGTCTGCCTTACCACAATGAAGTCAGAGGCAGCGGCCAACATTTCGGCAATGGAGAAGAAGCCATACTGCATGACCTGTAGAGGCCTGCCGAAGTAGGCTGCGTACCGTGTCTCCAACTCAGACAGTCCAACAGGACCGTGAGACAGCACCTGCCGGAGTTGGGTGCGCAGCTGAGCAGGCAGAGCAGGGGGGGCGTGGCCAAGGCGAGGGAGAACAAACAGGTGCTGGTGCTGGTGCTGTGGGTAACGGGATGGGAAAATGCCCACTGAGCCTCTTTTCATGGAGGATTTAGGTCTGTGGTCACGCTGTTTGGAGACAAGCTCTTCAATGCCTTTTGTGGTCGCATCTCCAATTGCTAGAAAGAAGAATCCAAAACATAAGGGGTTTAAAAGTGCTACTTAGGGGACTTAACAAGACTTTGTAGATGAGACTGAACTTTTCAATCTGATAAAACAAGTATGTTTGGCACAGTACAAATATTCACATATTGATTCATTGCTCAGTCATCCAGAGTGGCTTGATGTGAAATTCTATTGTGATTCTCCGAGGATGGAGACACTAACAGGAACCAAACATCTGAAGTGTTCAATGCTTAAAAGCTCCCTCACAATAATGTAATACATGAAACAAATACATAGACTACAAATATGTTGTCCAAGGCCTGAGACTTTGTTTTACAATTGCTTTGACATAAGAATTCAGTCTAAAATGTGTTTTTAAAAAAAACTATTCATTGCAACAAAGCAAAATTTCCCCCCCAAAAGACTAATTTAATCAGATTTACCACTATTTCACCATTATCAACAATCCATATACAGACTATGCATATGAAAATGCATGTGACGATCACTGCTCATTACGATCATTAAATAAAATGGTTATACGTGCATTGCACTAATTTGCTGGAATTCCCTTGTAAAGTCTAGGCCAGTATTCATGATCTTTTTCAGAGCATGTCTGCAGTTCAAAAATCTAGGTAAGGTCATTGTGAATACGGGAGGAATTTGATCCTTGATCTATATTCCTACTATGACACACTTCATGAATACAGTCGAGACCTTTCTTTAAGTTTTGGTTAAGCGTGTTAGATTCCAGAAATGTTTTAAGAATAACCTCGATTCCAAAACCAAGATACAGAGAAGGACATCTGGCTAAACAATATTTAAAAAGATGTACCCTATTCTCCTCAGTCAACTCCTTCAGGTGGGTAGATGTTTTGGCACTTGTGATGTTGTTTGGTTGTAAATCAATTTTTAGTTAGATATTTTCCATTGTATGTAGTTTCCCCCCTTTCCTACAGTAAAGTACAGCTGAACTGTCATACAATGAGTTGTACAGGGATGTATTTTTCAGAGAGGCTGTCACTGCTGAATAAATAATATTCTCTGTGGATAAACTCAGGGGTCACTGTGTGAAATCGAGACCAACGCTTTGGGATCGACTGTCGACCCCCGAATGCCTGGAATCGAGGAACAGATTCTCTATGGGATCGACCCAAGCTCTACTCCTATTACCATCTCTTGGGTAGTTACCTTTCAACACGATGCTGCCATCGAGAGCAAAGTCCAAGTACACAGCATCCGGCATTTCTTTGGCCATGTCCAAAACATTGCGAAAGCCCAGAACCTTGAGAGGCATTGGGTGTCCCAGCATGTTGTGGTAGTCCTTCTTGAGCTGCTCAGGAGAAAGGCCATGCTTGGCAGAAATGAGCAGTGAGCGAACGTCCTTCTTCAGAGAAGCGAGGATCTGATCCTGGGTCATGCTGGAGAAAAAGTGACAGGGAAACGGACAGAAGGCGTTATGCGATTTGGTCAATACACAAATAATAACTTAAATATTAAAAATAAGCTTTGTTAAGTCAATTTGTTTGTACTAGTTTTAACTCAAGAGACGTTTCAACAGAGACTGAAGAGGGCGAGAACTCACCTGTTAGCCTCCAGCTCTGGCCTGTTCAACGCATTAGCACGCAACTTACAGGTTTCCGTTTCAAAGAAACACTTCAAACTGCTTTAATGAAAACAGAAAATAATTAAGTAGTTGTTTGTGAAGCTATTTAAAAAACAACCCGGTTATATTTGACTTAAACAAACAGTGGCTGCAACTAGCCAGCTAGCCATCTTAACAAAATCCTGCGACTGGGCGTTACTATCATGTTAGCATATGGATTAGCGTAAACGTTGAGATGTTGTTCTAAGACGTATTACCTTTTGAACACCTTTTTAAAGTCGCTTAAGCGTCTGATTCTAGTGTTGGTACCCTTAAAGTCTTTCTGTCGAGCTCCGACAATGAGAATTTACACAGAAAACAGTTCAGACAGTTTTTGGGTTGGGGAAACCTGCCGCGGTGCGTCAACGTCAACCTCAACGAGGTCCGTATGGACAAAGGCCCAATCAGCGTCTTCAGAGCTCGAACGGAACAAGCCTCTGAAGAACATTGTCTGTAGTAATCTGCTGGTGACCAGAAAGTACAGTGAGTACTGTTGAAGGAACTAGGCCAATTGCTGCTGCATTTTAATAAAGATTCCGGGCGGATGTTTTTTCAGTAACTAATAACAGAGAAGTCCTCCATCAGCCCTTACAGAGAGACAGAGTCCTGCTGAGTCCGCGCATTCCCCTTAGATAAGAGACTGTATTTGTACAGGGCTCCTATACACCATGCCTTATGGGGCATGTGGCCAAACTAACCCAACTATGGAAGCCTACTTCCACCACTATGATTTATGACTATGACTTCTACCATTATGATTTATCTCATGATACATTATAAAATACGAAGTCATAATTATGAGATACTGTATGGGCTTGTTTTTCTTCAAGTGGCAGGAATGGGCTTCTATACCCACCAGTTAGAGAAGCAGTTTGTTAAAATATTTACTTAGTATCTCAAAATAATGACTTACTTTCCTCACAATATTCATTTACAATGTTCAGATGTTGACTTTGTATTTATAATATTCATATAGCCTACTATATCTTAATAAGGACTTTTTTTAAATCACAGAATAATTACGTACTTTCATGAACATGAAGTCTCTGTTTTGGCAAAGTATATTAGAATTGAATTGTAATACTTCACATTAATAATAATTAAAATAAGTAATGATTTTTCTATAGAGGTTGAAATCATTGATCATCTGTTTTTAAAATGCTCATATGTCCACTATGTTACTTGCAATGATATCATCTACTTTATGGACAATTTGATGCTAGTGTATTTCAGATTCTGTGTATCTTATTTTGGGTAAATATCAAATACTGTACATACTTGTAAGTGGAAAACCCGTTCTCCCTCCTTTGCTGCATTCCATTTTTTCCAACTATATTACATACATAACTATTTTAAGTCACAAAATAATTTAAAAAAAGAATATGTTAATAGAGAGGTTAAAATATTGTATACACTCCCAGACAAACAATAGATCAAGTCCAAAATAGCACAAAATGAAACTTTTTTCATTAACATCAGTAAAAGTGACTTTGTACCGAAAACTTTACTCTTTCATTTACTTAAATAGTCAAGTTTGTGGGTGAATTTGCAGACAGTCTTTTACAGAAAGAAGAGTCAATGTTGTTACACCCAGCACTGACGGCTTCACACTGTTGAAAAACACTGCTAAGATTTTATATTCTATGGTGTCAAATCTATGGTTTTATGGTTTAAATCTAGACTCTGACCAGGTCAAGACAATCGTAAGGAACCATTAGAATAAAGTTTGGCTTTTTTTTTTTGCTTTTTCAACTCTTACTCATTTGTGCTCTTTGTATTTTTCGCTTGACAGATTTTCCTTTTTGTGGTTTGTAACTTATACATCTTTACTACGACTGATCTTTATCCTTCACGTTGTATATCTACTGGCTTGTTCTGTATATTTTCATTGTGCTTAAAAAAGAAACAATGAAAGAAGAAAAAAAGAAAAAAAAAAACAATAGAAATAAGAAATAAATTACAGTATGTTTTGTTTCTAAAATACACTTATGAGAAAAATAAGAATCTAATCAGTCATATAGTAGAAGTATGTTTGGCCCACAGATCACACTTTGGGAAGCCCTGCCTTTAGGTGATAGATCTTGATGATAAATGGCACTACATTTTTTTTTTGTCCCACCTCCCTCCTCCCACCAATTAACTGTACTGTCCAGCCCCCCTTGACCACCCAGTGTCACACTCCACCCTGTGTGCGGCATGAATTGAGTCTGAATTGAGTCTAGGTGGAAGCCTATTAGTGAATCCCAAGGGGTCAGATAGCAGATGCTTCTTGTGAAAGAGAAAGAGATGGAGAGAAGGCCAGAAACAGCCCTAAAACCAGAACATCCTCCAAGACCTGGGAAGACCAGAAGAGAGACCACACCAACGGCCAGAGAGAGAAAGCATAAGGTGAACAAGTCAGTGAAGCTTGAAGAGCCCCACAGAAAGAAAGACAAGACAAAGGAGGAGGAATCAGGAGAAGAGGATCTGAATGAGGACAGAAAGGACAGGGCAGTCATTTCCAGAAGCACCGTGGTCAATGTAGACAGTGTGAGAGAAAGAGCAAAAGAAGAGAGTGAAGAGCTACTGGGTCTTTTGGAGAGTGAATGTCATGAAGAAGGTACCATACAGAGAGGTGCTTTGCATCACAGACTGGTCATACAGATGGGTTGGTTATGTCCTAAGTCATTATTCTGCTGCCCCTACAGCCTTGAAGCCACGAAGCCTTGGAGTTTGCGAGTTGCTTCTCACAATCGTAGCTCTTGCCATAGTCATCTTCTTCTTTCCTATATCAATTTGGTTCTGTTTAAAGGTAAGTGCCTACTGATATTGAAAAACAGCAAATATCCATGGCATGCATTACTGAGTTACAAAAACTCTGTTAACTGTGTATTTCTTCTTGTTGGGTATTGGAGTGTTTGATTAAGACTACTTTTATATGACCTTAAAGGAATAGTTTAGTAAAAATGTAGTTAATCAGGCAAGACATTTTTGGAGTTCAAATTTAGTTTTGAATCGGAACTGCAAGGATTATGCTGCCAGCAAACACTGTAAGTCAGTAGTCACTTAAATAGCCTAAATAATTTCTGTTAAAAATATATCACCAAAACTTCTATCAACCGCCCCCAGAGTTTTGTTGGTTGTGCGTGTAGTTTAGGACAATAGGACTGTGAGCGACAAATGACTAAAACTTCACTATGTTGCTGAATGCTGGGGACAGTCTTTTCAGACAACCGGTTTTGTATGCACCAGAGTAGGAGTGCAGATCTAGTGGCAATGACCGTCATAATAAATATGCAGGAATCTGATCCTGCATAGAGATCTGTGACTAAGTTTTGTAAAGTGTGGACCAGAGCTAATCTTTATGGGTGGTGATGTGGGCAGGAAGTTTAACACCACGTCACACCTCACAGTAAATAGATAAGAGACTCAGGAGACTAGTTCTTATTGCACTTCTTTATGGAGCAGAAAAAAAGTCCTAAAATTCACCAGGTTTAATATCTCCTACTCAGAAAACGATTTGGGCTATTTGGGTGTCTTTAGACCTCTAGTGTTTTAAAGCAGCTTTAGCCTTACAGCTCCAGTTCTAACATACAGAAAGAAGCATTACACTCCAAACATGACTTGGCTGATTAACCACTTCTGGGGTAAGTGGATTATTAAGTTTTATTTATTTTTTGTAACTGAAATGTTCCTTTAATTGAAGTACTTCAATTAAGAATAGCTGATTGTAGAATTCTGTAGTACATATTAGAACAGATCAGTCAAAATGTAAAGATAAATACATATATGTGTATATGGAGGATTTACTTCTTTGATTTACAATCAGAGCCAGAAACCCAAATCTCTCTCAGTGATGTAAGATAATGACATAGTAGTTGTGAGCAGTTGCTTGTTTATTCCCATTGGTGTTGGTTGAAAGATTGTGAGAGAGCACGAGCGTGCAGTGGTCTTCAGGCTGGGACATCTGCTGCAGAGGAAACCTAGAGGACCAGGTACATCATCTACCTGTGTATACAGCCTATACATGCAGTACAGAAGAAATGATATTTTTCCTTTGCTTTCATTATTTACCTCTGTTATTGTGATACTGTTATTTTATAGTGATTTGGGTTGTATTTTGTAGGGCTGCTTTTTTATCTTCCGTTCTTAGACGTTTGTCAGAAAGTGGACATCCGGCTGAAAATGCTGCAGGTCCCCTCACACACGGTAACTTACAGCTCTGTGTGCTCATATGGTTCTTCCTGTAAAGCCTCTAAATGAACTGCATTAGCCATCTGGCTGCAAAAACCCTCCCAGTGAACATGAGTAAACAAGAGTGAGAAAACTCAGCAGTTCCTACATCCTGACTATAATTACTCTCTACTGTCTACAGTGAAGTAACTGGAGCCTGACCAGTATAGTGAATAAACTGGTGGAAAAACAGAGACAGTACCTGTTTATGGAGCTAAAAGTGCCAACAACTGATAATGTTGTGCAATACTAATGAAAGAAAGTTCGATAATTTTGGATATGACTAGATATAATATGATTGGATATGGCTGACAAAGTGTGTTTGGTTGTTGCTCAAACTAGTATTTTATTTATGATTATGGTTCTTATACAATATTTAAATAGGCAATTCCACCAATGACTATAAAATCATAGAACTTTATTATCATCATATTTGATCAGATATGCGATGCATATCAAACTGGTTCTCGAAGTAACAAAATGTTTTATCTTGCTCCAATGTAGCGCTATTCACTGTTCACTGCCATGTGGTGTGCAGGTGGTGACGAAGGACCTGGTATGTACGGAGGTGAGCGCAGTGTGTTACTATCGCATTGAGAATGTGTCCGTGTGTTACTCTTCCTTGACTGGAGTCCCAGCCGTGCTCCAGGCTTTGGTGCAGATGTCAGTTAGGGAGGTCCTGGCCCATCACACTTTCACTCATGTACTGCAGAACAGAAGCAATTTGTCCCAGGAGATTCAGGTACAATCTATATTATCAGCAATATCTTTCCCAATATCAACATGTATGTTTATTTACAAGGAGTGTGACCATAAACAGTGCTCAGAAGTATATCATTGTGACATGTATTACAAAAATCACTTCAGCTATATTATTACTTATAAATCAGTACATTTTGGTCCAAATGCACAATAGCAAAAAAAAAAAACCGAAAAACTATTTTACTTTAGAATATATTGAGACACTAATCCAAATGTGGTCCAGTGGGTAGCGCTGTTGCCTTGCAGCAAGAAGGGCCTGCGTTTGGTTCCCCTGGATGACCAGGGTCCTTTATGCGTGGAGTTTGCACATTCTTTTTGTGCATGTGTGGGTTTCCTCCCACAGTCCAAGTACATGCAGTCAGGCGAGTTGGAGATACTAAATTGCCCCTAGGTCTGAGTGTGTATACGTGTGTGTGAATGTCTATCTGTGTATCTGACTGGTGACCACTCCAGCACTCCCTATGACCCAGAAAGATAAGTGGTGTACATGATGAGTGAGATTAAGAATAATCCAAATGCAGGAACATGTCACGTATAATATAGAATATGTTCAATATTGAATATGTGAGTTTCTTGTTGTAACAAAATGTCTGTGAGAAAATTCTAAAATCAAATGTGAAAGATGTACTGAAATCATTTGACGTGTTCTGCGCTCTGATCATCCAAAAGAAAATAATTCAACAAACTTCTGTTGTGCAAACATATGTACTCCATGTATAGGCAGCTTCATACTGTCATCCAAAAGAAGGGACTTGCTACTAACAAAATACTGAAAAACATGAAGGAAAGAGACACCCATGTTTGTCCTGCTAAGGCTTCAGAACTTTATCTTGCATTACTTAAGTTCTCAGTTAATTGTTATTTAGTTAATAGACCTGGTTGTGATTACTGGTTATCATTTTCTTGATAAAATCAGATATACATGTTTATTTAAATGGTAGCTTTAAGTTGAAAAGTAAACAAACAAGACATGCATTGTATTCAGAGTGTTTAAAGATGGTGTTGAGCACTGTACTGTTTTTTAAGTTGAATATGAGTTTTGATTCTGAGGTTAAAATAATTATTAAGTTTACGTTATTATGTTTAAGTTAATTTGATTATAAATGCCTTGATTCTCTCATGATATACTATACAGACTGGTCCGGCTTATAAATATATTTCCTCAAATAAAACTAGCCTGCTACACTAGCACAATAACTCCCAACAATCAAACTATAATTATGATTATGGTACAGGTACATAATGGTACAGGCACATTTTATGTTTTTTCCACAGTATGTTAAATTAATAATTATCTGCAAATAAACAGTAATTGTACATTGCTTCTCAAATCAACTGAATATGTAAATTGTCCAGGAGCTCCCAAATCTTTGCACAGAACTGAATATATTTAAAAATGTATTTATTATTGTTATTCTCAACATTTGAAACTATTTTTATGCATTTTAATGTTATATCGCAATTGTCAAGAGAAATCCATGGAATAAGAAAGAAATATTCTGATCTACGGCTTTAAATAAATACAGGTTGTGCTGGATTCCATTGCCTGCAAGTGGGGAATTAAAGTGGAGAGAGCTGAGATGTAAGTCTTATATAACAAGATTTAACACATTTAAGGCAATAATGTATAACCATAAGAACATATAACATTAATACACTTTCTGTACCGCTGAGTACAATGTGTTTTGGTTTCAGAGAGGATGTGTGTCTCCCGCCTGAGCTTCAGCAGAACTTTGCTGTCGAGGCTGAAGCCAAAAGACAGGCTCAAATTAGAGTAAGTACATTTTAATCATAACCACATTCAGTGTAGTAAAAATTAAGCTTGCCCTGAGAGGCAATTTCCCAGACTCAATTTTGGCACTGCAATGGACAACTTAGTTATAAGTACTCTGGAGAAGTCAAAAGTAACAGAAGGTGCACAGAAATACTGTTGCTTGTTGGAGACAGCAAAGCGTCAGTCATCGTTGTCAGTGAAGCAAAATTATGTGAGATTTCATTTCTCTGTTATGTGTACATGTGAAACCAGCATTCTGTGTGTAATTATTCTTGAATATTTTAATATTTTATTTTATTTTTGTGTAGGTATTCCGGGAAAACAAATTTAATTACGCTCTTAGATCCAAAAATGTTTATAAAACTACAGAAAGTCATTAAATTAGTACCAGGCCATAATTATATAAAACATATGATGGTAAAAATAAAAAACTAATTAATGTCATTAGAATACTGCATTACAATCAGAGAAAAGTCTTCATTCCTTAGTCTTCCAAATTTAGAACAACTAGCCAAAGATCTACTTGCAGGAGGATATGGTCATAAACTAATGTCAATGTCATAAACTAATGTCATGGTCATAAACTAATGTCAATGTCATTAAGGAAATCAGTCCATACTGACCCACAGTATTTTACTATTTCAGGTGATTGCAGCAGAAGGTGAGAAGGCAGCGTGTGAGGCTCTGAAAGCCTCTGTTGACTTTCTCTCAGACTCTCCTCTGGCCATCCAACTCCGCCTGCTCCAGCTCCTCCACACCCTGCGCTCTGACCAGCCTGCTGTGGTGCTCAACCTGCCATCTGACTTCCTCAGCCAAACCCTTCAGATGCCAGATACAACCAACTCCACCAATCAAAACCGTCCTACAGATGGCAACTCTGTAGAAACAGCTAAAGATTCCCCTATGATGTAATGGGTGTGTTCCCTTATGAAACTTCCATTATGAACACCAAAATATAGGTCAACGACCATAAATACCATAAAAAGATATTTTTCAAAAATGCTGCACTATTACGTATGATAAAGGCATTCTTTCGACAGACCTGTATCATCCCAGTGACCTCTGTCTAAGTAACAACAATGGTTGCTTTACTTTAAGTTGCTGAAACAACTTATTTGGCAGACAAATCTGCCAGTATTAAAACATATTGGAAACCAATTGCAGGCTTCCTGGTTTTTTATTTAACAGAACAATAGAACACTCCAGGTCATGTGTTATCAACAAGAAACATAATATCTATGATGATCTACCACAGATGTTTTACTGCTTAAATCCAACATGCTTACATTAATCGTTGTTTATATATAATGCAATGAGGAGAAATGTTATCATTTTTCCATAGGGTTCAGCTGTTATGCATCAGTTTTAATGTGCAGTATTATTTTATCAATAAAAAATTGTGCACCCAAAAACACTTCTATATATACAAGCTTGGGCATTAATCTAACTATAAATAATTCAAAAGACTTTGGATTGTGTTGTTTTTATTGTTGTTAATATCATCTATCCACAACCTCTCCTTAGCCAAGGAGCAAGAATAGGGTATTTGTTGCTTCAGCGTTTCTTGCTGCCTTTACTGGGTTTAGGGCTGGGAGTTGGCTTCTGGCTCACCTCTTTGAGTTCAGAAGTGGCAGCTGTCTTAGCAACTGGCGTGACAGACTTCTTGCTCACTAGAAGTAAAAAAAGAAAGCAGCTTACCCCATCAAATGCTAATATGGCTCTGTTTTTCACACTGTACACTGATTTCCTACATACAATGACATAAACCAAATTCTCCCTGTCGAAACAAATTCTTGAATCTCCAAAATGGCAGCTTTACACAAGAAGAGAAAATGTTCTTAATACACTCATCATCAGACGAATAGTTGCACAAATAATTGCACCCAGCAGAAATCAACCGAAAGGAATGAAACGTGGTGGTTAGGTTTGACATTGTGAGACATGGCGAATGATTCGAGTTTCAGGCTTGGCTGTGCATGAAAGCACGTGTAACACTTACACTTATCGCTGTACCTGACTGACCCAACAGCCACGATTGCGGACATTCAGTGAGCAGTGATGCCCTTCATGAGTCATCCTGTTAGTGCCAGCTCCATTGGTAGATGACTGCACAATGCAGGCCTACATGCACGCAGACCATTACAACAACTGCCCTTAACACCACGTCAACGTTGCCAAAGACTGCAACTGCAAAGTGTCCCGCTTTTGTCTTGAAGGAGATGACCAATGAATCTGTGTGTGGAGGTACTGTGGCCAATGCCAAGATGAACGCTTTGTTGTCACATGTCCAGAAGGCCTGGTGTCGCTCCACCTCCACCCCTACTGCAAAATCTGCAGGAACTGTGTGAGAATATTCAAGCTGCATGGGATGGATTATTGCAGGACACTGTTAGGAACCTCTATAACTCCATGCTGAGACGTATAAATGTTGAGTTAGCCAACATGGCTATACTGAGAGACACCACTTCTGTATGTGTCTGCTCAATAAATATTGCCCATATCAGTCTACATTTCTGGCTGCTATTATTCTGTTGATGATGAGTTTATTACCAGATTTTATTTAAACACTGTTGGCCCATTTCTATTGGACCCCTCATCAAAAATGTTCAGAGAATGTAAAGGACAACTCAAAATACAGTATGTAAATCTACACAAAATGACGAAGTAGTAGATACACAACTGTGTAGCTCTGACTGTGTGATTAGAATACAAAGTGATTATGATTTGTTTGCCATTTATGATGTGAATTTTGATGTTCTGCTCACCCTTAGGCTCTGGACTGGGTCTCTGTGCAATCTGTCTCTCCAAGACTTGGATCTTCTCCAGAGCCTCCTGAAGTGCTTCCTCTGCTTTTAGAGCTCTCTCCTCAGCGCTGATAGCACGAGCCTCCACAGCTCTGACATCCCCCACCACATACACGCACACAAATTACAGATTATAGAAATGGACATAGAGGATGGTATCCTGGACACTGATTAATGGGCCCATATTCTACTTTTTCTTGCATTTTACTCAAATCCATGTACAACTAAACTACCCCTAAATCATTATTACATGTCCATTTTCCAACCAGGCTGTTTATGTTACAGTGCCCTAAATGGTACCCTGTGGTCCCCTTCCAAGGTCATACTTTGGTGATGTTGACAATGTGCAGAAACAGAGCGCAAGAGACTCGGAGTGTGCTTGGCTTAAATACATTTGGGACAGATTTGTGTAACACAGGGTGTACATGTGTCTTGTACATGTTATCAGCAGTAATGTGCTTATGAATTAGCTAATGTACAATGGTGCAATTCAGGTTACAAGCATAATGCTGCTCAAAAACAAGTTACATTAACAAACAAATGCATATTCAAACACCAAGTTTATACACTTTTTTTAAAATGTATTTGGTAAATATAATTTACATATATTTATTTTTCATATGGGCATGGTGCTCATGGGCACTCTTATAAACACACAAAAATGAGAAATAGAACACCCTAAGGCCTAACAGTCCCTTAGGCAAGCACAAATTAGGAACAGCGGACCACAAGTGCACCATTTGGGACATGGCTGATCAGATGCCCTGTACTGTGTTTCATTCAGATGTATGAAATAAATTGTTAGTTCAGGACCGGATTGCTTATGAATAATCAAACATCACAACCACAAAAATGAAACAAGTTTACATAACTACAAAAACAATGATATTATGATATTAGCCTTTTGAGTCCATCTCTGAGTCTCAATACAGGTTGTATACTCAGTTAAGGACTAAATCTATGTCTCAACACAGATTTAGGAGTCGACATGATCCTTACAGTAACTCCTGTTGAAGAACTCCCACAGTAGCTAACGCACTGAAGGCTTGCTGTGCGCTCTCAGTGTGCGGCCGCCCTACAAGATCATTGGTCTGGACAGAGAAAGTTAGAAGGTATTAATATTGATGCTCTGTTGATTAGCTTTCACCACTACGATGTGATTTAGGGGTACATAATTGTGAATGGATACGCACCCCAGTGAGCTCCACTGTCTCTTCTCCCCATGTCTGCTCTGTGATGTGGCCATCATGACCTACAAGCTTCAGAACCGAACTTTCATCTGTGACCTCCTCTGTGTCCTCCTCCTCCTCCCCCTATAGATGAAATACATTCACCTTCATCAGTAAAACCAGCCTCTTGGACTACGGGAGCACGAGTATGTATTTTATGAGCTATGGATCAATACGAGGCCCCTCATAGATTTCTTATGTTGTGCATTCATGTGACAGTAATGGCGATGGCTAGCTGGGGGTAAGATTTCCGTGTGCTCTGTGAAGGCAATAGGCCACTGGCTGGAGACTAATATTTTATTAGAATAACTGTAAACATGTCACTGACCTGCTCATCAAGTTTTTCAGATGGATGAGGCCTACTGCCTGCTTTCATGGCTTCCTGCTTCTCTTCCTCAGCCTTTTCACCCTCCGTGGAGATTTCTGTTTCGGTATGGTCATCCACCTGACAACACAGACAGGTTTTACACATCTCTCCAGTTACATGTATTCAATTATGTATGCTTAAAGAGCCCATAACATGCATTTTCTTGTATTACATTTTCATCGTAATTCATTGTCACGTGACCATTTTTATTTACCTTCTCTTAGGCTGTTTTTGTGACTTTATGTACAATCACATTCCTTACAACTTCAGTGTGAATGGGTGGTGCTAAACTTCTAGAATCCAAAAACACTTTGGATTTTGCAGCATCAAAAACCAATGGAATTAAAACAAGCTGTTTTTGCATGTGAGAAGGATTTACAAAGTACATCAAACTCCCCACAGAATTCTTAAAGTATAATACATCTACTTTATACGCAAATATATTATGCAAAATCCCCATTCATATATTTAATTAAAATTTAAGAGTCTTATTTTCAGAAAGTCCAGTTTTTCACTGGACAGTACTGCACTTATTACTCAGTACCACAATTAGTCCCTCTGTTACCCTCTATTTCAATCCTTCACTTTTTTAAATAAATTTTGCTGGGTTTAATTCATTCTGTTGTGTCGCATCAGCATTTGGACTACATTACTACATTTGGACTACACATATCTTTTACTTCAGAGCATTAGTATTTTATTTTAGACCATAAGAATCCAAAAACAGAAGAATAGATTTGAACAGATTTGAACAAACTTCAGTTTCTGTGTGAGCAAATTTTGTATGTACCTGCAGTCCAACAGGGAACATGTGCTAGGCTGTTTTCACTTCCACTTAAGTCATGACTTAATTAACATAACAATAATTTTATATAAGTATGGGTTTAGACTATTTTATCCAAGCCTGCAAAAGCAATAAAATTTAAAAATAAAATAAAATAAATAAAATAAAAATTGTACATTAAAAATAAAACCTGACTGTACTAGATTTATGTATCTTCTGAGGGTGGATGTCATTCTGATGTGAAATAAAATTGAGGAACATGCTGTTAAAGAGGAACACGCTCATAAAGAGCCATACAATTAGGCAGGGCAAAAGACAAGAGGTAATCCTTCTCACCAGAGAGTCCACACTGGCCATTGTTAATGGGATGTCAGTGACAGAGCGTGGCACAGCTTTTCCCGCCTGCTGCAGCTCCACAGGACGTCCCATCATATCAGACAGCAGGATCTGACACACCTCCACCCACTCAGCAGACTCCCTCTGAGCATGGTACACACAGAGGACAACACTTCATGACCTTTCTGAATGTTTGCCAGCAGACATAGCAGTATGAAGCAACGGTCCTGCACTGCTAAAAAATATACTAAGGAAGTTGTGAGCGCAGGAGAAGCTGTTACCTGAAGCTTGGAGAGCTGGTACAGTTCATTCTCTTTTTCATCCTGAGCCAGGTTCTTCTGAATCTGCTCTTCTACAATAGCCTGACAAGACCTGTGGGTGATAATCAAACTTAAATGAAAAACTTCAACTTAAAAGAAAACAGCTCATTCAGTAGCCTAAAAGTATTTGGACATTTGTGCCGTACTGCAAAAAAGGTATTAAGTTCCCTGAGTTAGGAAAAAATGTCCGTTTAAATTAAACAGACCATTTCAAGATTTTCAGCAAAGTATCTGTTCAAACATTCTGCAATTTTGCATCCAAAATGCACATGTCTGGGTTTATGAGCCCATCAATGAAGCTTACCCATACATTTGAAAGAAAAACAGCACTGGTGTTTGACATGTCCACCCCTGTGTTTTACTGTTAGTTTGGGCTTGATGGAGTTTCACTCCAGGGCCTGTATTCACTTCTTAGAGTAGGAGGGCTCATCTAGGATCAGATTTCTCTATTATTTATGAAAACAGAACAGGAACAGGAACTGAACTCGGGACCAGCTACACTAAACCCACTGCTTCGTACACTGACCTGCGCCGGACTGCCTGTGTAGTACTCTTATTCATTACCCATGAGAAAAGCAACTGTGGTAAAAGGTTCAAGTGGTAATAGAGTTTACTTTTTATTTAAACACAAATTGTCTCTCCTGACGAGGAAGATGCAGGCTGACACTCAGAAGTACAAGACATGCTAGCTTGGTGAAGTCATAGGGGTTATTGTGTTTTGAATATTGATTTGACATATTACACAGATTTGACATATTACAGTTTTGACAAGGATTTTCTTAAAACAGTGCTGGAAAAAGACCTTTTCTCCTTAATCATTTTCCTGATGCTGTACACTTTCTTGTCTTTTTAGGCTGACTGCAATGTAGTTTACATGAAACAGACTAATTAGACCATAGGTATACGTACACAGTATTTTAGGTCCAAAACATGGTATTACTACAGAACATCACATCATATATTCACATGTGGAAATACTAGTGTTGCTTCAAATCCACAAGGTAAGCTCCCTGGCCATACCCTGTGATGTATTTGGAGAAGTAGTGCAGTTTCTCAGACAGGGTCTTGGCATCTTCCTCCAGTTTCTGAAGAGACGTGTCCTTTAATTCTGGGTTTGCTGGAAGTGGTGGCTCCAGGTCATCATGAGGATCAGGCACCATCAGCAGTAGCAGGTCTACCATCCAGCGAGTCAGCAGACTGTGCATGGAAGTGACCTGTTTGTCACACACAATGTCAGCTTTTCTGAGCCTGACCAGAAAACCATACTTACCATTCTCAGACATGAAAGGGAACAAGTGCTATACCTCCTCACACAGTGTCAGGTTTTCAGAGTCGAAGAAGTTATTTTGAGAGGAGAGGAAATCCCTTAGTGTCTTGAAGACATCATGGACTTCAATCCTGACAAAGAGGCAAAATGTTTAGAGGTAAATCATTTATGTAGTTTGCTCAGAATTAATCTTAAAACTCTTACCTGATGTGTGGCTTCTGTTTTATCTTCTCACTCTCTGGCTGGGTGTTGTCTATGTTCAACAGGGCCTCTTCAGATAACTTCACCCAGGTTGCCAAGGCCCTTTCCAGCTTTAGCCAATCAGAGTGAGGCAAAACTTCAGTTCGACCAATAAGGGAGTTCAGTTTGTTGGCCCACGATTCCATTTCCCCACACAGAGACATCAACTGTTTATGAATGCCTGTGGTAGAGGTGAGAAATAGGACACTAGGAATGCTTTTCTGAGCATATCATTCCTAAAGAACACTGACTGAATGCATGTGTTACTACAAATATCATAATTAGCCCTGAATTTATAGGAGCATAATGTGTGAAACACTGAATATGAATTGCTTATGTTTTGATAAATTCTATGGCACTATGGCTCTATTTACAGGAATAGGTTATAGAGGCTATAAAGTTATTAGAGTGGGCAATTTCCACTTCTGGTGGTAGAAGGATAGATCTGTGCAATAAAATGATATCAATAATTATTGGAATCAAATGATCAGTCATTCCCTTAAAAACTTGGATGTGATAGAGGCAAAAGGCCACATGTCCAGTGTGGAATGAGTTTGGGTTTCTTAAATCAGGTGTAATGCAATGCAATAGGACATACATATAACAATTTTCTATCAAATGACAAAATATAACACCCTTAATGAAGTACAAAGTGCACTACAATTCAATGTTTAGGATTGGGAAAATAAGCTTTCTTGAATATATTATCCTCAGTGAAGGTGAAAATCTGCTAAGTGCTGAGAACTTTCTCACCACTGTCTCCATTGATACGGGTACCAAGTTGCTTGTGGAGCTCAGTGACAGCACCACTCAGCTCCCTCATGGCTGCCTGACCCTGAGGTGGCCCTCCATCTGGGGCTGGATGTCTCCTGAACAGCTGCAGACACACCTCCATCCACTCTTCCTGCAGCTGAGTTAGTGTGCTGAGAGTCTCCTGACCGGAGAGAAGATCTTCTCCTCCATACCGTTCACACTGCATGGTTAACACCTACGTTGGTAATGACAGTAATTATCTGAAGGACTCATTCTGAAAACAATATGACTTTAAGAATAATTTAATTGAAATTACAAATTTCTAACCGTTGACCATTGCTTTAAGTTCTTAAACAACTCCTCCTCTGAAGTCTTTTCAACTTTCACATCTGGGCTCCTAAAGAAAAGAGAAATTAAATGAATTGTATCACAATTAAACCAAACAAAAACACTCTTATCTACTTTACCTGGTTTTAGCCTCACAGAAGTTGTGCCACTTGACAACGGCATTCTGAATGGACCTGATGTTTTCGCACTGGTTTTGCTCAGTCTCTTTCAGCTTTTCCATGAAGCCAGCTAAATGCTCTTTCCACTGCTCGGTCAGCTTCATGACATGCTTCAGTTCCTCGAAGTCCTAGAAAGCAGAGGAACATAGTGACATGTTTCTTGGTTTCTCTGTCATTCCTAACAGAGAACAAATGCTTTGGAAGAGGTTCAGTGTAAAGAACTGTATAGTGTTTGTACCTTTGTGGTAAGAAAGGTGGTGAAGCGCTCTGCCGTTTTGCTCCATGTCTGCTCACTAACATGAAGCCTGCTGACCAGCTGCAGGTTGTTTAACTTAATAACCTGGAAGTGAGCTGTAATTTAGACCTAGGTCTTAACATACAGACGTGATTTCTTAAAAACAATACAGAATTATTTGTTGACATGCTAGCTGTGCAAACTATGTAGACAAATACTGTACAATAAAGCCTGTGACTGGACGGTGCAAAAGAAGCGTGTCATCATTTAAACACAACTACATAAAGTATGTAAGTTAATACGCTCATGAAGATGACTTTGGCTTCATGCTACTCCCACAAGCTTTTTAAAGTTGTTCTAGAGAAGAGTATCGGCAAAATCCCATAAATGTAATGGAAATGTAGTGATTGTCACTTTCATGATATTCTAGATCACTGCGTTAAATGCAACATTCATGTTGTGCCCATGACTATAGCATAGTACAGTACAGTATAGTACATGGACATATCCCACTGTAAAGAAATTTTGGACAGATGAATTGGATGAATGGTCCAGCATAGTCTCAGCTAAGCTGCCTGAATGCAGCAAAATATGAAGGTTTGCAATGCTACATGGGACAATTTCTTAGACCTCATGAAAAATTAAATACCCTTATTATTACATATTTTGTGTTTCTTTTTGTCTGTTCATTTTAATAAGAATGTTTATGTAAAAGGGCCCTTATTTTTGTATTTTATGCTAAATGAGCTGAAAGGATATACACAGAATGGTATATGTTGAAACTTTAACAATGTTTACATATTACATTAGACTGGTAAACTGATATGGGCCCTTTAATGTAAATATTTCACAAAACAACATAAAAAGAACCCATGTACTTTGTGATCAGACCTTAAGAGCGAGGCTGTAAGTGACCTTGCTCCATAAGTCTCTCTCCTCAGTCAGTGTGGCCACCTGCCCCTCCAGCCTTCTCCTCTGCATCTCATACAGATCATGGTACTCCCCAACCAAGCTGCAGCAGAATTCTACACGTTACATAACGCACCATACTACTCTGCATTATTTGCAGGTATTTTCACGTAACAGTAGGAGTGTGGATAACTGCATATGGGAAATGTGTAAACATGAGTCTGCATATCATTAAAGCATTTATATTCACTCACTCAGAGTTGCGCTGCGATTGCTCCAGTGCTTTGGCAAAATCCTCCTGGGCCCTCTCAGCCTGTTTGGACACATGTTCATCGTGTTCCCTGATCTTAGTCAGCTCTCTGCAGCACATCAATAGACCAACAACAGAATGTATACAGGTGGCCAATGGGGGGGCATATGAGAGGTGTTACAAGTGTAGAATTGTGTAGGTGATGTAATAATAAAAAGGGATTTACTCATTAAGCTGTGCGATGGAGCGCTTGAAGCAGATGATCTCCTCCATCAGCCGTCTGTCCAGTGCTCTCTGAGCCAGGGTCTCTGTATACAAACCCTTAAGTTGCCGAGGGATACGATCTAGCAGAGCAACATATCGCTGCCTACAGGCAAAGTACAGTAGCTTTTATTTATACAGAATAAATATAAAAAAGAAATATTTTTTTATATAAACTTAAAGGACTCTCACATATAGAAATAAAAGAATGACAAACAATGTAAAAAATAAATGAAAATGAAATAATATAATGGCAACATTTATGGAGTACACTTACATTTTTAAATAAATATCCATTAAATTCACCTCAAGTTTCCCCAACCCTAAACCTGACACTAACCTTAACCTTAACCTAAAACATTTACATTAACATTAACAGTATTTTAGCAGACGCTCTTATCCAGAGCGACTTACAATTTGATCATGTCTTACAGAGGTAGGTGAACGTAACGTTAGGAGTCCTGCCCAAGGACTTTTATTGGTATAGTGAAGGGTGTTTGCCCAGGTGGGGAATCAAACCCCAGTGTACAACATGGAATGCAGAGATGTAACCCACTACACTGTACCAACCACAAAACCTAAACCTGACCCAGCTCCTAAGCCTTATATTAACCCTGACTCCAAACCTAACACTGTTGAGAATTACCAGACAGTTTGTTAACACTTTGAACAACTGTAGACATATAGAGGCCTAAGGTGTACTATAAAAATAAAGTGAGATTGAACTGGCATCACCACTACATGAAAAAGATGAATTCGTAATTAACGTTTTTACTACATAGGTTTAAATCTCATCTAAATTTTAAAAAGTCATATCTAACACACACTCACCTGAGTTTGGCTAGCAGCTGACCTCTTTCAGTGCACTCCACGCTCACCTGCCGGATCAGCTCATGAAACACAATGTTGTAGATTTTCTGCTCCACCTGGACCAGCTCCAGCAGACCTTGCATCTGAAATACAGAAGAGATTTTCTTATTAGAGATCGACTAATATCTCATTCCAAAGACAACTGTAGCTATTAACTTTTATTTATTTGGATATTAATGGATTGTTCAAGCATGAGCAGAAAGGCAACTCATTCTATATTATTGGTCTTAAAATCAGTACCAAAAACAGTTAGAATTCATTATTGCATTACCATTTTCCAACCTCCCTTTATCCCTTAACATGAAACAGGCTGTTTTTGCTACTGTTATTGTTTGACTGATATTCAGTCACTGAGCACTTCCCTAGGAATACTCACCTTCTATTTTATCAGCTCCACTTCCCATATACGTCACCTTGTAGTTCATCTGTTTCTTTGCATACTTTGTTAGCCACATTCCACCCTTTTCTTTAATAGTCAGGACCCCCACAGGACCACTTATTCAGATGGTCAAACAAACCTGCCTTAAGATTTATACAATATGCAGGTCTCAATGTGTTCAATGTCACTGGCGTAAGCCTACAGCTCTGCATCTGTCGTCCACAGCTTTGGTCAAGTGACACTTTTCATCTGGACAAAAAATTGTCCTTGAGTAGTCATCTGCACCAATCTGTAGCACATCAGTTCAAACATGCTGCCCAGCCCCATAATTAGAAACAATAGAGCCATGCATAAACTGAGTCTAGTAAACACTATCAATCACTGAACCTCATGATATGAAGAAAGTTTAGAAAAGCATACTTGTGAGAGGTCTGTAAGCTCCTTAAATTCTGAATTGACACCTGCTTTCTCCAGCATATCATCCATCACTCTCATCAGCTGCACTGCCTCCAGGCGCCCACTGGGCTTCCTAATGACCATCAGAGTATGCAAGTGTTTTAACAAGCTTTAGCTACATGATCACACACAGTATATTGCATAGTCATGATCAGTGTGAGTAAAGATTACAGCACAAACACACAGCAGAATTTCCGTTACATTAATACTCACATTGACGGAAAGACTTTAATCTTCTTTTCATCGTCCTCTAAAAGAACTGTGAATTTACTAAAATACAAAAGGAAAATTAAGAACATGACTGGTATAAGAAAATTTCATATCAACAAAATACAGGGGAACATTTTATTTAGTATCATTTCTATTGGCCCGTTCATCACAAAATGTTCATAAAACGTAAGGGGAAGAAATAGTGTTCAACAAATAATGTTTCCAAATAGTGTTCAACAACCTTATCTGTCTCTACCATTCACAACAGGCCACTCTAAATGACCAGTTACATCTCTTACATTCCAAACCAGAGCTGCAGTACTTACTCATCATAACACTGCAATCCTTTAAGCCCTTTATGTTTCACTATGTGGTATTCATCTGGGATTAAAGTCTCCATGGAATGTGCATCCTGTGTTTAAAATTAGAAGATAAACTTAATCACATATAGAAATTTTATGGCCAGATCAACCATTCTTTTATACTTGCCTTCTGAATTTTAGGTATATGGGTGGTGCACCTATCAGTCATGGGTAGGAGGGGCATTCGCTGCTTCTGAGTTGCCAAAGCATCACAGAGAAAGGATATATCCCTATTCACATACAGATACAGACAAACAGTGAGGCTTTGTTTAAAAACTGACAATACCACCTTGTATTATGGGTGTAAGAAAACACTGAATATATTGAATACTGTGACATTATGATTTGTGATACTGTATAAATTCTTAGAATCACAGTACTGATTTTAATTCATTAGCATTAGCAAGCATACACATATAGAGGTGGTTTTTTTTGTTGACCAATTTCCTGAAATTAGAATTGCAATTGCAATATATCTCCCTGCTTACAATAGTATAATATCGTACAATATACTGAATTGTAACCCCTGTATCCTGATACTTATAGTATCGCCAGGTTCTTGCCAATACACAACTCTACCTTTTATAGTCAGTCAGTTGGTCTAGCTGACAGTTATACTGCATAACAAAAACACTTGAATGTTTCTAACCTGCCAGCTCCAGTCACTGATGTAGGTTGGTCCAGAAAGAATTGGTACTTCTTGCGGCCAAACGAATGGTGCCACACCGGATCAGGTGCACGTACTCCACAAACCTGTAACAAAACCAGTACATTATTAGACAATTGCAATTAAAGATGGAGACAGTAGCTTCTTCTGATTTCTGCACAAACCTTTAGGTGTTTTGGAGTTTTGGTCAGTCTGGGTGGTCCCAGTCTGGTGAGGGTGGCAAGTAGTTCATCTGGTATTAAATCATTTTGCAAAGGCAGAATCTGCACCAGGGCTTGGTCGCTCTGTGGTGATGTCTCCTTTTCTTTTGGGAGTTCAGCAACACCTACGTGTATGTCAAAATTCAGAGATAGCTAGAACAGCTCTTTAAAAAACTGCTGTTATTTAAATGACAGTAGAAGTAAAAGTAACTGCCCTCTAGACCCAAGTGCTGCTTCTGACTCCATAAATCATGACATACATATCTCTGGCCTTTCACCTATTGGCATTATCGACAGTGGACTTGCTTGGTTCATATCCTGTTTTACCAAAGGATTTCACTTTGTTGCCCTTGATAAGCATAATCCTGCTATTATTGCTTTTACACCATGGGTCCCCAGAGATCAGTCCTTGGCCCTCTACTTTTTATGATTTTTATGTTAACCCACGGTCAGATTACCCGCCGTCATAGACTTCAATTTCATATGTTATGCTGAGGATGATAAACTGGTAAATTTAGCCTTTTTATATATACTGGAGTACTGGAGATTCCTAGAATATTCTTTCTAACGGTAAGAGGTACGTTCTCTAAAAACACGGTCATCTCTTGTCTCAGTAACATCCATAAAATTTTCTGAATGTTGCTCTGAGAATGTTCCTCTTTTGTCATCGTGTAACGTGTGTGGACCTGACAGCTTCCTCAAACCATCCTCTGAACGTTCCAGTTAAAACATCATGACAAACTTATAGGAACTTATATACATCTTTAAAAACATTTAGATTAAAACATTTTCTTTAAAACTTTAATGAACTTATGGGTCACGTTAGTCATTATCGGCCTGTATGGGAGAGTTAGCTATACCTTCACCTTCTTCCACAGGAGATACGAGAGAGGTGTGAAGTCTCTTCCTGCGGCTCTCCGGCTTCGGTAAAACGGGAGGTGACGGACTGGACTTCAGAGACGCGGCCATCTTCAGCGGATTAACGCAGAGGAACACATACCCTTACAAAACACACCCGTAAAAAACATTAAACTATATAAACCGCCGTGTTTCCAACATCCCCCCTTATTCAGACTAGAGAGAGAGAGAGAGAGAGAGAGAGAGAGNCTAAACAGCGAAAATCCCACAGCAGGGTGCACATCCCTACCAAAGCAATTTATGAAAGACTGTGATGTAGGCTGTAACCTTATCTGTGTCATTTTTCCAGATGGCAAAAGTCATCTAGCCTCAGTCCTGTATCGGGCTGGCATCCAAAAAGTTTGGTCAATCTTTGTCAATCTCACGTCAAAAAAGCTCTGGCATACACACCTGCATACACATGCACACACACACATACACACACACGCACACACCTACAGACGCATACACACACACACACACACACACAGAAAAAGAGATATATAGAGAGGAAGAAAATAACAGAGTGAGGCAGAAGTGTGAGAGAGTGAGAGAGAGCGAGAGAAGAAAATGAGAGAGAAAATGTAAGTGAGAGAGAGAGAGAGAGAGAGAGAGAGAGAGAGAGAGAGAGAGAGAGAGAGAGACTCCTGCAGGACAGCAAGAAAGTCTGTTGCTATGCACGCGCCGCGTTTCCATGCAACTTTCTGAAGGCAGAGTGAGAGACGGGCTGAGGAGAAACTACAGTTTAGCGTTAGCTAACTTAGCTAGCACAACTAACTAGCATAACCACATATTTAGGTCGCTGAAGGGAGATATAACCCTTTTTAAATCAATATGCAACAGTAAAATATTGATATGTCAGTCAGTGTGTGAAACACCCCCTGGTATTTGTGGGGTCCACGTTGGCTACTACTCCAGTGTTGGTCGGCGGTTATAACTTACCGTGCTGATGCTTTATTGGCAACAAATTGTTGGGTTTAACAGTTCTTCTTCTGGAGATGCTCCTCTAGTTTGGTAACGTGCTCTGCATATATTACCAGAGTTCTTATACATCCCCGCATCTGTTTTCGGTTTGAGAAACGAATAACACAAGTTTTTAGTAGTCATGGAGAGTCGATTCAAAACGAGTCGATTCTTTAATTCCAAAACCTCTGAGACTTGGTGTCGATTCTTGGGCAATGACTCTTCGGTTCTGTCGAAGCCGTAATATGTGAGTGTAAAGCAGGAAAGTCTGAGTTGTAGTAGTGAGACTATAAAGCAGGAGAGAGTCTGAGTTGTAGTAGTGAGACTATAAAGCAGGAGAGAGTCTGAGTTTTCTTCAGCATTGTGGGGATAAAGGTCAGATTTGCTCCTTTTTTTTGCTCCTGCCGTTACATTATGCTGCATCACGTAGCGTGGACTGTAAAAGTCGAATAAGACCTCAGCAAATAAGAAGCAAATTTTAGCCTTCTAAAAAAGGTGACATCCAATTTTCTTTAATCAATTAATAAAGACTGTGAAAATTGTTCCTTTCCAAAGAATTCTGACCACAGTAATGATTTTCTCAGTACTTTTCTCCTTGCCCCTCAGTATGTGAAATAAGACGGATGTTGATCTAGCTACTCAAATCCGGACACATTACGTTTAAAACTGTTAAATCTCTGCTGTACCTCTTTATCATCAGAGGCGGTCTAATTTAAAAATAAAAAGGAGTCGAGGGTCAGAGTCGATTCCATAAAATCTTTAAAGTGCCTCAGACAAAGCTAGACGACCAGCTTAGCTCACCAGAGTGCCACAGATCAGAGCTTCATCCTTAGCTAACATCAAAGACTAGGCTCGCCGGCTAAACAACGACAAAACTCTAATTTTAAGACTTTTAGGGGTCCAAGCGGTTAATTAAGACCCCCTGGATTTCGTATCTTGAAGGAATTTGAGAGGAAACGTGCGGAGGAGAGAGGTCAAAGTTTGGCCGGTGAGTGATTCGGTGTAGCATAAGATATATTTATTCTTCTTACTATGACATATTTAATCAAATTATCAGGGATGTACGATGATATCGTGGTTAGACTGTTACCAACAGAAAACGGACAGTTCACACTTACATTTTAAACTGACGTTTGATATATTTATTGTACTCCGGCTTATAAATGTCTACATTTTTAATTTACTGCAACTGTAATCCTAAATTCTCTGTAATGCTAATAAAGGTGGATTTAGTCCCAATTTCTTGACTGTATAAATGTGTTAATTGCCATCAGTAGATATGAACATGGAAAAAGAAACAGAATATTAACAATGAACATCAATTCCTATATAGGTACATCCCTATGGTCCAACACTACCAACATGTGTTCTGCTCCTGTCTATGGATGAACACAACCATGTACTACCTTACTCCCCCCCCCCCAAAAAAAATAAATAAAAATTAAAACTATATGGATGCTAATAAAGCATGTTATTCTTTAGTAGTATCATCTAAAGTCATACCATCTATCATCTAATAGTCATCAGAAGATGTCATAATATCATAGTTGGAATAACAGACAGATAACTGACCCTTACCTCTATTCTATATATAAGGGTAACATTTCTACCTGATCTGTTAGACCTTTACATTTTTAATGGGAATTCAGCTTTTAAATTATTGATGAAAGTTCAATAATTCAGTGTGTCAACTGACGCCCCAGCTGCTATTAACCGTGTCCACTGAAAACTTTAAAATGTTTTAGCTATTGTGAAACTATTTATGGAAAACGTCTTAGTACTTTTAAAACATCTTCACCCCTCCCTTTAAAATGTTTAAGCACATAATGCAATGCCCATGGTTTATCCACATAAAAACAACAAGCCTAGTCCCAGTCACACATTTATTAAATATGTACATTTGATTAATAAACAGAAGATTAAAACATGCTAGATGCCACCACAGCAAGTAAAGGTAAGGCTTCCACTGCTGACCTGTGTGAGTAATGTGCTAGATCACAGGATGTGCTCGAAATAGCATACTGTTTACTGCACTAGTATATATTATATACTGCATATTACTTTTCAGCAGTAGAATACTGCAGTCTCCAGTATACGATAAAAGCAGTGTGCTGTAACTTACTACAGGACAGGGGTGCGAATAGCCTGCCAAAATCTGGGAGTGAACCAATCTGAAGCATCGCACGACCGGTCCCATTTTCTCTGCTCTCCAATCACTTTTCAAAACACACTCTATACCACGTTTTCCATCCGTCTTCAAAGCCACAAATCAACTTTAAAATATTAGCTTAGGGTTGGTTTGTGTAGTAAACCTGGGTGGTTTCCAAACAAACCTCTTTTAGTTATTTAATTTCAAAACACTAATGTTGGTCACCGCAAGCTACTAACTACTTAGAATCATCACGCAAGCAGTATGTAGTAGACCATTTCAAACAGAGCCATTAAGAGACGTACAGTGATGACCTGAACATTGTATTCTTTCCTCTCCAAAAACACAAAAGTTAAAAGATACGGCATAAGCAACAACGCATCATTCATATAAGCAGCCGTAAATTCAGTTAGTACTGCCATAACTGTAAAGTTTATAACCTGATTATTCATTTCTGATGTGATACATTTTCTCCATCCAAAGCTCTACAGCCGTGTTTCCTCTGCTCCCCATAGATTAGCTCAGTCAACAGTTTAACCACCTTTCTTTAGTGATATGTAGATATTTTAACCATCACAGTATATCATAATTTTTTATTGTCTTTATCCTTTACAGGACTAAAAGACAAAAGAGAGTTCTTGCACAGTTCCTTAAACATGAGGTAGCCCTTCGAGCAGGTGTTCCTGAGTTCTTTTCCAACTGTGCGTCTCTGCCATGCCAAGTCTCTGACTCTAGCTGAGGATCTTGTGGTAAGGGTGGAGTTTTAGAGAAGACGTGAAACCACGAATGTCGGTGATCATGGTGACTCCAGTTAGGAGTGCTGAGGGTGGCAGGAAGGTGAGCTTGGACACTTCTCCATATGAGGAAGACGTGGCTGTGCTGTCCTCAGTATTTTCTGCTGGATCAGGACAGGTCTGGTTATTTTCCTCTTTCCCAAAGCCAACCACCTGGTAGGAGTCAGAGGCACAATGAGGCAGCAACATTAACACTGGTGTTAGTACTTGAAGTCAGTAATGTAGACATTCGAAACTTGCAGTTCTACACAAGAGATGCATGGTGACTAAAGTTTTCTACTTTAGCTTTGTACAGGTGGCTAATGTAGCTAACGTAGCTAAAACAGCCCGATTCCAAAATCCAGAACTGCTACGTAACTAATGAATATTAACGTAACCAAAATGTATTTACCGTAACAGCAACAAAAATGGCAGATTATGTGGAGAAATCTAACGTTCCAGGCTGTGAAGGGAATGCTGCCACTTTTCATACCCTTCCCAAGGAACCAAACTGTCAACCGGCATGGTTGATGTTCATCTTTAATTTAAAAGTAGCTGGTTTGCTCTGCACATTCCACTCCAGGTTTCCCAAACCTTGGGAAATATTGATCAGATTCCCCTTAGTGTTTGTAACCACTAACCCCAAACACAACCAGTAAGGTACAGCCATGGTGTAAAATTTTATCCACTCTCTGACGGTTGAACCCAGATCATCGTAAATTCCAAATTTCATAGTGAGACTAAAAGCAATAAACTAGAATAGGAAACATTAGCTACAAGCAAGCTCTAACATAAGCATTATTTACAAGGAGGTTCATTTTATTTACCTGCCTGTGTCAGTTTTAGCATGTTGCTTGTGTGTGATCATAAATGTGCTCAGAGCTCATTAAATCATCTTCATGAGTTTACCAAAGAAAGTCAGCTTGTTTTATTCTAGGGTCAAATCATAGGATTGTAAACAGGGAGGTGGCACTGCATGCTCCAACCTTTTACATACACAGAGAACAATTTGAAATGCTAAATAAAGGCATAAAATTTTGGATATCTTGGATATCGACTGCATTTGAGGTAAGGGACGAGTTGTACAAGTTTGATTTTTCACGATTTATGTTGTGCATGTGTAGATTTGCGGTACTACTGTACATACGTGTACACTGAGCTTCCTGCTCTCTGGGCCTCTGTGCTCCAGGAACCAAGACACCAGCTCTGCTTTGGTCATCTGCTTCAGAGCTTCAATCTGCCAACCAGAACAACACGGTAAACACAGTGAACCCAGTACACTGTTGCACAAAATTCAGGAAAAATTTCAGCATTGATCTACAACTACCATATCAGTGCATCCCTAGCATTTACAAACGAAAGAATTGTGTTTGGAAAACTCACATGAGGCAACATAAACTGTTTGTACAAATTCTAAAGTGAATATATGTAGGGAGCAAACAGGGATTAGGCCATGAAATATGTTCTCTCACCTCTTTACTGAGTCGGTCAAACACATACTGCTGGGTGACAACCTCAAACCAGTTCCTGTCCACCTCCTCGCCAAGGTGCGTGTCCTCACACTCTTTTAGCTTGATCAGAGCAGTCACCTGCGTCTGAAATGCTTCATCCGTCAGATTAGTCAGCTTCTCTCCAAAGTTGACCAGGAACTCTTCAATCTTATTCTCCACAAAGCCGGTGCTGTGAATACCACATGAATTAAATGATACTAAATGGTAGTGAGCCACAGTAAAATTACATAGCCATTGATATAATACTGATGACTGTTGAACACTGTCATATTTAAATGGAAGTGTCGAGCCATTATGCATATAAATTTGAAGATGTTCAAATGACTGCTATTGTAACAAACGTTCCTATGTCAGAAATGACATTATTATTAGGCCAGTCAGTTTAGATGATTACGTTCCATATAAATAACAATGATTAACATCTGTATTGTTTTTTGTTCACAGTATGGAGCTATTGAAATTTATGTTACAAAAAAAAAAAAAAGGAAGTGAACTGTTTGGATTTAGCTGGATTGCTCCATTGATTACAAATAAAATGTGGTCTGATTCTTATACAAACATACTTTCCGGGTCTTTTAGTGAACATATGGTGTAACAATTTCAGTGGAGGCTGGAAAAAATAAGTGAACCTTTGAATTTAATAACCTGTAGATCCCCTTTAGCAGCAATCACCTCCACCAATGTTTCCTATAGTGCCAAGTAAGACTTGCACAATGTTGAATAGCAATTTTGGACCATTCCTCCCTGCAAACATGTTGCAGATCATCAGTATTTCTGGGATGCTTGCTTAAAGGAAATCTTCTTTTTCAACCTCTCTTCGTTTGAATTACTTGTGTTTTGGGTCACTGTCTTGTTACATCACCCAACGTGTCTTCAGCTTGGCCATGGACTGATGATGTTACATTTTCCTATAACATGTTTTTATACACCTTTGAATGCCCACTCCGATGGAGTGTAACAACAGTGTTGAATTTTCTTCACTGGTAGATAAATTGATGTATACCCAGGTCTTCAGCAACGCTTTTGCTGCCATTTCCAGCTTCATGCACCTCTACAACACATCTAAACTGTTGTTGGCATGGAGGCATGATGCATTCCAACCTATCTTGAGAACAACATATTTGTCAGTAACCAGGCTTTGTGAGCTGCCTTTATTAAATGGGCAAAGAACCTATGAAACCCACACCTCCAACTTTTCTAACCTGCACTGTCGATGCTACTCAATGTGCTCAATAAAAGACATGAAAAGTACCACTACTTGTGAGCTATTAGTTTAGTTAGATGGCGTGTGTTTGTAATTGTGACTTTGACAATAATCACACTACGATTTAATTGTAGTCAATGCATAAAATCCAGGTAATTCTAAAGGGTTCACTTACTTTTTTCTTGTAACTGTATAAGCCTAAAGTTGGCTGATTAGCTACACTGCATCCAAACTGTCAACTTACATCATGGAATGTTATGATCATGTTAATGATTATGAGGTTTTGATATGGCATCAACAATTTATATATAAATAGACTAACCTTCTATTTCTGTGTCTCTTAGAATAGTGCAGAATTGCTGACCTGGTCCGGTAACTGTGCATGATGTTTAAAGTAGCAAGAGTGACACCAAAACCTCTCTATAAAGGGTAGCTAAGAACTTACCTGAACTTGGTCGCCTGAGTCTCTACAGTAACTGAGAAGCCAAGGACACCGGAGGTGTTTCTGCAGGTAGGGTACACCTGATACCTGTAGGATGGGATAGAAAGAACATCCATTCACTTTCATCAGCAGGAACCACTCAAGGGCGTTCAGACTGTTAGAGAAGTCACTGTGATAAATAAATCTCAGCTGACCCTAGAGTTTCTTTGGTCCTTAGGAAATCAAAGCAGGGTTCTTCCATGTGCATCTGGACAACAAAAATAAGAACAGCATGCGCACATTAATAATATAAACATCTCCAGTGCTCATGAAGACATAGAAATGAACTGTGATTATAACCTCTCACCACTAGTAGCTCCATCAGTGTGTGCTCTCTGAGGTTCTTGAGTCCAGACTGAAGAAAAAGAGGAAAAACAGCAACTTCATTAAGCCTGAACGAATTAGCTCAGGTAGAACATGTGACATTAAAAATGAAATGGGGCGATTAGCACAACTTAAGAAGCTGTGTTTGGTCAGAAAGTGAAAAGACAAATGTCAACAGATAAAGTCTTCAAATCACTCTCCACTTAGATCAAGAACATTTTACTGGTAGAATCAGATACATTCATCAGACTTAACATGCCCCAGAAAATACTCCTGTAGACCTGAGGTGCCCCAGAAGATCCACATTATGGATGCACGATGATACCTGAATAATATCGGTATCCGCAACATTTTTTTAAAATATTTGGCTGATATTTGATAACACATTTGGTGTATGCCAAGAAGAACAATGCTGTTAATGCTGGCTGAGCTCCCGCTGTCTCCCATAACACTGTTCACACATGCAAAACCTGCAGCTACTCAGTCAATTCATCAGCTCCTTCAGATATAAACAAAAAGCTGACAATAAATAACAGCCCAAAAGCTGCAACTATTACATCAAAGACGATGGAATTTATTGCTCTGGATAATCAGCCATTCTGTTTTGGAGGAAGTTGGATTTTGATGGCAGCTCAAACTTCTTGAGCCACATTACACTGAACCTGAATACTGAATCAGATAGATAATAAGTGATGTGGGCATCTTACGTGTGTCCTGTGAGTATTTTAACCACGGCGTGGATAGACAGTGTCACAAAGCAGCGTGTTTCTACTGAATACCAGCAGGGAAAGTTGATAAAAGTTAATTTTTACACTCTGCTCCTACAAACTGACCAAAATACAGCGTTAATCATCACATATTACCCTTGGCACCAGTTTATTACCATCACAAACTGGCTTTTTCAACCTGAAAGATTGAAGCTGAGCTGAAAAAGACTAGTACAGTAAAATTAGCTGAGATATCAGACCCCTAGCATTTGTCTGTGTATCTAAAACAAGGGGTTCCAATCTCATCCAGAAAGGGCCAGTTTGGCTGCAGGTTTTCATTTGAACAAAGCAGCAGATTTGAACAGCACTTTGAAGAATGAGACGAACTGATAAAACAAGTGGACTTAGGCGTGCTCCAGCTTGTCTGGAATGAAAATCTGCTGCCCCACCGGGTCCTTGTGTACATAATAGAACACCCCTAATCAAAGACTGGCTACATTTAGGGCTGAGATGGTACTGTGGTGAAAAAGCAAGGTATCAACATGGTTTGGCGGTTTACCGCTAACGGCCCAAAACCACTGCAACACTCCACCCTGCCACCCTCACCCACCCCCAAACGGGGAACGCGTTAGCGTTTATAGTTAGCTCTGCTCTTAAGTATTCTCTGTGAAATGATACGACAGAACTCTGTCTTCACCTGTAAAGGAGAACCTGCCAAGCTAATCTCCCTTCAGATTCATTCATTTTGGTAGAAGTGTTGCTCGTATGGTGAACAAATTTGGACATGCGCAGCTACGTGCCTCATCACACACCGGTCCATCCATGTCCAAACACCTGAAATCATTGTGTTTAATGAAGGTACGGACGCTGGGGCTGCGGTAAATTCCGACTCTAATTTGTATGTACGCGCTGAATATGGATGCTACATAGCACACTAGTTATTTCAGTAGTTTCTATGTGTAAATAATGGTTTATCTTTGACTTTTATTAATAACAAACAGTGCAACAGTACCTACAACATTTTGTGGTGACAGTTTAAATGTGATGAACAAAAGACCCTGGTTGCTGGAGCAGCTCTTCAGGGTTTAAATGCCTGTTACCCCATAGCAATCTGTATAATGCTTTACCCACAGTTTTAGTTCTCAGGTCTGGAGCAACAACATGCCTGCGCTCAGTGACGCTGAGCACTGATGAATTTCTAAGGTTGACACAGAGCACCACCAGCTTTTTATCATCACTACTTCTGAGCAACATTGAGACCACAGAAAGCCACAGTATATGACGGATCTTAGCCAGCTTACTAACAGAGAGCTGTTAGTAAAGTGGTAAGACAATGCCAAATGTGATAATGATGGTGAATAAACTTTTGCCAGCAAAAAAATTATATATATTAACTATAATGAGCTCAATCACACGGTAAGCATCACATGACCTCAATATTGCAGTAGTGCGATTATGATCACTGCCCTAGCTACCTCTCTCTGTGTACATTTCCATTAAAGCCAGCACACAATGATACAGGTCAGATCCAGTGTGTATACGTTACACGTACATGTAAAATATTGGACGGATATATATGAGTAAAATATATATAGCTACTGGCCTAGAATTCCCAAATCTGTGCATCCTTAATCCACCTTTTTACTCTATCCAAACTCCCAAACACAAAGGGATATAGCAAAAATATTGGGAGCCTCAATAACGAGTCGGAGCACCACTGTTACAGACAAACAAATGAAAACGCAAAGCAATAGAAGGTTTAGGAGTCACACTAGATATTTGTGTCGCCTTGCAAAAATGGTTATATCCAAGGCTGGTATCCTTGGAGTCCTAACGAGTGTATAATTATTTGATATAATTATGTATAGTTCATTTTTGCACTGTAATCTGTAACAAATGTAGATAACTGCTGTGGTTGGCATCAGTGGAATGATTTCTGTGCAGCTGCACTTAGTCAAGCAGCTAACATTAGAGTAAGAAAGCTGGCTACTTTTTGTAACTGGCTAATAGCTGGCTAACTATTGTATTATGCACTTTCTGTTTTATATGCTTATAGCCAGAGAACAACAAAATGCTAAAAGGGTGAAGTTTAGACAGTACTACGTTTAGCATTAACTAGGTTCACAGTTAAATTGTTTCCTAATTACTCTGAGTGCTCTCAGAAGTTGTGGTGTACTTGTTTGACAAGTTGCATGACTAAGAATTACCTGATAATACACAGTGACCTCAGAGTTGGCGTCATTTTTGTTGAGAGACTGGACCTTACACAGGTGATGCTTCTGTGGGAGTTCCACAACTCGGAAGAGAACAGGAGGCTCAGCTTGAAGAGATTGGAACTGGAGCCTCCTATATGTATAAAAGAAATAAATCAGTAAGCAGACTCGACCAACATGCAGAAACACAGACAGTTAATGAAACCTAAAATAAAAAGTGCAGGACATGCATCACAATCCAAATTACAGTACTCCTAATGTATCATTTACATCAATGTGGTTCTCAATGTGGTTTCCTCACTCAAATGGGATGCTTAGGAAGGGCATAAGTTGAATGAGCTGTATGACAGCAGGAGAAACCAGGCACGGTATGCATAAACAGGACTGAGAAAGTAAGACAATTACAGGACTTACTTGACAAAATACTGCAGAAACTCTTTGGATTCCTTCAGAAATAGAGATACCACAGCAATTAGAATGATTCTTACTCACAAATATGCTTTATGAATATTTATGTAATATCTGTAGTAATTGGGCGTAAGAGCCTCACAACCTATGGAGGAACCAATCTTAAACATTAAAATGTTAGACACGACTCACAGCACTTGTGAAGTTTCCCTGCACAAGCCCTTCCACATACATCTCAGTCTTGAATTTGGTCACAAATTGCATGAGATCATTTATGGTGAGGTTCTTCATGATGGCATGGTACTTCTGAATGACTGACCAGCGACAATGTTCCAGAATCTGCAGACGAACATCTCTGTGACAAAAGAGAAAACAGTCAATCAGCAATCTGCATTACCTCAATTAGGGTACCTAGCCCCCCTTCTCCCAGAGATCATATACAGCTGCTATATACAAGTTAATCAGGAGGTGTGAGCTAAACGTAGAAACATGGCTGAAGATTAGAGATCATGTTGGTCACCTAAGCACACATACTTTCCCAGTTTCTCTGGCTTGATAAGGATGTTGAAGTATGTCTTCTTAAGCTGCTCAATAAACATGCTGAAAACATCAGGAGCTGCAGTGAAGTCTGCCAGGTAGTCCACAATCAGGTTTAATAGCAACTGAGGAGACAAAGTAAAGAAACAAATCTCTGGAATGACAGATCAACAAGCTGAACAAGTGTGTGTTCTGAGAACTTGGTGTTCAACTAATGACAGGGAATCTTTACCTACCTGGCAGGATAAGAGGGTTTCTAAACTAAACTGCTACTGAATAGTCCACTAACCAAAACCATCCACCCGTAAAATAATAAAGAAATCTGATCCTAGATCAGCACTACTTCAGAGTCATGAATACGAGCTTTTAACAAGCTTTTGGTACTCACGGGCAGTTTATGGTTGAAGCCCTTAAGTCGTATGACCAGGCCGTGATCTCCAGGGACCAACTTATATTCCAACTGGGCAACATCTGCATCATAAGCCGGCTCAGCCAGGTTGTGGGCCAGGATGTTCACAAAGATGTCAAACAGTACCAGGCTTCAAGAGGCAACACAGTAACAGAACAAAAGTAGTTAATTTCTATTGAACAGGGCAGTTTGTAGGGTACGTTATGAATAAACAGAAAGTAAAATTGCACTCACTTTTCAGGAGATTCCTGTATAAGGGGTGTCAGCAAGTTGAAGCGGATGTATGCTATAGGAAGGAATAAAGAAATAAAAAATATATATATAGATACGGTGTTGCGGTCTGGACAAAACCTTGTATGTCCAGACTGTATGTGTCTTTAAATTATATATTTTGAATATCAGTTGTCCTTTACATTGCTTGGATTTCTTATGGATGAAATAAACAAACTGTTCCATTAAAAGGGAATCCAACCCATCAACTTTCATATCTTTCTTTGTATTTAATCAACTGAGATGTAAACAAAGTCATTAAGAGTGGTTTGTTAGAAAAATCATTTGGGGAGAAATTTATAGACTATTTTTTTCACAGTGGTGGTGATAGGAACCAGGGGTCATGATGTCTGTAATATAAATCTAACCATTTTATTTACTATCCAAAACCACCAGTATATGCATATATTGACAATGGTAAAATAATATTAAATAATACTTAATAATAATAATTAAATAACTCTTAATTTTGGCTTACATGTACCCCTCGACCACAGAAATTTAGATTTTTAGATTTCTTTGGAAAAATCTGGGAAATTCCTCTTAAATATCTCAAAATAAATTAAAAAAATTAATATTATTAAGTATTAATTCTTTAATTATTACAATGCAAATAATGTCTGGACTGGTTGAGAGTTGCTAAGCAGAATGTTGCTTATCCCCTCAGATGTCCAAAGATCTGTTCTGCCCTGTTCTCACCTTGTTTCTCTCACACACACACACACACACACACACACACACACACACACACACACACACACACGTACCTTTTGGTATTTTGAACTTGTTGTCCTTTTTGAACCACAGTCGCCCTCTGCTGTCATCCATAACTTTGACAGGGAAGTCAGTGTCAGGGCAGTCTGATGTTTTCAGGGTGAAATCCGTGGCTACAGGAAGACACAGGCATATAGAGAGAATTTGAGCCCCTTGAATGTGACTGTCAACAACAAATGAAATCAATGTAGGCAGCAGAGCAAACCTATGAACTTGTTCTCTGCTGGGAGATGAAGGTCAGGGTTCAGAGGGAAATCTCCAGTCCACAGATCACTCCATTCCTGAGGAATATCTGTAATGGCAAAGATCAGTGTAAGGGCTATGCCATAGTACACTGCTTTCATTACTGCATTGCTACAAGCAATTGGCATTCAGGAATCTTTGGGATGGTCCCAGAGATGCAGTCATGGATTCATAGCTTGTGTGGTACGAATAGGGCAAAAAGCTATATCCAAGTCAACCACTGAAAGAGAAACTCAAGTGATCCTACAACTTGTACATTTAAGCAACCAACAGCTGACAGACTATATGAATGTTTTGTACAGCAGCAGAATGGCTCTCACCTTCCATGCTGTATTGAGTGCCAAACCATTTCTCCTTGAGTGAGCAGCGGCCCTCATGTTCCGGGGAAAGCAGCAGCAGGTTCGCCCTCTCAGGAGTCAGCAGTGCTAAGGCACGGGAAATCACCTTCAGACAGAGACAGCAACTTAAGGATGCAGGGCCACAGACTACAAATAAAGGCCAATACCCAACATTTTCCTTTTAGTTTCTTTTTATTTATTTGTATATTTATTCTTCCTAGGGGTCTTCTTATGATGTCTATGTGGTTTCATGTACCAAAAAAAAAAAAAAAACAGTCCTAAATCATTTTTATGTGACCATTTCTGCTGTTTGTCTCTTAGAACTGAACAGGCAGTTTGTGTTACTATGCCATTAAGACTATGTTCTGACTGGCCCCTCTGTATTGTGCTTCATTCAAAAAGTTATGATATTTGCCATTGAAAACAGCAACGCTGAGGTTATATTTAATCACTTACACTACTATAAAAAATAATCTTGAATATTCTTTATTTAAGCAGTACAAGTACACAGAATTCCAGGAACTAAAGGAAAAATGTGTCTAGCTTTACATATACCTCTGGGTTGTATTCAAACAAGAGCTGGTCTCCACACAAGAAGTCCTCTTTAGGGAAAAGCTGCATGTTCTCACAAATATCCTCCACGAACTCAATCGGATCAGTCTGTGCGAAGACACAAGTAGCAACAACATCTCATATTTGTCATCTTTGTGTCATCAGTGTTCAAAGTGAAAGAAGAATGTTACCTGCTCTTGATAGTGAAACTCATTGGCTTCGATCTTCTGGATTTCCTCATAAATCCTAAAACATAGCAGAGTGCAGGGGTCATGTGGTGCATTTTAACCAGTTCGCTGGCTATGATATGCTTGTAAGAACAATAGGGCCCACCTCTGCTGGGGTCCGAGTTTCTGAAGCATTTTCAGGTACTGGAACACCAAGTGGACCACCTACATAATGAAAACTCATTCTCATTCTCCTCTCAACATAAAGCATAACATTAGAAAACTAGAGGGATACTTAACTCCTTATTTTACCACAAAAAGTAGCTCTTACCTGGAAGAAGTTCTGATAACCTTCATCTGTCAGGGTGATGGAGATACTAAAGATGGAGTAGGTGGTGTTCTGGTCAAAACCTGTCTCGCTATTCCCTCCAAACAGAGCCAGCGCCCAACACCTATACATAGATCCAACCAATTACACAATTACATTCACCCACAACACAAATCACTTCTACAGTTTATACACTTTTGGGATACACAATGCTATGCTAGTCAGAGAATACCCTTCATTTACTTTGCAGTCGATATGACAATCAGACAAGTATCAAGTTATTCAGATATTTCTAAACATATTAGTTATAAGACAATTAATTTGCATAAGGGTGTGGGAGTCAAAAGAAACTAAGTGAAAAGTGTAATTCAAAAATGATTAAAAGGTAGGACTTCTAACAGCCATGCAAGACCTGAAAGACCACACCACAGGTGTCCTTGTCAGATAAACAGTGTTTACAGCGTTCATCATTGTGAAAATCAGGTGTTTCTGTCAATTTTTACAGTGTGAGAAGACGCTATGATGCTATGAACCTGAAAGGATGAATTGCTGTAACTGAGAACAGAAACCAGACAAAGCAAGAAGATTCTGAGATGTGCAAAGTGCTGAAAAATGATGTCATATTTAGTTATTATGTCATATTTAGTTGTCATATTTAACTTGTACATAGTGGTTGTCTTGGCAGGAAATTGCATACATGAAGGGTGGTGTCTGACTGCACACCACTGCATTTGGAGTAAATACAAGCACTGTATATAAACTCACTTTTTCCTAAGCAGGGAGAGTATACTACCAGCACCCTCATGACCAATCAGCCAGGATATGTAGTGCAAAGGCTTCACTCTGTATCAGCACACACAAACACAAAAAGAAATAAATCAATAAAAAAAATAAAAGACTTCCTTATTACTTTAACAGATGTTGATCTTGTATTACAGGTGTCTGTCTTGGGGAAGAATGTACAACAGGACAGGCATAATTTAAAAAAAAAGAAAAAAAAAAGAGTAAGGCATGTAACAATTATTTAATAAATAATAGTACTTTATCATATGTTCATTCTCAATGCTACACAATTTTTTCACCCTCTCAATTTTTACAGATTTCAACCATTTGAATCAGTCATGACATGACTGCTGTTACTGTTGCTGAATAGCATACCCTCAATAAAAGGTTTCACCACCAACCCAAGTTTACCACATCTCATTTAGCTGTTCATGGACTTCTATAGGCAATAATAACAGATCAGACGGGATCAGTTAGGGTTGATGCTAAAGTCTGCAAAAAGGAAGATCTCCAGAAGCAGGATTGTTGACCACTGGCTTATGCAGTGATGTACTGCATATGCAGATGTACATGCAGAGATATTTTAAGATCCAACAGTTATTTGGTAATTTTAATTGATTAGAATGCTTTATATTTTATTAATGTTTGACAGCTGTCTATATCATTATAGCTACGGCTCTGCTCATCAGACATCTTCCTACAAATTAGTAGTATATTTAGTAGTAGTATGTTTATTTTAGACATCTGTCCTCAACAAAAATTGTATAATATTGAAAGTTTTTAATGAATGTTTCACATCAGGTTCAATACATATATTTAACTGCAAAATGGTTTAGGAAATTCTAGGAAATGGTTTGAAATTCTTGACAAACAAAATTCTAAACAAAAAAAGGTACTGTATATGAAAAAATCTTTTGAACCTTGTTTCTAAACAATGCAGTAAATTTCCTGGACAACATCACAACCAATCCTGACAACCACTAACCTGTAATGCTTGCCCTGAGGAGGTAAAGCCCAGCTGACAGTGAGAGCATGGATTTTTCTCACAGGAACCACTGAAAAAGGAATCACTGTATTAATGCTCTGGTGCCTAAACAACACAAAAGCTTTACGACCAGATGAGGTTAAAGGCACTACAGACTTTAAAGAAACTATCAGCGTCTTTGAAAGAACAAAGAAGCAGCATCGGCATCAAACTGACTGGGAACTGGAGGCATTAAAGACAAAGTCAGAGACTATGGCAGAACAAAACAGCAGCTCTGGCAATGAACTGACAGATAAATAAATGCGTTCAAGATTGAAAACATTAAAGACACAATAAGGGACTTTAGTAGAACATAGAGGCAGAAGGCAGAGAGTTTTCTGAAAACGAAAGGAATCTATTCATCCTAAACGTTCATAAACCACCAATGAGCCACATTTAAAAGATCTAGTTGGCATGAATAGAATAAAAAGTTTTACTGTTACACGGTGAAATAATATGAAAAATATAAAAGTGCAGCATCTTTAAGAAGAAAATCCACTGATAGTTCGAATTTGTGCATAATTAAACCACTAAGGAATGTTATTCAGAGCGGTTTGACATGAAATGATGGATTCTAGAGAAACATACCAAGGCACAGAAAGTGCTTACACAACTATTATGACAGTTTTGAAATGAGCTTTTATGGTAAAAAAGTGTTTTTTCAATCTGTTCATTACGGAGAGGTAAAAGCAGGGCAGAGATTTGATATGCCACTATTTTACAGTCCTCATTATATAAAAGCTCAAATGACAGATATAGGTTCCTGACTATAGTAGATATTAAATAAAATAGCTATATATGTGATGTAAACAATGCAACCTCGGCTTCCTACCATTCTTAAAAATCAGAGCTGATAAATTTCTTTGAATTAATCATGTCACAATATAATATTCAGCGTGACCTTGTGTATTTCTCTGGGACTGATTTTGCTAAATTGATAGAATTCCAATGTGAAGGTTTGGCATGGCATACAGTGAAACACATTACATGTGTGAAAGACCAATGGCAGTACCTCTATAAAGCTTGTTGAAACCTGGCGTTTCAAAGGGGTCCTGAAGGATGGAAAAATCAGGACGAGGCTGACCACTGAGAACAGCAAACAGCACACACAGTTAGCTCGAGATGACACCAGCTGTTTAAGATGTAGTGCTAGGGGTTAAACCAGAGGAAACTCACTTGTTGGGGACTCTGATGAATATCTCCCTCACCCATTCCTCTAAAGTGTCCAGTGTCTCTGCATACAGAATAGTCATCAGATGACACCGCAATGTTATTCCAGGACAACTACAGTTTCATTTCATTTTTGTCAACTTCAAAACAAAGCATGCAAGGCATGAACACATATTACACAAAAACAGTCCCGTAAACTTTATTGTACAAGTAAAGTACAGAAAGGAAAGACTATTACTGTGTTACCTCTGGACTGAACAGCGAGAGTCATGTAATGGGCAGAGTAATATCTCCTCCAGAATTCCCGGAGACGCTCGTAAGTGTTGATGTTCTTCTGCTTTGGCTCATGCTTCAGAGTTTGGGCATTCCCTAACAAATGAAACAATGATTTATTCACTTGGTTAAATAAGAAATGTTTATCTCTTATTATGTTATTTGATTTATTTTAATGCAATCCAGTTAAAAAGCAACAGAATATAAATGTAACAGCATATAAAGGAGATATCAGCAATGTTTAACACTGTACTTAGTTTAGGGGACACATACTAGTCAACACTGCTTCACACCTGCAAAGCGACATTTGTGCAACAGACACGCACACTCACTAAACAGTTATGGTATATTCTGAAAACACTCACTAAAGTGGTATAAATTCACAAATAAACATGATCTCACCCCAGCAGAATTTACTCATCGGATGGTTGGGCTTTGCCAAGCTTCCAAACAGCATTTCTTTGCGATGAGAGTCTGATGGTCTGGCCAGCTGATATTCTGCACAACAGGTAAAACATTCACAGAATTATATATACATATCTAACAATTATTATTACAACATTATTAGTTATTGGTAACTTACTGACCACTGTCAACGGCTTCCACCTCCCTGTCAATGGCATCCTCTATCATCAGAGGACAAATAAAGAACTGGGCCCACCTGTGGACAGATAAGCAAGTTCAGCTTATTTAAAGCCTCAGTCAGCAAATGCCAAAGCAGTGGCACAAATGTTTTAACACCTCACCTATCCAGGGCCTCTCTGAAATACTTCCTCTGAACATCAAACTGGAAGATGGTCCTCTCGCAGTCTGTTGAAGCATTATCACTTCCCCCATGTTTCTTCAGAAATGCATCAAAGCCGTTCTCAGCTGGATACTTCTCACTGCCCATGAACACCACTGAGAGACAAAAACGCAAAAGACAGAGAGAGACAAACAGTCTATAAGTTCTGGCGGTCAAAAACCTTGCATCTCCAAAATAAAAGTTTTTAATAGTTAATGTACATTCTTAATAGCAAAAAAGCTTGAACACTGTGTGAAATGCAAATAAAAAAGAAAGCAATGATTTGTAAATCCATGCTGACCTGTATTCATACAAAAACAGTACAAAGCCAAAATATGTAATGTTTTTCCCTAACTTGATTGTTTTTTGTAAATACACTCATTCTGATACTGACACCAGCAACACAGTTTGGATGGTGGCAATGTAAGACTGGTAATGTTATGAAATGTTCAAAAACATCTTGAACTGGTGATGCAGCCATGCATGGGTTTAAAAGTGAGTAGTAGTCCTTTATGAGAAAGCATGGGTTAAGACTCACCACTTTGTCTAAAATGCTTTAGAAAATAATTCAGAAGGTTACAAACAACTCTCAGATGACACTACGTCTGTGATGGCTATCAACACATGAGCTATGGAATACTTTGACAAAGCACTGTCAATAAACACCAACCATTGCTGCAACCAAAATGCAAGTTAACACCCTAGTCTGCACAGCTGAGTCATATGGCAGCAATTTCCAGGAACAGAATATTGCAAGTAATTCTTCACCATTTCTACCCTGCAATTCATTTCAGATTGTGGAGTACAAACAAATCCACCAAACCTCAAATACTGCATTTGTGGTATAAGTGAGGAAGACAAGTGTTTGGTTAATATCCTTGTCAAAAATGCCAAAAACGTCCACCATCAAACACTAGCATTACTTTGACCTACATAATTACTGGACCAGTGGTCAAGAGGCTCACAAAACAGTGGGGAAAAAGCTGATTGTCCAAATGTATTCTCTATATGCAAAAGCCAATATTGTGATATATGACCAACAAACAATATATTGAGCAGCCCTAATTAGGTGTCCTCGAGGTGTCCTCATTTTCTCTGTGAGTGCTGGAGAACACACACAGTAGCGACTGCATATAAGTATGGCTTCTTTAGTCAAGTTGATCTGGGGGATGTGAAAGCTGGACGATAAAAATATTGATGCCTTTGAACTTTAATGCTGGTGAAGGCTTTTATGAGTATCTTGGACAGCAAAGACAACAAACAAATCTCTTACTAGAAGCCCAGGTAATAAAACTGAATGTTGTAATGCTTTGAACAGTTTAAGGTAAAACAGAAACAGAACAGACAGCAACAAGACAGACAGACGCCTGTAGATCCCCCAAAAAAGACAGGATAACTGGACAAAAAAGTCCTTCAAAACTGTTTTGACCTACAACTACATGCATGTACCTCTTTCCCATTAATGGTTTCACAACACCATGTTTTAGGCATCAGGGAACATATTCATATCCTTTTCATGTAATAACTTTCTGTAGGGAAAGTATTTTTATGAGTAAATGTATGTATTTTACATCTGACCTTTTGTACATTTAATCCATTTAATTACGTAAAATTTGAACAATTTGTGAAATTCATCTTTAGTAATAGTGAAGTATACAAAGGGCAAGAAGACATATACAGATGTCATAATGTAGAAAAGTTGGCTTCTCCATTTCTGCTCAGGCAATAAGAAATTACCAAAATGACCAAATCAGCATCAAAAGGAAAGACGAGTGCCAGTTTCGTGCTCTGCACGTGATATCAAAAACTGGCACCATGTTTGTTACAGTGGAAAAGCTCAGTCCAGACTATCCCTTTAAGAATTTCTTAGTAAATTGTCAGAAAGCTCCATATGGCAGAATATCATGACAAATGTGAATGTGACAGGAAGTAAAAATAAAAGAGAACCTTGCTTTGGAAAAACCGAGGAGTCTGAAGGTATGGCAGTGCTATGGTTGATAGATGTACGCTCTGCTTAAGAAATACACTCACTGTGCTCAAGGAAGTGGGCCAGACCAGGCAGATCCTCAGGATCACTGAAGCTTCCCACACAGATACAAAGGGCAGCAGCTGACTGAGAAAGAGAAAGCAAGAGGTGTAATTAATACTGCTTTAACTATTCTTTCACAAGCTCAAATGATACAAACTTGCTCGCTTGGCCTTCAGAGTTTGGACCAGAAGTGGAAGTGGACTGGAACGCACAGAAATGCTGCTTTAGAAGTCAAAGTCAGAAAGAACAGTGCACTAGCTTAGATTCACAAAATTCTAGAGACTCAAGGGAACTGCGGATGTTAAGAGTAGCATCTAGGGAGTCCAGCTTAGTCCACCAGCACCATGAAAGCAGTGAAGAAATTCCACAATAATAAGTTGCTATTCGGTTTTGCAACATTAACCTGCAGAGAACGTTTTTATATGGTTCTGTTCATTCAACTCTAAAGTGTAAAACACCTATGATTATTTTTAAGTACAGCTGTACCAGGTACAAAACCTGGCCTGTGCAAATATTATGGCACATTTTAGATTGTGTTTTATTTTTTCCCAATATTTCCAAATAAACTCTCCAAATAAATAGAAATTGTACACTAAACTCTGCTAAATAAATCATTGAAATAATTATACAAAAAAATGCTACTGAAGACTTTTATTAAACCACATACAAAAGGATATGTAGCTAGCACTTGATAATGTATTGTACTTTTATAGGGAGGCGGATAAGACTGATAGATCAGGGCTAGTAGACCTCCAAGACCAGGGCCAGGAACTCCTAATACAAACACACAGAAATAAAGTCTTCTCCAGGATTATCACCTGTTTCTCCGAGCACCCCTTCTTCTTAGTCTTTCTCACTTCGCAGTTCCCATCTTTACTTTCTTCCTCAGTTTCAGGTTCATCTTCATCAGTTTCATATTCTTCTTCATCAGAACTATGATCATCCTCTTCATCTCCATCATCATCATCTTCATCATCATCATCATCATCATCATCATCGTCGTCGTCGTCGTCATCATCTGTCTCTGGCTGGTCAGGGTTACCTGCACTATGAGCTTGGCTGAGGTCAGAGATGAGCAGTGCTCTCAAGCCATTGCTCAGCTCAATGTACCTGAAAGTAAGTAAATTGAAGTTGGGAAAATCAAGATGACAGTGGCATATGGCATGTAATCTCAGAGACCTTTATCAAGCAAATCACAGCCTGAAGAGAAGCATCTTACCTATATTTCTTTGGGTCACTTGGTGATTTGATTATTTCCAAGTCCTCAAACTCCTTCTCTATTCCCTCTACTCTCTGGTCTCCAGAGGCCAGTGAAGCCCTTGGTTCGGTTTCAGGTGGAGGCTCACCACTGTCAGGTCCAACTGCTTGAACAGTTCCACTGGAAGATTTAGACTTATTTTTCTGAGGCATGTCTGGAGGCTCACTGGTGCCAACACTGAAATTACAGAATTAAAGACCACCTTTAAAAGAGGGCCAAGAACAATACTGAAAGCACTGTCACTTCTATCTTTCAGTGTATGTTCGGTCAAACTGCTGATCCTCTGAGAGGACATAAGAGCATCTCAGATAGAGACTACACAGATCTGATCTCAGGTAGCCTGAAATAGCACTCATTCACCATGTGGTGATGTTCGCATTTCTCCTCGTGGGACCACCAAATTTTTAAAAATTCTACACTGGTTTGATATAAAATGTGCTGTTATAAAGCCAGAACTATTCACAGTGATGTGATTTCTCTTTAATTTCATCCTCTATCCAAACACATGGAACGGAAGGGCCAATGGGCATCATTCACCAAATTTCTTCCTAAAACTCACTTATCCGACTTTCGTGAAAAGATCCTGACCTGTACCACTGTTTTAATATACAGGATCTGTTCTCAGGTAAGAGCAAAAGCTACGTACACTCAAGAGCACAAAAGTGTGAATGATTCTGCGGTTTAAGAACACGTCTTGGGACCCTTCAAAGTGATATTGATGATTGAGGCCTATTCCTATGAAATATACAGATAAACAAGTTTTTCAGAGTCAGTGGCTCATTTAGAGGGCTACATTGTGCCCACAGGTGTTTCGTTTTATCTAATTAATTCATTAATCAATGTATTTCTTTATTTATCCGTTATGAATTAGAAATGATGACTGTTTTATGTCAGGAGGTTTCAGTCTTTCAGTAAAAGCTCATCTAGACATTTTCTACAGCACAAACATCACCTGAACGTTTAGACTGACAGAATGCAGCCAGTGTCACAGTAGTATCTGTCATACCCGTTAAATCAAGGCCAATATGAGAGTTCAGGGACCTGGATGACTGGAAACCTTCACGGACTGACCATTTTAAAATGTCTGAAAACAAAGCTAGCTAACTAGCCAGTGACGTTAAAAGGGATCTCGCTATGAGGCTAGTCAGCACAGATACTCGCTTCAGCCTACCACATAGCTAGTAAACCTCTGAATTACATGTAGTATAATTTGTGATGGTGAAATGTTCTTTGCATTGATTCTGTACAATGGAAAGCAGCTGAAAATGCTTTATTCGCCTATAGTTGGTAGCTAACTAGCCAACACAGCTAATGATGCGGCAACTTTACATGCAACGTTATTCAAGTCCCTTTTCTAAATAGTCTGAAGTCTCTGCGTAATTATTTAACTAGCGAAGTACTTGCTAATAACAGAAGAACATTCAGGTTCGGTAAAAGTCTAGTTAGACTTTTTTAGTTCACCCTAAAATCAACATTTTATTTGTATACAGTCCAAATGATCAGCCCTCCTCCTGTTTACTGCTGCTACATCACTAGGTGGCAATACAAATAATCACCAATCGACGTGGGAACACAAGCATTTTTAACAGATCTATGACTGCCTTACGTCAAAATACAAGGTATATTGACAGAACACGGATTAGCTAGCTAGCTAGCTTAGCTACATACCTCTCCTGTCCTGACGGGCTTGCAGACACGCTGCTGTAGCGGAGACCTAGTATGGGACGATACGATTCGCGGAGAGAAGCGCACGTAAAAGCAAGCGAGCCTCTGATTGGTGGAGCGAACATGAGCTTTATTCTTGTTAAGAGCTTCGACACGCATCGCGATTTAAAGATGTTGTTCATGTTTTATAGATAAATGTATCAACATATCAGCATATTCTGAATATATTGGTGAAATACCTGTCTTACAATCAATAAAATATTATGAAATCACTGATTTGCAGCACACGAATGAGCCAAAAGCCGGTCCACCTGTCCCAGGTCAGGGCACAAATCATGATTCACAAGCAGGACGTGAGGAAAGCTGTAAGGAAAGTTCCACCGAAACCCGTCGCGACGTTTGCAAAGCTAATATATTCATTTAGTGAAGCCACGTGTTCTCTCCAACCAGTGAAGACACACGTTCTCAGTTTTATACGTAATGTTGAAACTGATGAAATAGCGCTAAATATGAAATATATATCTAGAACTAGAAAAGTGCATTTCCTGAAGAAATGCAGCGTGATTGCACAGCTTAAGCTTATTCCTAGGCGTTTGCAAAAGAGCGTATGTAAGGAAGTTGCTAAGGTATCTCAGGTGGTTTCTATAGCGGTTGCTATGGTGTTGCTAGGCAGTTGCAAAGGCATTCCAGGTGGTTGCTGTGATGTTGCTAGGCAATTTCTATGATATCTCAGGTGGCTGCTATGATGTTGCTAGGCAGTTTCTATTGTACCCCGGGTGATTGCTTTGGTATTGCTACGCAGTTGCCATGGCATTCCAGGTAGTTGCTAAGGTGTCAACATTCAAAACTCAAGGTATTTTGATAGAACATGGATTATCTAAATTAGCTAATTAGCTAAGTAGCTAGATTAGCCACATACATCTCCTGTCCTGATGGGCTTGTAGACATGCTGCTGTAGCGGAGTCCTAGTATGGGATGATACGATTCGTAGTGCATGTAAAAGCAAGCAAGCCTCAGATTTGTGGAGTGAACACGAGCTTTATTCTTGTTAAGAACTTCAACAGGCATCGCGATTTAAAGATGTTGTTCATGTTTTGGACAAAAATGTGTACCAAGAAGAATACACTGCTTCATAACAATAGTGCTGTGCATTGCACAATCACTAATTATCTACTACTATCATCTAGTACTATTTCACTTTACAACGCCCAACAGTTACCTTAGCATCATGAAGGGATTTCACATCCACACATCGTTAATTATTTAATCAGGCACCAATATAGTGATGTAATGTAGTAAAGTTCTGTGAGGTAAGTTAGCATTTAGGGAAATAAACCACTTCAAGCATCTTTGAGTGTATTACAAAAACATCCTAACTCACTAACACTGCACCACTACCACTATTGAAAAGGCCAGCACAAGTAGTTGTAACATAGCCCAGGAAACTATTGAAAAGCTTTACAATATGCTGTGGCATATTTATAAACCACTTGACAATTAACTGTCACCTCTGTTTAAACAGCAGTTGACCCAGTGCATACAACTGAAACAGATACATAATCAAAGTAATGTTAATAATGTAAGTTTGCCAGACAGCTATCGGAAGCAATGTAAGAGAAAAAAGCATAAACAAAACTACAGTGTTATAAATTGCAAGTTCTGTAAGAGCACCCCTTGCTGTTTATCAATGTGTTGCCTCTCCCCAGTTTCAGTTTCCGTTTCCCAAACACTTTAGCCAAGTGCGCTGAAGTTATTCCTCCTAATAAACAGATCCAGCGATTTTTGCTTTAGTGCTGTAGGAGGCAAGCAGGCACATTCACAACAGACATAGTGATGGCTATATTGTTCAGTTTGTCCAGAGTGTTGCTTTAATTACACTCATTATCAACAAGAACATCTTATGTTTACACAATATGCACATACTATGGTATGATTTATTGTTACAAATTGCTTCTAAAACTGACTTTTACAATGATCTGTACAATCACTTTACGCCCCTGTGCAAATTTTCTACCAGTCAAAAGTCACTGACAGCAAAGTTACAGTACATCTATATGTTCCCAGCATAGATTGTGGCAGCATAAAAAATAAATATCTACTCAGCAAGGACTATTCTGATAGCTTATAACATCTGAATTATAAATATCTTGTTTGAAATAAATTCCAAAGTAGTCACATAAAACATCAGTCATAAATATCTAACGTCACTAGATTAAAAACTCATTTTATGTGATACAGGTAGAACTCCACGAGGATTTGCTACGTTTCTGGAATATAAATTTGTGGCACAACAAGTTTTACAATATACATATACTGGGATCTCTAAAGATAGGTTTTCATTTTTAATCTGTTGATGCTGTTGGAGTTGAGTGAAGCGTAAATATGTGGAGTCGCAACCTGAATGACACCTGACAGCTGGATGAACAAATCTTTATACACACAGAACGTTCAAATATTTATACATATATGTATATATTCCACAACAGAATACTCACTTTTTATGCAGTTGATTCGATTTTCGTTTTTGTTAAATATTTGCGATTCTTCTTGACTAACGCCAAGTACTAAACTACCTTTACATCACAATATATTGAACAATGTTCATTTGCAAAGTGCTCCATATGTCCAAAAACACACCTTTTGTGCCCATTGTAGATATATTAGAAGGAACCCAACAGCCAGTGGTTCTGCCCAAGTTAAAAACCAGAACATTAAAACCACCCTGAAAACAGAACTGACCATTATTGTGCATAATATACCGTTGTTATGGCCGCTCTGCAATTGTCTGAGTTTAGGTTACGCTTGTGCCTTTTTTTATTTACTGAGCAACGATCAAAGAAAAGGAGCAAAGAGATTGTATACACGTTAAGAGAAGCATCACAGATTTTTTTCAAAGCACCAATTATGCTATAATGCTTAGTAATACACTTGTCGATATCTGATTTAGTCACATGAGACATTTCGTATCTATTTCTGGCAGTGAACATGTGTCTAAAATTCAGTTTTGTGCTTTGTTGTAGTCCCTGCTATGACTTAAAACATACCCAAAGTTAGACATGTGCTCAATGGAAGTAGCAGAAATCTAATGCGGATGAAAAAAGTCCATGGAAATGGAAAGCAAACAGAGAGAATGTGGTAGGTGCTAGGTCAGCATGACAGCAGGGTAAACCGACTAAATCAGCAGCAATTCTGAGGTAGTTGCGTGGGTTTGTCAGTGAGCCGAGTGGTCTTGGCTCCAGACGCTATGGATGGGTCTGTGTCCACTCGTTCGGACATCTTCACGCATATGATATCCACCAGACGCTCAAACACTTGCCTGACGTTGATGTTTTCTTTGGCACTTGCCTCATAGTACTCGAAGCCTGAAGAAAAAAATCCATATTTTATAACCTGATTATATTCAGTGTCAAAGGAGATTAAGCTTTACAACTGCAGCTTTATTATTCACAATATTATTCAGTTCGTAAAACTTATTAGGCAGTAACTATTCTAAATGATTCAGCAACTGCCCTGAACTTACGCATTTATGAGAAGTCTGTTCCCACAAACAGGCTCATGTAGGGTAGGAGGTAAAGAGGTAAAATTCCACTGATTTTTCAAATTTGCTGGATTTGTCAATTATTAAGATGTGAACAAGCTCATTCACAAAGGAGTGGTTTGGTGTTAAATACTTTGTTCTAAAGTGTCAGAATTGTTCACAGTGATGAGAATTTCATTGATATAAATGGAACATCACAGAAAGTTCTTATCATAAACCAGAATGCAAATTTGCAACATGAAGACTCTTTTAGGATGGTTCTGAGAACATGCCTAAAATGTATTTAAAACTTTCTGCATATTAGACGTTTTGACGCCTGGTTTCTGTCACCACCGCTGAAAGGAAATGTGCCTTGGTAAATCCCTCTACAATTCACTGTCACATCAGATCACTCTGAATCACTTTGTTTACATCTCAACAATAGAATTATGCAGAAATTTGGAAAAACAAGGGAAATTCACTTTCAAAGTTTCCAGCTACTTTTGAACTTACCTAATTGATCGGCCAAGTGCTTGCCTTTCTCCGAAGGTATGACTCTCTCGTCATCCATGTCACATTTATTTCCCACTAAAATAACCTGAGCGTTGTCCCATGAATAGGTCTTAATCTGTGTTGCCCTGCAACAGATAACATTTTCTGGTTTTGTACAGCAGTATTTCAGTGAATGTATGCAGACTGACACAATCTGACATATTTTGTGTTTTGTTCTGGAAAACAAAACTGGTGAAACTGGTATTAAGCAATAAGTCGCACTGGTATGACAAAGTAGGAGGTTGATTGACATTGTTCATTCACTATTAAAGCAGCTCTATGCCATATTTGTTGTCAATATATAAAGGACAAAAGAACACACTAAAATATGGTAAGCGTGCACCACAGCGAGTCACCCTGTAAAGGCTGAAGTAATCAGTCAGAGGTCGGTCCCTGTACCTCTTACTGGTTATTTCAGGCTTTACAGGGTGACTCGCTGTGGCGCATGCTTACCATATTTTAGTGTGTTCTGCACTGACAACAAATATTGGTGGGAGTTTCTCTTACCACATAATTCGTCTTAACATATTACCATCACACACAAAACTCAAAAAAGAAGATGATAATAGTAAATAATTTACTCACATCCTTGGACACAAGTTCTCTATAAATACTCTTTCACTGTGCTCGCAAAAATTTGATTCAAGAGAGTCCAAAGCATAACCAAAATGACAACATTTTCCTCTTTATGTTTTGTGCAACTACACATTTGGGATAATAGAGGACCCCTACATATTGTTGCTTTAAATTGTTTTAAAAAAAAGTTATTTTGTGTTCAAATGTCATGATTAACGTACCAACAGAAGCTGTCCAAAATGACTTAACTTCTATAAAATACCATAACTCCTATGTTAACATTTTAGATATACAAGGTTCTTTTCTGACAGCAACAATATATAATGCATTGTTTTCACAGTTTATATTAGTTATACCTTTGTTACTGAAAATGAAATAAACTAATATAAATCTGTATTATTTTCTATAATGAACTGAGTAAGTTATTCTATCTAGTTATTGTTTGTTTTAAAAAGAAAAACAGAAGATTCCTCAGTATAACAGACAATGACCTTGACATGTCCTGACCAAACAGCTCAGGTCAGGAAAGCAAACATACCAATTTTTTGGAATTGAAACAGATCTGAAGCTGTGATTCTGACTTACCAGTCCTGCACTGCATTAAAAGACTCCTCATTGGTGATGTCATACATTAGGATAAAGCCCATTGCTCCTCTGTAGTAGGCCGTAGTGATGGTCCTGTAGCGCTCCTGGCCTGCTGTGTCCTACAGATGACGAAAACAACACAAAATCCCTTAAACTTCCATGCACATTCTTTTATTTTATTATTTTATTGGGATGCTGCAAGGCCATCTTGATACCTAAAATGCTGCTTTTAATGTGCAAGGTCATTATTGGTAATGGTCAGCTGTGTAAAGGCCAACACATGCATCGGTTATCAATGAGCATTAACGGTCATCAGTGATCTGACCTTGAGGTCTTTAAGTGAGCAGGTAAAAGAGAAGAGAGACTCATTTATCAGTCATGACACCCAGTTACATCATGTAGCAGTTGAAGAAGGAGAAGCAGTAGTGCACCTTAAGCAGTATTTCCTAATTCCTGATACCTAATACCATGTCTCAGCATTTCTGATTAAATGCCTTATAAATAATTGCTCAACAAATGCATTTAAAACTGACAAACTGCCACCATCAGATAAGCAGCAATTAAAGCTTCATCTTTTAGAGAGGAGAAAATCAAGTTCCACTCTTACTTCAAATCCGAAACAATCCACAAGTGTTTCTGTCCATCCTTCTACTGTGAGAAGACAGCTCAACATTATTAGTCTGAGGGGATGTGTAGAAAATAGAAAAAAAGAAAGCAGCAAAGCAAACAAAAAAAATCTGTTGGTGTTCTCAGAACAACCACCCCAGAGTTCAGACCTCTACATCATTAAATTACCATTGTGGATCATGGGGAGCAGAAAATGACATTGAAGCAGAACATCCAAGACTGATATTTAGAGGCGTTGAAAAACATTCCTTATGATTTCTGTCTGATTTCTGAAAACTGACAGAAAATCACCCTAAACAGAAATGGAAGCTGTAATAAAGATAAAGGTTGGACACACTAAACACTAAAAATGATAATATACTGTCATTGTAAACTGTTGAAACTTCTGCATAATTTTCTGTTAATTATGCAGTACTGTGCAAAACTCCCAGGTGTGTAATTCAAACCTTCATCTTGTAAAAACACCACATACCATAAGAATAGATGGAAATGAACACCAAAACAGTTAAAAGAGGGGAAAAAAAAGTCTCACGTTGGGAAAAGTAGATACCTTTTAAGCTAGTTTAAGGAATAAAGTTTATCCTAGACGCCTCCGGCCATCAAACAAATTTTTTAACAGAGATCACCAGCATATCTTAATAATGAAGTACTGATTACTGAAACCAGGCATAGACATTTACTACAAAAACACTGGATTCTTCTAGGGGAGATTTGCAAATGGTTAAACAAACACATAATAATATATAAACCTTACTTAATGCTATTGGGTTTTCATCTAATATTAGGGTTAAATAAAAATTTACTGCGCAGATAAATAGCTTTTTAAAAGGTTTTAAATATAATTTAAAACTTAGCTCAGTACCATATATTTGGTTTGAAAACAAATAATTTGTACATAATGGCTGTTTGACTGGAAATTGAATAAGTGAAGTGTGGTTTCTGACTTTTGCACAGTATTGTAAAATAAGGTTGCTAAATGGTTCCTGGCTTGGATACACAATTTACTGGTACAGAACCTTCACATTCTTTAGTTCTTTAGATTCATAGGGCCACATTAACCTGTTTATAAAGGGCTCATATCACGAAAAAAGTCATTTCCCTCACGTTTTTGAAATATGCAAACACTGTTTAAGGTTTAATATTCATCAAAACGCCCATTTTGAATTCAGTCTTTCAGTGATGTCGCAGGAACCAACCTTCTTAAAACCCATGTCTGTACATGACTGACATTCTTCAGAACAAATTTAAGAAAACAAAACAACACTACAAGACTTTGGTAAATGAGGTCCATAGATCTCATTGGATCCTTAGCCATCTATTGAAAGGTTCTTTAGGAAACCAAAACTAGTTCTCTTCTGGTATTGTGCCAATACACTCCTTTTGGCACTACTTTTAAGACTTAAGAGGCAGACCAATCTAATAACTCTGGACTGATGCTATTAATTCCAGACAGTTCACATTTTCACTCTAATCCTATACATAATGATCTTGAGGACCATGAGGACAGTGTACGAGGACACTGAAGACATTACAGAGACTTAAAAGGAGAATTCCACCAATTTTACAACAATTCTGAATAAGTGAGTCCTTCAGATGACATTGGTCATGACGTCACAAATATAGCCATTATACTTACTATGCAGAACTACCTTTGAACCTTTAGAATCTTAAGAGTTTTTAGACGTTGATGAAGGTAAAACTAAAGTTTCCTAGTTTTCTTGACTAGTTTTCTTTATAATGTCAAACAGCTATCCCTTCACCATGAATAGACTGAAATAAATGAATTATAATACATAAAAAAGTCTATAAACTATTATAAAACAGTGTGTCAGACATTGGGCTGCTTATATCTGACAATTTCCTTTAACAACTTTCTGTAAAGGACCTTTCAGAGGCATTAAACTTCTCAGACATCTGGTTCCTATCACCACCACAGTGAACAATTCCGACTCAGTAAGTTTCTACAGAACAGAGCATTTTACATCTAAACACTCACAATGATTTTGTTTACTTCTCAACCATTAAATTATGTTCTCTTTTAAGTTTACATTTCTGATAAACTGACCTGTGCAGATAGATCCAAACTGAACCACTAAGCGTGTTGTGGCATGCAATGAACCAGGTAACTGGAGTTCAGTGGGATGTCTGAGAAGCCATTTGAAGCCTTCTGTAGCGAGCAAAATGCTGCAACATCTTTCATTTCATTCCTTTCTGCCAGCAGTGCCTATGCAGCTGTTTTTGAGAGGCTATTTTTTGCCACCTCCATTTCCCATTTAAACGCAGCTCAATGCACGCTGATTAAGGCCCGCTGCTTATCGCAAATTGCAATTTACTCCAGTGTCTGTTTCTCTCTCTTCAGCCTTAGACTTGTGTTTACTCTCTGGCCTCTCTACACCCCCCACCCTCAAAACCCCCTCCTCGCCCTGAGGAGCTGCTTTAATTGGCTCTGAGCTTGGGCTCTGCCAGGGAGCAGTGTGCTGCTGTACTGCTGCCATGACAACCAGCACTGATGATGCAAGTGAAAAAGGAGGGGGGGGCAGTTTGCTTTCCTGTTTTCTCCTGGGAAAAAAATAATAATACGGCTTTCATTCACAGTCTAGTAGAAGGATGCGGACAGAAAGCGAATGTCTTGTCATGTGTGTCATGGCCATGAGAAGGTATCACTTTAAGCAGGGTGAGGTGAAGAACCCAGGAATGTCTATATTGATCTGTGCTCTGTATAGATCTCTCAGTGTATGAGCTCCATACCCAAGCTGACAACCCATCATGTACTGTACCATCTGTCTGGAAGTGTGAATTCTCACGCCATTGTTATTTTTATGCAGGAGAAGCCACCTCTTAATTCAATTCACTAAAGAACAAGAATGAACACCAGTTAACACCAACACCACTACTAAGAGGGTGGCAAATGACATCATCTTGCGAGGGACTCACCCAAATTTGGAGTTTGACCCTCTTGTCATTCCGGTAGACAGTCTTCACTTTGAAGTCAATGCCTACAGTGCTGACGAAGGAGTTGCTGAAGGAATCGTCTGCATATCTGAACAAAAAGCTGGTTTTGCCAACACTACTGTTGCCAATAATGAGCAGCTTGAACATGTAGTCAAAGTTCTGGTCTGAGCCATCTCTCTGGCCAAAACGGTGGTCAGCTTTAGCCATCTGGAAACAGAGCAAGAACATCTTTTATCTTGTGATGATGGAAAGCAGCCTCACGGCACTTACAACCCTGCTGAATCACAGAAACCAAGTTGGTTCCTGGTAGTTTTGGAAGGGCTCCTGATGGCATTCTGGGGTACTATCACAGTGTAAAGAATGGTTTAACAGATGACCCGTGACACGACTTCACACGCTGAGATGGTTCTCCTGAAGGTGTTCTTCAGGAAATGATTTAGTGTTTTCTAATAGTAACCAAGCTAATTCCCTTTTTTGTGTCAGCCAGGAAAAAGAATTGTAGTAATAGGCTGTTATAAGAATTCTACAGTGTTGTATGCAATAACATTTTCACCTCTTAGCACATTCCTGTAGCATTGTCTTACAGCCATGTACAGTACTTCATAGTAGACTACTGTAAAGTAATAACTACATAACTATGTAGCAATGACCAAGATTCATACAGATTTACTGTAGTACTTTGGCTAAAACATGTATGTTCTCAAATCACAGTAAAGCCTCTATTTAGGGGAGAAAGTGAGTATAAATCATGACTATTTGTCTCTGAAATGAGCTGCTAGACTATTGATACGCGCCATATAGCAGCCTCTGTTTACCTCAGCGCATTGTCTGAACAAGCTGAGCAGATTCAGAACAGGTTGATATCTGAGGTGAACATGGAAAAAAATATGGCGACATAGGTGTAAGCTGCCAGGTATACCGACAGAGAGCTCAAAATATGTCGTACGTTTAACCAAATCAGCTTCCCGACGGCAGCAGACAAAAGACACAGCTGTACTAAACATAAATCCGCGCACTCCACACATAACTCACCGCTCATCGCCATTATTACAGAGCTGCTCACCTACCTCGACTAGCTTGAGCTTTTTCCACTGTCGTCTCCTCTTATACTAGGTGAGCTGTATGAACACAGGCTGAGGACACAGCTGTGGAAGCTAGGCTGCCGTCTTCAGCCTCACTACACCGGCATTTATGCTCATAGACACGTCCAGGACCCTAACTAGGGGGAAAACTGTGAATGGCGAGGGATGAAGTGGATGCAGGCAGACGGCTGGGGTGGGGCATGCCGTTCAGTCATGCTGACTTGGGTTCTTTCCTATAATGAATTAACATTCTAATTTAAGACTGAGCTCCAATTAATGCATCATCATGAATCATCAACGCACAAAATGCAAGAAGACTCAGCAAAGAATTACATTTCAAGATGTTTATTATGACACAGTCTCTATGACTCATTAAATAAATCCTCATTAGGTCATAAATAGCCCTCATAGTTGAACCACGCATCTTGGTGCATTGTGGAGCTATAGTGGTAAACCCCAGTATCGGGGAGTCATAGTCCTGAAAGGTCATAACACTGGACAGCTCTGAGTGTGCCTAAACATAATGCAGCCCATCAGCTTATCAGAGTCAGGTATAGTTGAGTAGGGAAACACCCAAGCTGTGGAGTGGTGAGGCCTTCTGTGATGATGGCATTTGGCCCTTGTGCTCTTTTAAACTGCTTGGCTTTTACACTATACAGTTCAACCATAAAACAGAGTGATCACACTTTCCTTTATTTAATGTCCAAACAAGTGGTTGTTGTTCAAGAACACAGAAACCCAAGTGCAATATTACAACTTTTTCAAACAGTATTTAGTGTATCCACCCCTTGCCTTCCTCACAGCTTCTATTCTTACCAGAAAATTTGCTTTCAGTCATTCCAGGGCATTTTCCACACATCTAGTCACAAGTTCAGTCTTAGAAGTTGGTTACATTTGATATTATATGTATTGGAGGGTTTTGTGTAATTATCTGTTAAATGTTACATTCCTTTCATTTTATTCTTCACATTCTCAGACCAAGGCAAAGGAGAGGTGTTTCAACCAGCCACAGACAGGGTGCAACATTCTACTAAAGCAATATATAATACCCACTGCCATAATGCACCTTTTCCCTCTAACAAACACAGTGAACATTGTTACCAGCAGTTCTTCAATCAAATAAAGCAGCGCTCCATCTGAGATTTTCACATTCCATCTCCCAAACAACTAATAAGCAGCTTCAACCAAAATGGGACTGCAGTCCTTCTAGACCTTTTTTCTGGCCCAGTTTTTGACACCAGGTTGAAATGTACACAAATGCTTTGACTGCTGTGATGTATGCATAGGCCATCAACTCAAATTCCACATTACCTGCAGAAATAAAAGTAGGCCAGATGTTTTAAGCACTCTCTTAGATAAATGCATACCCGTCTTACAGATTTGATGCAAGGTAATCAAATGTAATTCTTACGGACAAACTAATTTCTCAGCAGCAATGAGTAATGAAGTAATATCAATAGGAGAGGAAATATTTAAGGCATCACACCAAACATGAACCTGCATGCATGGCAGACAATGAGATGGCACAAGTTAGATCCAGCCCAGTCAAATACATTATCTCAAACAGGTCTCAGATGACAGGGATTGAAGGTAAGGGTAATTCCAATTAAATAGCTTTGGGCCAGGAATTCCTGCTGGGTCCGCTTTCTCTCCATTGTACCTTGATAACACTTTTGCACCAGAACTGAGTCCCAATTAGACTGGCCATTAGATTGTGGCATCTTTTTGTCCGATGCCGCTCTGTTCTAGTTCTGCTATTACAGACATGTGCTTGAACTCTGCTGGTCTGTGGTTGAAAGTCTCCACCAATTGAAAAGTCTCATGCCTCTGTGCGGCATAGAAGAGTTGCACCTGATTGGCCAAGCACTGAGCCTCATGAACTGCCTGGAAAGAAATAAAACAATCAAGTTAAAAAAAGGGCTTTTTATGCAGATCAATCTTACAAACATCAAAAACAGGAGAACAGCTTTTCCTAAAGCAACTTAAGTTACTTTTCTTCTAGGTCCCACTCACAATAAATTTTCCATCCATTTCAGCAGTCATGAGCACAACGTCCTTGTCCTTCTGCAGGTCCGAATAGTGGTACAGAACCAGTTGGCTGGGAGCGTTCTGGCCCAAGGTCTGAAAGTCAAACAAGGCATGTCTATAAACTGAAGCAGGAGGCAACACAGCAGTGAGCTAATTTAGTCTATTAATAGAGATGATGTATACCTGAACGTTGATAAGAGAAGTGAAGTGTAGCTCCTGACCAGCCCACTGACCCAGAAAGAATTCGTAGCCCTCTTTCCTCGGCAGAGCATACAAAAACTGTTGGAGGAACAGCGGCGTTTAATAGTAGGATGCTTGGATACTATGTCTAACACTCTCTCTCTCCAATATAAATATTTGTATACACAATAATAACAACAATTCTACCTTTCACAGTAGCATCACTACTTCCGAACTGACAATAGATGAAAAATAGTACAAAAGCAACAGTGCCTCCAAAAATGGTGTCTTCTCCTTTATGTTTATCTAAATGTATTTATGTTTAGAATTATCTAAAGGTCTAAACATTAACTGTAATACATCAAATGGTACAAAAATAAAAGTGCTTTTAAAAATGAACTCTGTGCACTGTATGATCCATTGATCGGTATACAATAAGATTTTTCTTGTTTTAGCCATTTAACAGCAATGAAAAACTAACAGCAATGAAAAGACTCCGGCATACATATATTGGCAACAGAATGAATGACCAGTGATTCCACATGGTTCTTAATGCAATGCTGCCACCATGTGGTGATACAATGTTTAAATACTGTTTAAATAAATCAAGGTAAGTGACAATTCTCTGAGATTCCACAATATTTTTAAGCTACATGGCTTCTGAAATAAAAAAAAAATCAGTTTGAGATTCTAGGATTTTAGATGTCCCGTCCACCAAATGTCTTTCCATACCAGTGAACAACTGTCTAAAACAAAGCAAAACATTACATAGGCCTATTAACACAACCTGAAATCAAACCCTGTTCTTGGTCACATTAATCAGGACTCAGGGCGATCATTTAAAAGAGTAAATTACTGTTTTACCATAAACTTGGATGATACCTGTCTCTATTATCTTCTGACTTTTGATTACTTCAGCATGCCCCAGCAAGTGTGGAACATAATATTAACCAATAATACCATGATAAAATGTGTAACGTTAGATTAGCCTTATGAGCCATTTATCACTGCAATGTGTCTTACCGTTGGGCACGACTTGGCACGACTGATCATCATTTCAAATGTTGACCCCTGAAACATATCAATGATTTTTTTTTACTATGTACACAATCTTAGGTAAAATAATGTGTATCATAATAAAAAATAATTATAAAAATAATACTAATGATGAATGTTGTTGAAATAATTAACTTGCAATAATCTTAACATCTGTCCAACATATGTTGTATAAATACTTCTTATTATTGTTCAGACTTAGCCTTTTGAGTAGCTTCGCAAAGAGTAACGAGAAAGTATGTACCGGAATGACAGCACTGATTGTGTCTTTTGTTGAGAAATAGTGCATCCAAAGCTACACAAAGAAGAATGATTGATTAAGCATTGCAAACAAAAACACATTATTGCCTAGTTACGATTAGCATATACGCTTAATTGTATTAGCTAAACACACAACACTTGTTTGAAAGACGTAAAATTGTCACCTCTCCAATTTCAGCGCCAGACTTTTCCTGAACCATGTCAAGATTGAGGATTGATTCTAGAGTCTGACAAAAAAAAGGAAAGGTTTTCAGGGACCATGTGATCAACACCAGTAAAAGAACACTGACAGGTTCCTTTGCTACCTTGTTCTTGGTAAAACTTCCAGGTTCTGCTTTGCCTCGTTTATTCATCTAGAAGAAAAAGAAAAAAAAAATAGCCATCATCTAATTATCTAACTGGTTTCTACACTCATTCTCGATTCAATCAGCTCCACTTACCATATAGGTGTATTTCGTTGTTCTGTAATTACAGCCTGAAGTCCATCTGTTGATTTGCTGGCTTTATTATCCCACCTTTACCCCATTCTTCCTTTGTCAGAACCACCACAGAGCAGGGATCATTTAGGTGGTGGATCATTCCCAGTATTGCAATGACACTAATGTAGCGGTGGCAGTGCATTAAGTATGTTGTACTGGTGTGAGTGGACCAGTCAGCAGTGCTGCCTGGAGTGTTTAAACACTGTATCCACTCACTGTCTGCTCTACTTGACATTCCTACCTTGCTGGTCCACCTTGTAGATATAAAGTCAGAGATGATAGCTCATCTGTTGCTACACAGTTTGTGTTGGTCATCGTCTAGTCCTTCATCAGTGGTCACAGGACGCCACCCACAGGACACTGTTGGCTGGATTGTTTTGGTTGGTGGGCTTTTCTTAGCCCAGTAGCAAAAATGCTGAGACTGATCCACTCGTACCAGCATAACACACACTAACCCACCCACCCAAATAGCACATGCTCTGTGGTGGTTCTGACCATTGAAGAACATGTAGAGAAACAGATGGGCTACAGCCTGTAATGGTAGAACTACAAAGTGCACCTATGTGGAAAGTGATAAAATAGACAAGGAGTGTAGGTCCAAGGAGGTGTTTCTAATACAGTATATACACTCTCTGAGCACTGCATCAAAACAATGTTTCTTATCTGTGATGTGTATATAATGTATTAGCATCATCAAAAGTTTTTCAAAACAACATGCAACTTTCTACCAGAAACACTGCTGCATGTTTTAACATCTTTTCAACATCATAATGCTTTTATGCAGGAACCGTTACCTCTTCATCCATGAGTTTGACAAACTCAGCTTGTTTTGATTGCCCAAGTGGTTCCTTCTTTACCTCACAGCGCTTTTCTAGACGAGCTTTGTATTCTTGAGGTTTTGAGCTTCAGATAAATAAAAAAAAAATACAGGATTACACACATGTAGGCTGCAAGCAGACTTGATTATTAGTAAAAGTGTTGTCACCGGAGTGGAAATTCTTAATCAATTCAGCCTGTGTCTGTAAATAACACGTAATTATTTTGCTTTATCCTTTAGTTTTAATATAAAATGCTGAAACTCCACAGTGAAAGCAAACAAACAAAAAAAAAGACAAAGACATTAACCACAATTTAAGAAAGGAATTAGCGACTGAATACAAAAGAACTAAAGCTAAATCGGAGAAAATGCATTCCTTCTCTCAAAAATATCCAAAAGTAAAATACCAGTCAAAAGTTCAGACACTTTCTCATTCAATGTTTTTTCGTTATTTTTATTATTTTCTACGTTGTAAATTAAAACTGTAGACATTAAAACTATGAAGGAACACATATGGAATTATGTAGTAAACAAAAAGTGATAAAAAGACCAGAATTGTATTTTAATCTTTAAATTTATTTGTTTTATACTTTAGATTCTTCAAGGTAACCACCTTTTGCTTTGATAAGAGCTTTGCATGCTCTTGGCATTTTCACAGTCAGCCTTATGATGTAGTCACCTGAAATGGTTTTTAATAAACAGGTGTGCCTTGTCAATAGTTCATTTGTGAAAATGCTTGCCTTAATAATGTGCTTGAGACCATCAGTTGTGTTGTGCAGAGGTAGAGTTGGTACACAGTTCTATACAGTGAAAAGCCTTATCCGACTACTTTCTAATCCATATTTAAAGCATGAACACTCAACTAAGTAAAGAGAAACAACAGTCCATCATTACTTCAAGACATGAAGGTCTGTCAATCCAATCATGAACTTTGAATATATCTTAAAGTGCGGTTACAAAAACCATCCAACTCTATACTGAAACTGGCTCTCATGAGGACCACCCCAGGAAATGAAGACCAAGAGTTACCTCTGCTGCAGAGGACACCAACCATCAGAGGTACCAGCCTCAGAAACCCGCAAATTAACAGCACCTCAGTTTCGAGCCCATGTAAATGCTTCACAGAGTTCAAGTAGCAGACACATTTCAAAATACACTGTTCAGAGGAGGCTGCATGAATCAGGCCTTTATGGTTGATTTGCTGCAAGGAAGCCATTACTGAGGAACAACAAGATGAAAAAGGGACATGCTTGTGCCAGGAAACACAAGGAATGGAATGGAAATCTGTACTTTGGTCTCATAAGTTGAAATTTGAGACTTTTGGTTCCACCCGCCATGTCTTTGTGAGACGTAGAAAAGGTTCCACATGTGTAGTTCCCACCGTGAAGAATTGAGTAGGAGATGTGATGGCGTGAGGGTGCTTTGCTGGTGACACTGTTGGTGATTTATTCGAAACTCAGGGCACACTTAACCAGCAAGGTTAGCACAGCATTCTGTAGCAACATGCCATTCCATGTGGTTTGCAGTTAGTGAGACCATCATTTGTTTTTCGACAGGACAATGACCCCAAACACACCTCAAGGCTATATAAGGGCTACTTGACCAAGAAATAGAGTGCTGTCTGATGACCTGACCAGCACAATCACCTGACCTAAAACTAAACCTAAACTGAGATGGTTTGGGATAAGTTGGACCACAGAGTGAAGGAAAAGCAGTGCTCAGCACCTCTGGGAACTCCTTCAAGACCGTTGGAAAACCATTCCAGGTGACCATGTCATGAAGCTGAATGAGAAAATGCTACGAGCATGCAAAGTTGTCATCAAAGCAAAAGATGGTTACTAAGAATCTAAAGTATAAAACATGTTATGATGATTTTAATATCAATTCATTCAAAAGTTTGGAACTTTCCAAATCAATAACTTATTCAATAATAAATAAATTAACATAAATAATACAGTTTTTTCCCCCCAAAATATAAAGTATTCTTAGAACAAGCAGGTGTTACAACATGATGAACACAGCATATGTTATTAAACACGATAATAAGCTATTCAGTCATTTCTAATCATGACATTCCTTTGAATCTGCAATATGTTTACCACTTTTCGATTGTGAGGCATTAACGTCATACTGTAATTGTTTTATGAATCTTATCTCCAATACAATTGTGTAATACTGTTGTGTATTAGTTAAAATAATGATTCCAATCTTTTGAATGACAGTGTAGCTACATGTCTTATATACAGTAGGTGCATTTAACCCAGCAAGGTCGAGCAAAACTACTGTTAGCCATTAAATATACGCCGCTGCATACATTAAATATTTAAACACCAGTCAACACCAGCATTAAACACCAGAAACGTTTCTTATTACACTTTCCTCCTACAACGTTAAATGTCTCAGTGACTAATTACACTCACTGACTGTAAACACACGCTAATGTTAGCCTAGCCTACCTTCGCAGCTTCTTAATCTTCTCTTCATATTTATTGTAATACGGATTCTCCTCCAATTCTGGCTCTTTTGTAACTGAAAAGGCTCTGAACTGAGAGGACACTAGGCCGGGAATGAGCGCTCGGATGCCCGTGTTTCTCACGGCTAACATGCCGCGGTAAGAACAAGCCATCTGTACCACGGCCGCTGCCATCTTCTCCCCGTCGCACATCAGTGGCGCTCCGGGCGACTACAGCGGCAAGATATTACAGGTTCCTCTCCACATGGTCCACTAGTTCCCTCGCTCACTTCGCCCCATGTAGCACAATGTAGGTAAGGATTACGATTTATCTTCCATTTATTTTCCAGCCTTATCCACCATAAAGAGAGATGCCTCAGTGGTTGGCTTTATTTCTGTTTACGAAATCACCTTTCCTGCTAGAGAAACAACATATGCCAAGTATAGTGTTCACCAGCAAAACCAGCAGATGCTGTATTTTGCATGCTGGTATGCTGGTCAAACAGCATGACCATGCTGGGTGACCTGCTAAACCATCACCAAACCAGCACTATACTATTGTAAACCAGTATATATATATAGTTTTATGTAGTTTTATTTTTACATATGTATGTATATTATATATTTTTCTTTCTTTTAAATGTATGACAGTGTTAAAAATAATGAGAACACATCCCAAGATATTTAATACAAAAGAAAGTTTACTGTTAAGAATCTAATAAAAAAAAACATTAAAAATATAGCATATTTCACCTCTTTCACAAATAGGGAGCTATTTGGAACACAGTAAGTGGTGGGAAGCCACCCAACTTAGGCACATTATCAGCTATCATCATAGCATCTTGGCTGACTTACTCTTTTATTTTCTGGGAGGCTGGTTACTACAGTGATACATGCCAAAAGTGAACAGATTAACTTCAATCAAGTGTTTATTGGGTGTTTACAGTTTTAAAAGAAGTGGTGCAAGATGGTGGAACCATATTTATATTGTCTTTTTATTTGTTAACCTGCGCAGGTGCTGAACAAATATACTTGTGTTCTGATTCTGCTGTGCAGGCTTTTGGAGTCCATTTCTTTTGTCCTTGGGCCACAACACATCTGTGAGAAGAGTTAGCAGGGTCCTGCTGGTCTTTAGCCTTAACTTTCTTTAGTCTGATGAACGTCAGGGGTGCTCCGTCTTCCCAGGACCACTGCCCTGGAGGGCCAGAAAGCCCTGCCCAAACAGCAAAAATAAGATTATACACACAAACTATTAGACCATAATATGCTATAATTATCATGACAAATTACATCACGACGTTCTTGTGCATGCATCATAAAAAGACCATCTTAGAGCAATTATAGATAGCCCCCAAAACACAACCAGTGTATAGTAATCACATAGTAAGTTCTTAAATAGTTACTTTTGAAAAAAATATCAGTTTAATAAACAAAAAAAGTTTTTATAGTCTTTTCAAAATGTAGCTCTTCTGTTTTGCTGGTGCATTTTGTCTGCTCCAACTTGTTCACAAACCTCAGAAAAAATACATGTCACAACACATATTAAGTATCGTGTTGCTATTGGCCGTATTGCCCAATCTTACACACAACCAGTGTATATCAGTGTCGAACACAATGTAGTCTGTCCTCACCAATCCAGAAGGGTTGTTTTCCAGCAAACTTCCAAAGCCATTTCATATCAGCCTTTGAACGGATGCTTGTCAAGTGGCCGTCAAGCCTGAATTTGTACAAGCAATAAAGAAAAGTAACTGGTTATATTCATAATCCTAGATAATGAGTGGAAGCCAAATGCATTTGCCGTGGTGTTATAATTAACATACACTGAGCATGCAAGCTGAGCGTTGCTCCAGGTGGCTACACCAGGACTCAGGATGTAGCAGCTCCTTTTGTAATGAGTCCATCCACTGAGGCAGCCAACACTAACAGACTTTGCAGACTAAAAATGAGAAATGTGAAGAAATGAGAAATCTGTTATACAGTGCTTAGACCAGCTGATCATGTTTTTATGTTAAAGACTATATATCAGGGCAGTCAGTGTTCTAGTCAGTGCATTTAACCTATTAACAAGAAATCAGTAACTTGATAAAACATGAAGTTCTTGTTAGTTTTGTTGTATTAATTCTTGTTTGTGTTTATCATAATGTTATATATTGTTTTTTTATTTTTTGGGGGCTGGCCCAGGACTTATACACAGTACATGTATTAATGATGATAACAACTTAGTTGAATTAAGCCTTGTTTTTCTGTAATTTGGTCTTTTTTTATTTAGATTTTTTAGATTTAGATTTTATAGGTCTACAAAGTCAATAATCAGATCCCCTGACCCTGTGCTGGTGTGCAGCAGAACTGAAGCCACTAGGAATTTCGTCTCTTTGAGGAATTTCCACAGATGTGATGTCACCAGAATATCCACTCCAGCTCCAGATTGGAGTGATCTCCACTTCCGGATGGACACGGGGCACCTCCACTGGCTTCAGGGGAATCAAGCTATGGAGCTAATAAAATGGGATATATTCACAATCACCTCTCCGATAACATATTAATTTAGTATGTTTTTATGTCAGAAAAAACATCAATAGCAATATGTAAAAATTTTAGTCTATACATTCCACAAATTAACTAGAAATATCAATAGAATGTGAAAACATAACAGTTTTGATGGTATGTTAAATACAAGTATGTATCATGCAGTAGAGTTGTCAACTTAACCAGCTAGCTCCGGCCTGTCTTGTTTTGCAATATCACTTTGTATCTAATGAGGCAACATTGTAGCATGCGTCACTGTACCATCAATTCAAAAAAGTCTCCACATGAGCAAAGGAAGAAGTAGCACTGCCCGATCTCAGCGACAAAACTAAGCTCGCAACGTTTCAACTAGTAAGTAAACAGTGAGAGGGGTGAGGAGGGTGGTAGAGGGACTGTGTGGAGTATAACCAGATTATGCCACCTTACATATTGCTACTTTAATGTTAGACATCATTCTAAAAGGTTCATTAAAACAGCACAGAGCACCAATTACTACCCATGATGTATGCGAGGCATCCTGGTTCACTCTGTGTCTGTTATTGCCCAGCACTCTAGTCTGTCTTCTGCCTTGGCGAAAGGGGGCTTGGTCCTGAGGCTCCATTCTGCTGAAGCGAATGAACTGCGTGCGATGTGGTACGTCCCCTCTTGGTGGATGGTTCTCCCATATGATCCCAGTATTTGGATCTGGGGTATAATCTTCTTCCTGTGCTGGTGGCGGTGGGGGTGGTAGCTTGTGGATACGTGGAGGATGGAAGACAGTTGGGTCTTTCTCATCATCCTCAACAATAAGATCATCTGGGTCACACCTACCTGGTGGAAAAAAAAACTTATGTAAACTAAGTATAACAATATATGAATGTATAATAAATATTTGTAATTATATATCACTGATTATGTATGTGTTAGACATTGTACATTCGTAAGTAAATATTTGTGCACCCAGGGTCAAATGAAATGTTTTGGTGATTTTCTAACTGAAGATAAATTAACACATTACAGAGAACACATTTAAATATGGGATTTTTATATGTTTATATGTTTTATATGTATTTGCTATTTATTATAGTTCAACATATTGGCAAAAAAATAAATCATAAAATTTAAAATGTGCCATAATGTTTGCACAGGTCAAAGGTAAAAAAAGAACACCACACAAATAGTGTTTTATGATAAATAAGCTGATAAATATGGTCCAAAATTAAATTTAAATAAAACTTAGTTACATTAATGTACAATTACAATTTATAATCTTACCATTTAGAAAAACCTGTTGTTTTGTTACTATTCCTGTATGTCTTGTAATGGCTTAATTAATGTCTTTGTAGATAACCTGTTTTAAGCACATACATCATTTCCGAATGTGAAACTGTACTATACCAGCTTATGTGTACGGGTTTGGGCAGAAGTGTGAATTACCATTTCGGGGATCCACAATCTCCACTGTGGCTTTGCTTCTTGGTCCCAAAACAACATTCTTTTGGGCTTTCAGCACCACTTCCAGTTTCTCATGATTCTCTTCCAGGCCATCATCTTTGAGGTAAATGTTCCAAAATTTAACATTTACTCCTGTGATCGAAGTGATAGTCAAAGACGAGATGGAGACAAACAACAGACAACAATAATGTGAATGTGAATAATAAATAAACTCTCTACTTCTTTCCTCCTCCAGAAACAAAACAGTGTAAACTCATTGAAAACGATAAAATGCTGAATGATTACAGTTCCTATGTAAAAAGTGGAAATGTGTAGCATAACTAGAAATATAGCAACAAGGGCGGTTTAAAAAAGAATGACACATTTTTTGTGCAGAGAGGTATTCTAATTTTCTATTAACATAGTCTATATGAAATTGTGGCTCTGAGTTACACTACTTTTATAGCTGTTCTGAAAAACACAACAGGAGAAGGGTTCACTGTCATTTTACAGTGATCAGATGCAACACCACTGTCATTCTAATGTGTTGTGTGTAAAATTGAATCTCAGACACCTGGATCAAACTGTATCAGACTAGCAGAGCTGTGAGTGAAGTCTTTTCCCACTTTAGCCGTGCCTTCTACCACCTGCAACACAAAAGAGGGGAGTATATAACATTGAACTCCATGACTTCTTTCTTAGAGCCAGTGTCTATAAGTTTACTGCTGAAGAACTTTACCTGAATACCAATATAGGCAGGGTCTACACTGTTCCCACTGCGCATCACCTGCACAGCTAGAGTTCCTGCGTTCTCACAAACACGGTAACAGGAAGCTGTCAGCTCCACGCGAGACCACCTCAGTTCCATTCTGCTTTGGCACGAGAGAGAGAACTCATTCACACTAGGACTTGGCTGGAGCTATGGTGAATAACCAATCTATTTGAAACACATCTCCATAAAGAACACAGCATGTGACAAATTAACGAACTAAACAAGTCTGTCCAAGTGATCCACTCCGAAAAACTGTCACTATGTTGTTGTGTGTAACAGTGCTGCATAGATTTAATATGACTATCACAGAGGCCCCATCACACCACATAAGCCTTCTGCCAAACAAACAGCTACATTTGAAGTATATTTTGTAGTGAGTTGCCTTCGTGCTTCAAATAGACCCTTGTACATTACAGTCATTTTAAAAGACCAGAATCTCATGGGTATCAACAATCACTATTCTAAAATCTCCTTTAGAGAAGTAGAAGCTCTGACCACACCAAAACGAACATTGTTATGTTAGAATCCATATCCGGAACAAACAACTGACTTTACAATGAACCAGAGTGGATGCGAGACACGACTGTCAGAAAAAATATGCTGCAAAGATTTTAGACATTTTAGTCTGCTTAGGGACAACAAATGTAAATATACCCTCAAAGGTAGAACATGAATAGAGCACACAAAATAGCCAAGATTTGTATTGATAGATTTATAAGTGTGCAACTCTCTATTTACTTTGTGTAAATTCAATGTGCCAAGTTTATTTGCATTTCTAACCTAAAGGAGCAATATATAAGATGACACAATCTGTCGAGTTTGTCGTTCTGCCTCTTCGTTCTCCTCCCTATTTACTTGACAGGTTAAGAAGAACTGGTTATTTGTGTCACTTGTTTTCTTTGCTTCTGAACATCCTTTATTGCACCTGTGCTTCTTCTTCATTTGCTCATGCTGCAGACTGAATGCAGACTTGATGCTACAGTACATCACTTATCAAAGTACAACATGGTATTACGAGACAGGGCAGGTTGGGACTAGCTGGCGAGCATGTTAACTTCAGCAGATTTCTCTGCATGATAAATAGATGTCTTTGATGTACCATCAAATTTCTGTTGATAACGTTAGCTAATTTTGGAATGTTTTAAACAAAACAAGGTTTGCTGATTGTGTAATCTTACATATTGCTCCTTTAAGAAGTCATTATGAAAGCTAAATAAAACCAATTTATAACACAGCTCTTCAACAGATGGTACAATTTTGGTACAATTTTGTTCCCGGACTCAGTAGATAATAAGCAAGGCCTTCAAGAAATGAACTCAGTGTGTTAGACAAGGGAACATGCTAATCACTGCAGAGTTATAATCCGAATGGAACCTAGTTTGACATATTCTAAAGTCTTTCAACAATGAAACACGGATATAGCACACCAACTGAACGCCCGTGCCTGGTTGTGTTTGTTTGCGTTTATCTGATCTGCATACATTGGGCTTAACATGCATAAAGAATGTTGACATACCTTTCTGGCAGCATGGTGTTTCCTGCTGGATCCTTGACCTGAAACTCAAAGCTGTCTGCAGTCACCTCCATGTCTGAGGGAATGACATACCGCAGGGCTCGCTGGTCCACATCCTTCTGGGTGAAGCGACCTTTAATATAGCTGCCTAAAAATACCAGAGTCGCCCGATTACACATGGAGGTTATCACCATTCGTAACACTAAGGTCAGCATCGGTGAAGGAAGTAATGCACTTAACTTCCTTCATTCAAATATCTCATAAAAAGTATTCCATCACATAGTAAAAGTAAACCGAGAGACAGTGTTGATTTATCATATTTTATCCAGATGAAAATGATGTTCACGCTTCAGTAACTTCACTTCAGTAAGTGAAGAGAGTAAACCTGCCTGTAATGGCGTTCTCGAGGTATCCAAAATGTGGAGGTCTTGTGATGATATATTCCAGTTCTTGGTCAGGGCTGTCTGGGTCTGAGGCCTGTAGCTCTTTGCTGGTGATATAGATCCCATGTTGATTGTCTTGGAGGGTTTCTACTTTGCTTGGGATCCCCTTGTTCACAAGCCGAGGGGGGGTCTTGTCTAGAACCTCTATCTGTAAACACAGTTGATAAATGTATTTCTTTTCACGGTGAATTGCAGTTGCTAGAATCAACCAGAAGAGGGAGCCAACATGATGTATGTTGATGAAATAGCAGCCTCATTACAAGTTCATGAATTTTGAAGCGAGTCCTTTAAATCTTTCAGGTTATTTAAAAAATAACTTGCGCCACATAAAGACTAACAAGAAGTCAAGTCTCTCTTTCACACTGGCTCTGAATTTCCTCAAGGTACTACTGGTGGCAAATTGAGCTTGGCTTCCTCAATCCTGAAACTGGATGCTTAAAATATACACAGTGTATTATTATTAGTTTTATTATATTCTCTGTTATATACTAAATTACATAATATGTTTAAAATTGTGTCCGGTATACTCATATATTAACATTTCTTATCACCAACAAAACAAGACACAAAGCGAGTACTGAACTTATCATGTGTTTACTGTATGCACATCAGCATGAAAAAGATTTTCTCATCTTTTTACCTAATAATAATAATAATAATAAAAGCATTAAGCTAAAAATAATGACACCTTCTATGTGTAGGTGTGTGTAAACTTTTGACAGGTACTGTACATATGCTAAATTACATATTACAAAGATTTATATGTAATACTATACAAAGTGCATAATGCACATACTGTATACATTGGACAATTCAGTGTCGTAGGCAAGAATCTTTTTTTCTGAATCACAGGAAATGTTAAGATAATGATAATAAATATGTGCATTTTTTAAAAAAAATATTTCATTAGCCTAATTTCAATGTTCAACATACTGAAATCACTAAAAACTAATATTATGCCCAAATTCATCATCTACTGTAACTCCAAATCATACATTAGATTCTACTTTTAACAAAAGAAACAAAAATCCTGAATGATTGTGTTTTGTAAGGCAGAACTCTTATACTAAGCAAAGGATAATTTGGTATATCCAAATGTCCAGATTACTGGACCTTAAACCTAAAAGCTGTAAATTTGTGTATGTAGAAATAAACAACTATTTTATCCTTGTTTACCTTTCACAAGAGTGACCTTCTGGAAGAAAGTACATACAAAAACAAGTTCTGTAGAAACACGTGAGTGTGGTGACATACCTGCTAGTAATGAGCTAAAATATCTGCAGAAAACTATCCAGTATAATGGATGTTTGGAATGAGGAGGACAGATTGAGGAATATAATCTGCTCACTATTAGAGAAGTTTGTCACACCTAGTTCAGGTAAATAAATTAGGAAAGAAAGTTTCACTTGCCAGCGCTACAAAAACAAAGTGGAAACCACTACAGCCTACCACCAACAGGCACTTGCTTTACAATAGTTAGCTCATCTTCTATGGTGTAAAGTTGAGTGAGGATGGTCTTAGATATTGTTTATGACGGTTTCAAATACACAGCAGCTTCCTTCACAAGGGATGTTTCTCTTCTGTGGCTTTACGCTCATGTTAGCATAAAATGGGGCCACATGAGAAGCTTCCAGACTTTGAGAATGAGGCAGAGCCACGGCACATGGCTACAGTTGGTATTGTAGCGTCTGGCCAGCAGAAGTTTGACATGCAATGCAACTGGGACAACCTGGTTAACCCTACACTGAATACTTAGATTTGGGCATCTAAGCTAAATTTACTAAATAGTGGACATTCAGACTCATACTCAGGCAGTAGCTTTATACTTCACAGTAGCCTATCTCAAACTTACAGAGCCTCTTTTACAGGCACTACATAGCAGTTTTCCTAGCAGAAACCTGTGCAGAAGCAAAGGACAAAAAGCCTCTGATGCACTCATCATCAAAAAAATAGCTGCACCCAGAAGTAAGTGTCAGATTGCTGTGACATCCGGAAGAAAGCTAAAGGTTACCAGGAACAATAAATTATGATAAATTTAGACTGATATGGGCAGTATTTATAGAGCTACACATACAGAAGTAGTTCCTGCCAATTTTGAGGTGGGGTTGAAGGCGGAGTGACACCAGACCTTGGACATGTGATGTGTGGCAACAAATCGTTCATCTTGGTGCCACGGTGCCTCCACACATGGCTTTGTTGGTTGTTTCCATTAAGACACAATGGGACTCATCGCTGAAGATCCCACGGCCATTCTGAGTCACTCCATGACAGTCTGACACAACACCATTGCAGTCTTTGCCGGCGTTGACGTGGTGTCAAGGGCAGTCGTCATAACATAGCCCTGAGTCATGCACCTGTCTGCCAATGGTGCTGGCACTAACAGAATTACTCATGGAGGGCATCACAGCTCGATGAATGTCCACAATGAAAGAATGAAACTTGAATCATTTGCATGTCTCACAATGTCAAACCTACCCATCAAGTTTCATTCCTGTCGGTTGATTCCTTCTGGGTGCAACTTTTTGTGCAACTGTTCTTTGATTGATTGATTGATTACAGCAATTTTAACTGCATGCACATTCATTCTTACCTGTATTGTAAAAACTGCTGGCTGCTCCTTTAGCTGTCCGTATTCCAGGTACCCTTTGTTCGTTCCATCAGATGGCTGAAAGGTGAATCTGTCAATTTTGGCAAAGCTATTTAGGTGCTGGTAACTTAGCAGCATGTTGTTGATGTCTACTTGTGTGAAGCGAGCGTGGGACAGGGGGAAGCCTTTTAGCACCAGCTTGCCATACTGTGGAGGTTGAATGAGGTTGTATGTGAGATTCTCAAAGGTTGTATCAGGATCAGTTAGTTGAAGGTGTTCAGGAGAGATGATCCGGGTGGAGCCTTCGCTCAGCTGGAGGCCTGTGTTGATGCTCAGCGTGGGTGGAATACGGTCGCTGTGTTCAACAGTGAAACTAATGGAACCGCTTCTGGATGTCACACCGTTGCTGATGTCAAAGCTGGAAGGTTGAACAAATCTCATATCAAACAAATGATCAACAATATATTTTCTCTGTCATATGACAACCTCATAACACCATTTCTTCAGATGTAATTTTAAAACCATATGAAACTGGCAGCTGCTCATTGCATTGTATGAACAAACAGAAACGACAAGGTGCTTCAATTAAGCAAAATCCTAAAAGGAATTCTGTACAAAGATGACGTTTTTAATCTTTAGATGACATATTAATCTTTAGGCTTATTGTCCAGTAGCTATACTGAATTAGTCAGTAATCACCAGGAAGCCTATATCAGCTATTAGAATGAGAAAGGCAAATAGGGATCCACTAGTGTTTAAAGTTCCATAGTGTGTAAAGTGTTATAAGCAAACTCAAGATTTAGTCCAAGTGTACATTTAACGTCCAGTATTGTGTCTATAAGTTTGTGTCAATTCATGTTTTTTTGTGAGAGCTAGGGCATAGTCTTCTGCACTCATCCAACACGTGGCAATGTGGCAATGGCACTGCACTGGAGCAGAAGGCGAAGTGATGGGGTGAATGAGAGGAGCACAAGAGAACAGAATCCTCATTGAACCCACTGCCAAACCCATGCACCTCACAACACACACCGCCCTGGAGCCTATAATCGCCAACCATAGTAAACAGCGCTGTCACCTCGCGCTGGCCTCTCTACTCGCTCTCTCTAACAGCCAATCCGGCCAAACATCTGGCATCACCATTGTCCCACATTTTGCTTGGTAATTGTGCCCAGAGTCCAACTCTGCACGGCTGCCACAGAGGCAATGCCAGGCAGAATTATTACTCTCCTAATAATGCCCATTCATCATCCGCCTGTCAAAGGCAAGCAGAAGGAGGACCAGGGCTCCCCAAAAAACACCTTCTGCCTCTCTCTCTCGCTTCTCCCTCCCTCCCTCCTGGCCTCGGCCAGCGCCGCTGTCGATTCCTCGGTTTTGACACACAGGTGTTCGCTCAGGTGTTTCCCAGTCACAGGGTCTGCTGTCACAAGCTGCCTGCCACAAGCACAAATACAAGCTGTTCACAAAGGAAAAAAACAAAGCAAAACAAAAAACCCACTGCACCCTTGTCTCTTCCAGCCATGGTAGTACCTTGTATTACTCAAGCAGCTCAGTAAGGAAGTTCTGACAGTTTTAGAATGAAGATTCTCTGGTGCTTTAGGGTACAAGATGCTGTTAACTGACATCCAGTTAAAGCAGTTAAATGGCCACTTGTACTCACTGATTGTATACATTATTTTTTACTACTGATAATAACTATTATATATACTTTTCATGCATGAAAATACAGCTCAAAGTGATCTACAAAGAAATAACGAATAAAAAAGCCATTAGAGAAGAAGCGAAAACATCAACATATAACTATGATATGTAAAAATATAACAATGAGTAAAATATGGAATTGCAGTAAAGCAAGCCATTAAAATAACAAACAAACAAACAAACAAATACATAAATAAATAAAATTCTCCTGAAATTGTCAAAATAAAATGCAAGTATCAAATAAATGTACTATTAAAGGAATGTATCGGAGGGAGTTCCAAAGTACACACTGAGTTCTGGAACGTAAACATTAAAAGACTCCATTATGGTGTCTCTCTGCACATAATGGACTCTACAGTGTTGTGCTGACCACGCATGCTGGCTGAGAGTGGGTCTGCTGCTTGCCCTCTCTTAAGTGGCACCCTCATCAGACTTGGCTGAGCCAGGCCTGTTTGCTCCCAGCTGACCCTGAGGTGAAACTCAGCCAAGGTTTTGGGTGACAAACCAAAGCGCAAACACACGAAAGAGGCAGGACAGGTCAGCCATACGCTGCCTTCTCTGAAGTCTGCCTTCTGCCAAATTGGCTGGAAAAGTACATAAACATGGTGAAATGTTCCCCTTTTTTCTTTTTTTCTGTCAGTGCTCCGATATGGCTGACAGAAAGCTCCCCCTCTTTTGTTCTTGTTTTTAATTTGACATTGCCTACTGACCTGCCTTTAATGCACAGTGCATGTTCTGCAGCATCAGGCTCTCTAAAATGTCTGAAAAAAATTCTTGACATCTGCTAAACATGACTTGAGGTAACTAAAAGTAAAAAAAGGGATAATAAGTACACATGCTCTACTCGCATACATATATCCATGTAATGTTTCATATAGCTGAAAGAGTCTTTAGTTTATTAGATGGCCAGATATAAGATCTAAAAATAACCGTACACGTTTCAGATCTAATTTGCTTATAAATATTCAGGGTTCTAAAAGGAGTCTTCACTTCAAACCATGCAAACTGACCTGAATGAGTCATGGTCCACGAAGTGACTGTTGTCGTGAGTGTAGCACACCCGATGCGCTGCCACGTCCATCTGGGTGAAGGTGAACACAGGGACCCCAGGTTGCTGGACCATGTGGAGGTGTCCGTGTTTAGGTGAAATGGTCACAGTGTAGATGAGCTCGTCTGACCGGCTTCCGCTGTCTGTTGCCATCAGGACGTTTGTGGTCAGCACCACCCTCTCTCCCTCCATTAGGGTCACAGGCTTAGTAATTAGAACAATGTCACCTGTGGACAGGTTATTAAAGAAAGCCAAAGCAAAGGATTCTTTAATGAAGGTGAAAAGCGAAACAATATAGAGAAATAATAGAGAGAAAATCACATTTAAAAATTACATGAAGATATACAAAATTAAGGTTTCAAGTAGCTTCTACTACTGTTTTACCCATGTAGTATTAAATATCAAGCAAATCTGTTTGAGGTAACTTCATGTTGGTCAAAGAAAGTGTGTTAGAAATTAATCATGCAGCTTGTGGTTCCATTATATAACAACATTAGCCTTGCAGCTCTAGTGCAAAAATCAAAAAGAGAATACCTGATCTAGAGCCAGATTGTCACTTCAAATTACAAGTTAAGTTAAATGAGCATTAAAAACTTGTGAATTAAGATATTCAGATGAGCATTATCAAACTATTTTAGCAAAAGGAGGCAACTGACATCTTACTTTGTCATCAACATCCAGCTAAATCCAAAGTTGCTGTGAAAGTGGGTTTATGGGGGTTGTGTGTGATGGCACAGTGACTGAGAGAACAGGTCTGAGAGCTGGGCAGGGGTGCAGCTGTTGGCTCCCCGGTTGGTTAATAATTCACGCTCGCTGGGCGTATGAAGGTGGCTCTTCCTGAGAGCTGAAGCCTTCTCACCTCAGCTCCGCCTGGACCCACCAGCACCATGGCCAGAAGGGCCTTGCCTGCCACACTCCCCTGCTCATTCAACCGGAAAAGCTATCGTGGCCACAGGGAAGGCCCTGATTTAAATAATAAATATACACAGATTAAACCTGTTGACAAAGTTGTTTTCCAAATTCTGTGACTGACAGGAAATCAACAAGAGAGAGAGTAAGTATGCCCCAGCAGACACAGTCATTAGGTAACTACAGTGAACACTACAATATAGCAGCAAGAGGGCAGCCAGTAAAACTGAACGGTGTTTAACTTAACGGCTTGTATTAGTCTTGAAACTTTATTGGTCATATAAGGGTAATTTGTAATTTTGCTACATAACTATGTCTAATTTGGGATCAGTGCAGCGTCGCTACAGGTGCTATGGAAATAATACATAATGCATGTAGTTACTTTAAGAGACTTTAAGGGGTTATCTGAACATTTTGATGAACATTTAGGCAGAAATAATGTTTCATACCCTTTGGAACCATGTGGACAGAGATGAAGAAACTCTGTGGAGGTGTCTGGTTGTCTGTATCGGTGAGGAAAAAGTGGAAACGGTCATGGCCTTTGAACCCACTGAAGGTGGTGTGTTTGTACCACAGGCGGTTCATTTCCACGTCCTCCTGAGTAAAGTTCTGACCTGCATTCAGATCAGTCCATCCAATTTTTGTCTGCACACAAGCATTGACAAACACATGACAAACATTTTTAAGATGTGATATACATATATAACAGTGAACATGCACTGCTGTTTAAGAGTTAGATCATATTAGTCATTGATTTAAATATGATAAACTAAACAACAGAAGATATTTGGGGTATTTTATTTGATATTCTGAGAGTTGTGAAAAGTAAGAGTTACTACATGAGAAATAACAATGAAACTGTAACTTTGACTATGCATCCTTTAATAAGTAAATAAATAATAAGTAAAAAAAATAATAAATGAGGACAAATCAGTAGAACCAAGAAGCATAATATGAACTTATTGCAAAAACATACACTCATCAGCAAAAAATAGTTGCACCCACAAGGAATCAACTGACAGGAATAAAACTTGGTGGGTAGGTTTGATATTGTGAGACAATGATTCAAGTTTCATGCTTGTGACATCATTATCATTGTACCTGACTAACTATATATGGTCACATGTCACACGTCCGGAAGGCCTGCTGTCACTCCACCCCCACCCCTACTGCAAAATCTGCCGGAACTCTGTGTGATATTCAAGCTGCATGGGATGGATTATCACAGGATACCATCAGGAACCTCTACAACTCCATGCTGAGACGTCTGGCATGTTGCGTTAGCAAACATGGCGGCCCGATGCCATAATGAGGGACACTGCTTCTGTATGTGCAGCTCAGTAAATATTGCCCATATCAGTTTAAATTTATCATCATTTACTGTTCCTGGTAACCTTTATCTTCCTTCTGAATAGCTCCGCAATCCAAAACTTCCTTCTGGGTACAACTATTCTCTTGATGGTGAGTGTAAATTCAAGCTGCCGGTTCAATGTAAAAAACATGAAAGGTACTCTCTGCAGCCAGTATGTGGTTAGTTTGTTGTGAACTTCTGTAGCAACATAGCAATTCTACACACGAAACGGAACAATATAAAGATTTGTAGACATGATGGGCTCATTCTAATCTAACAAAAAACACAATAATCTTTAGTTACAGTTAATTATATACTAACAAATGACGTTTTGTGCACTGTATTCCATTTCTATAAACAGATCCCTCGTAATATTGCACACTGCTCCTTTAAGAAAAACATTCATCCTGAACTATTAAACAGTGATGAAAACTGTGGAATGGTAACATTTACCACTTAATCTTTTACAGGGTTAAGCTAACCTTCAGTTGCAGAAGACCAAACCTGGGGCTTGCATTGAGAACATAATAGAGCTGGTCAGTGGGGGTGTCAATGTCTTCTGCCTCCAGCACTATGCTGGAGATAACCCTCTGGTCCAGAGCCTCCACCTCCACACCTGCATTCCTGCACATACAGAACAGAGCCAGAGACACTGAGGGCACAGTGGGCACTAATGCCAAGCCTGTACGCTCAAATGAATTCTAAATAAATAAATACGCAAATGCGGCTGCCTTTGGAGGGAACAAAGGCAAGCGAGACTGGCCTGTCAGTGCAATCCGAGAGAACATGAGCAACAAGGAAGCGGGTGACTGCCAAAAAGCCACATTATTTCTGCTGCTGTGGAGTTTGCATGTGCACCCTGTGCCAACTCAGTGAGTCAAAAAAACATAAAACAACCCTCCTGATCTTAGGGGAAAAAGATGGGATGCGTCGCGATTTACTGAAGGATGTAACTTCACTCCCAGCCAATCAGTCAGGAAAATGTAGAGTCCCCAGCCACGTGTGCCTAAAATTCACCCTCTCCCTTTTGTCCCTGTCCATTCTGCTCTACTGAAAACACCTCCTCCCGCCCCTCCTTACGTCCGCCTTTCTGGCTCAGAATTTGTCCCAGGGCATCCTTACTTTAGCAGCCGTGGCTTTTCATCATTGACTGGTAGGATGCGAACCCATGCCGTCCCCTGGACAGTGTGCCGGCCATCTGTCAGCTGCATGGTGAAACTGTCCTCAAGGGTTTCCGTATCATCGTGCATATATATGATCTTCATTCCTGTTGACCATGGCAAGAGGTAGGAGTCACGGAGAGCTCAAATAAGGAAACAGAGCAGTGGCATAGTGCACATAAAACAGTGTCTTAATATGGCCGTTTTTAAGGGGATGGCCTAACTAGTAATTTAATTAAACATTTAATTCATTACATTTCCCTCTTAACCCAAACATAGTCAATCAGCCAAAGATAAGCACCTTAAGCTTTATTGGTTTTGCTCCCGTGCTGTAAAGCTAATGTAGTAAATAAGTAACGAAAGCTTATTTTCCACCAGCTCGCAATGTACCTACATCACCGCATTCCAGGGGTGTATTTCCATGATACAATACATATAGGTGTAATATAACAAGAAGAGAATTTAAATGAGAAGCTGACAAATTAGAAGCTCACGAAACCTCTGTGTTCTCCCCTCCCCCACTCTGGGAACTGACGCATTTGGGTAATGTCTTCACAAACTGGTTAGCATAGTTGAGGTATTGGCATGAGTGTTTGATACTTGTGTCAAATAATGTCTGGACATTGTCACTAGATCTACCACTCTTTCCTGATCATAAACGGTGACGAATGCAAGTTTAATCGCATAAACTGAAGCTAGCTTTCTCTGTTCTCCTTTTCCAACAGTTTATTTCCAGTTGTAAGAGCTGCACAGTAAAGTTCTTTTTTTACATTCATGGTTATCACTTTACCAAAAAAAAAAAAAAAAAAAAAAAANCCAGTTGTAAGAGCTGCACAGTAAAGTTCTTTTTTTACATTCATGGTTATCACTTTATATATGTATAATACTGTATATATATATGTGACATACACATACACACACACATTTGCCTCAAAAGACAAATCATCCCATTGATCTGATTGCTGCTTCACAGATTTACTTTGTACTGCTAACAAAACATAGCGACATGTTTTAGACGTCGGCTATAAAGAACTGCTCAGAATACACTTACGTTGCACTAAGGTTAAATAACTGCTTTTGATGTGTTTAAAGGGATCTATCCATTCTTTTCACTTTGGATTGAGGAAAGGAAGGAAGAAAACCACAAACACTGACTGGATATGTCAAAAAGTCATGTGTGATCTCATGTAATGTTGTGTACCATTACAAACCAGTGTGTGGGCACTGTTTCTGTTTGATTGCCAGTATGTTATTTGCTAATTCCCAGGTCACCTACATTTCTGTGGCTTTACATCACTTTCTTACAGGGAGGGCAGCTGGGCAAATCACCGGGTGCACAGTGGCTGTGAGGTAATTGCGCAGGAAAGGACTTTGCAGATGAGGCAGAAGCACCACGGGCGCTCCATGACCTCTGTCTCCTGCAACATCTGTTCAGCAAGCCTGGGCCCCAGAGATAACAAACCTGTGCCCTCTGGAAGGCACAGACGTGGCCAGCCTCATGGTGGGACACTACACTCGCCAACCCCCCATCTCCATATCCATAGCAGTACACAGCTCCAAAAATTCCCACAAACACCCTTAAAAGTAAAGGTGCGAGAAAGCATTCTTTGAGGTTATTCAATAGAAGAAACACATTAGGTTCCCTAACAAAACTAAATTATCTTTATGGAAGTTATTTTTCTATGGCATCACTCCTTAGTGCACTTTTTGGGACCTTGGGGAATTCACGGTTCTGCTGAAGAGAAGCTGACCTTGTTTGAGCGCTTGCTTGGTGAAGGAGTGCACTGGTTGACTCCTCTGCAGGAGCTCATGGCCCATGTCTTTATATCGACTCATCTCCAGCCCATAGATCCCGTTCAGCAGAGTCCCGTGTGCAGGTGGCACCAAAACAGTGATGGAGAGAATGTCTGAAGGAGTGTCCAGGTCCACCGCATCTAGAATGGCAGGGTTCAGGTCTTTCATTCCTCCCTCCATGATCTTTGATGAGACACACATAAAAGTAACATAAAAAGTAAAAAAAGTTTTTTGCAGGAATCAATTTCTTTCAAAACTTTGGAATAATTTATTGTATTTAATATTTTTGCTTTCTGTATCCAATAAGAATTTATACAACCCAGGTTTAAACTATATACCACTTTTGTGCCATTTTATATCATTAGATGTTGCAAGCTAACCTTTTCAACATTTGAGCATCACATTTCAAATATGAGGCATTTTGGATAAAAATGATACCTTCACTCCTGATGTTATACAGCTGTCTCAGTCATTTTAGAATCATTAATAATTTTGTTCATCATCATGGATTAATTTAAAATGTCATAATTCTTACAGATTCATAATAAATACATGAAGATTTTGGCACATTTGTTGCATTTATTTGCAACCAAATTGATATTATAATATTGAAAACACTGATTCCAAATTTATAAACAGTAGAGTATAAGAATAACTGACTGTGAAGTTGTGGAGCAGCAGAGATGGAGTCTCATCATTGGTGGGGTTGATAATGACATAGAAGGGTACAAGCTCTGATTTATGGACTCCATCACTGACACTAATGGTGAAGTGGTCTGCTGTGGGCTCCACACCCTGGTAGACCGACTGGACGTAGTTGATGAACCCCGAGGTCAGATGGAGCTGGCTGAAAGAAACTTCATTCAGACAATTTCACTTAGTGGAGGTCTATAAGAAAGTGTTTTTCTGTCATTAGTTTCACTTAGTGTCAGGGCCCATGGAGAAACACTGACTGACCCACTCGGATTCCAGCGTTGCTCTTCTCAAAACCAGGTGAGGGCAGGGTGTTCTCCAGAAAGCCGTACTGAGGTGGACTCTCCAGCTGAAAGATTAACTGCTCTGGCCTTGTGTCAGGATCGTTTGCTGCCAGCACACCTCCACACAGACATATACTAGAGCCCTCATCCACCACCAACATGTTTCCTTACAGAGAAAGAGAAAACATAGACGTAATTATTGTAGTCATTGTTTTTTTACACAACACTGAAGTTCGGAACCACTGTTTTCAATTATATAATAACATTTTATACATTTCTAAAATAATAGTGCTAGTACTGTGCACATTGTTTCAAACTTTTAAACATGTATATAAACATATATATAAATAGTGGGCAAATCTTGAGGCAAATAAGTATGAGTACATTATGCATTGAACTGCATCAGATGACAATTGAAGCAATTTTGCTTCCAATACGCCTGAAATATTAAAAACAACATGTCAGTGTTAATAACTTTGTAATATATTATTATCGAATAAAATAAAAAATAAAAAATATATATTAATTTGGTAAGTAATTACAAACGTTTACTTGTGGTGGATGTATTACAAGGTATTTTAAGCCACAATATGTTAATATTCAATTTCAATAATCAATGTTTATGCATCGACAGCCAGGTATCACAAGTGCAGTCTTTCTCTCAGACTGTTCTTTCACTTCTTGTATTCTCCCTCTCTTTTTTCTTTGTGTAATCACAGTCTCTCTTGCTTGTTCTCTCTCTCTCTCTCTCTCCTTCTCTTTCACTGTCCTGCTACGCCACCCCGCTTGTGTTCCACTCTCTTTCGGCTCTTGGCCAGCCCGCTGCCACCTGGGTGCTGATAAAGCCATCATGCCCATGCTCACTGGCATCTGCTCCCATTTACTGCACTGATAAATAATGAATGGGGAATGGGCAAGAAGTGGGCTGTTTTGGATCAGGCTCTGCAACAAGGGGAGAAATTAATGACCAACAGTCTGGGATAAAGGTGATAAAACCGTCATCCCAGAGTGGGGGAAGAGGGAAAGCCAGATTCCCATTCATTCCACTTGCTTAACACTCTCTGTCTTTATTCAGTGTAAATTAATTAAACAACTCCATTTGGTAATAAAACTGTCCGGGTCTGGTGTGTGGTTGCAATCCTGGAGAATCCTTCCACTTTTTCTAGCCAAGGATTTGGAGAATTAGTAGACTGTCTCCGGGATTGCATGTGAGAGGTAAATCTTGGCAGGTGGAGAAGCGGAGGGGTCAGCTTAGGCTGTGTCGTCTATTTGAATGAGGGAAGCTCTATTGTGTCCTTCTCTGCCTTATTGTCCACTTTCTCCCAGGGAAGCGTGTTCATGTGCTGTCTATGGTAACATTTTCATATTCATAATCCCAGTCAGCTGTACATTACCCCTGAATACACCAGCAGCAAGGACATTAGGATTTCATATAGGCATCACCCAGTCACTTTCCTCCTTCCTCTCATTGTCTCCCACTGGTCACTGTTCCCCCTTGATAACTGCAGAGCTACCTGTTAGTTTAGGGGATTTATAGTAAACCCTTGCCTTGGCATGACTTCTTGTGAACGAATAAATGTAATGTCAAGGTTGTGGGACTTATGTGTGTATGGCTGTATGCTCACCTTCCTGACAGTCTCCATGCTCAGCGTGAGAGACAATGATTAAATGATGCTCCCAGCAGAACATATCGCATCAACAAAACTGAGCACTGAAAATGTCCGATTTTTTTTTTTATTGGTTAATTACTAACCCTACTCTGTGTGTAAATAAAAACAGAATGCAATGAACTTTAATCACTTAAACCCTGTATTTAATTGGAAATAGTATAAAGATATCAAATGTTGAAACTCAGAAATGTCATTGTTTTTTTATAATATATGCCAATTTTGAATTTGATGCCAGCAACACTTTTCATAAACGACTACAAAATCTCCTGGTAGAACAACTTACTTCTCATTAGGTTAACTGACAACCGGTCAGAAACATGACCTGGTATAAGAAGAACATCACAGAGAGGCTGAGCCTTTTAAAAGCAAAGATTGGGAGGTTGTCAACACTCTGTGAAAAAATGTGCGGGCAAATAGTGCAAAATTCAAGAGTAATGTTTCTCAGCATAAAATAGCAAAGTAAATCTCTGTATGCAATGAACAAGACCTAAAAGCAAAATTGGATGCCTGCAGTCTTTGGCCCCGCAGACTGCACTGCATTAAAAACAGGCTTGATTCTAATGTGGAAATCACTGCATGGGCTCTTGAACATCTGAATATAAGAGTCAGGGTGCTAAACTGACCTGCCTGCAGTCCAGACCTGTCACCCATTGAAAACATTTGACACATTATGTAATTAAACTTCAAACTGCTGAGTAGCTGAAATTCTACATCAAGCAAGAATGGAAAACATTTCACTTTCAAAACTACAACAGTTGGTTTCCTCAGTTCCCAAATGCTTAAGATGTGATGTCGCACAGTGGTAAACATGAACTTGTCCCAGCTTCTTGTAAACGTTTTGCTGACATTAAATAAAAATGGGCATATACTTAAACAACATAATTTGACATGTTGTCTTTGTGCCATTTTCAATGAACTTGATTAATTTATGTGTAATTTACCTGTTGTATTAACTGGCTTTCTATTAAATATTTTTATCTGTTTGTTTACATGCTATAAAGGATGTTTGCTCTTTCCACTTTGTAAGACCGTAAGTTGTAAATAAAATTAGTTCCTTTCTACGTAAACACCTTTCATCATAATTTCTAGTATTGTTTTAATAAACTACTAATGAAGTTTAATTAACATCAAGTTAAACTTACGATTATACACAATTATGCTTTTGATATCGCTGGCAGTAACTGTTGACTTCTAACAGTTAAATTAAGAGGCCTGCCATTAATATGAATGAGATCTGTCAAAACATTGGAGTATATATAGTACAGAGTACTGAACACCTTATTAAATCTACACAGCCCTATAGCCATCAAACAAACACTCTATATACAATACTACATGAATTCTGCCAAAGTGATGATGGTTCTGGTAGATGATTACCTATAGTTATAGATGGTGGTTGGTTGTTAGTAGGAAGCACAGTGATGTTGAGGTCATAGACAGGAAGTGTCCCATGCAGGGGGACGGGTGGTGGGACAGCATCTTCCTGGCAGCAGCCGTCTGTTGTTCCACCCTCCCCATCCGACACTATGAGAGTGACTGTGTCCGAAACAGGGTCTGGGCCAATCTCACCGCCTACAGACAGAAAAACAGCCAGTAAGGGAAACGTGCACAAATCACTTTAGATAAAAATATATGTGCAACAAAGAACATTAAAACGACCATCTTTAAGCCTGATGTTTTATTCCACTTTTGCAGATAAGAGTATGTCATTCAGGATCAGAAAGTGTGTTTGACTTTTCTTAATATCTCTGCACTTTAAGGCTGAAGATTCAGGCATGTATTACTTGCAAAATTAGCCTTGAAGCTCCAGTGCAAAAGTCATGCCATGTCTCGACTAACTGCATTTAACCTGTTAAAAGACAAAACTCTGCAGACTTGACTTTTCTCCCAACTATTGCTTTAAAATGCAAAAATGTTTGTACAATACAGAGAATACACTTATTCTGCTTTATTTAAAGTTTATGTGGTAAGTTCCTGCTTTAAGTGCAGTTACATATATTTACATATGACAGTGACCACTGCTGTCTGGTCCCCCTCTCACCTGTGTGCAGGTAGAAGATGAGGCCATTGAGCACATTTAGCTGTGAGAACTTGTCCACAGTAACTCCATCCCGCTGCAGCACACCGCGGGCAGGGGTGCGAGCCAGCATGTAAGTGAGTCGAGCATCGTCACTGTCCGCGTCTGTGGCAAACAAATACTCGGTAGTAATCTGCACACGACTGCCTTCCTCACAGGACAGCCCAGCCCTCAGACCTGAGCCCAGCTGAGGGGGTTCATCATTCACAGGGAGAATCTACACATGGGAATAATCCAACATTAACAAACAGTTCTGTTTTTGGCCTTGTTTTCAGATTAAAATGATACAGTTTTAATTTTACATGAGCAAATCAGATGATTTAAATCTCTAATACATTTCCTGACTTATGCAATGAAAATAATTAGGATTGAAGGTCTGTAATTTATTAAGATCTCATTGATATACTGAATTGTCACTCACCTGCACTAAGAGGTCACCCTGAGCAGAATTAATTCCATCAGTGATTGTGAGTCCTACACTGTCCTTCAAAGTCTCAGAGTCATCGTGGATATATCTGTCACAGAAAGGGTCTCACTGTCACTTTATTAGATCATAGTAATTTTATTATTGATATCTCCAGATCAGGGGTACCCATCTCTTAGTCTATCCTTAGTCTTTGATCTGGGAAATCACCAAACTGCACTGGTGTGAAGGGTCTGGAGATGTGAAAAGTGAGTGTTCCGTCCATAGCCAATTTCTCGTCTTGCTTTACACATACCTGACTCTCAGGGCTTTTAGGTCCTGTAGGTGGAAGCTGTCCCCAACTGACAAAACCACACCCTGCAGTTCCAGTGTCCCGTGGTGGGGTTGGGTACGCACTTGCACCCTGAGACTCTCCTCTGGGCTGTCTACATCTCGCACCAACAGGTGCTCCTCCATCAGGAAACCACTACCACCCTCCTCCACCCTCAGCAGGTTAATGAATATCTGCAGAGGTGAGGATAAAGATGCAAAACTTTCGCATGAAGGATTGTGTTAACTATATACACCATTAGTCCTCAATCAGATAAACATGTATAATGAACCATTCAGCATGAAATGTTCACTCAATGGGCAAATGGAGTTTTTTACAGGCATTAAAAAAGTTATGACATTCAAAAAAATACTAAACATGAATATTTGTAAAGTAAATCAAATGTAAAGAAAGACAGCTTTATTACCTCTGGAGCCTGATTATCCACAGGCAAGACTGTAACATTAAATACAAGCCCAGAGAGAGCGCCACCCTGTTGGTCACTTACAGAGAAGATAAATTTCACAAAGAGTGGTTCAGGGCCAATGTCCTCTATAGGGGGCATGTAGCCCACTTTGTGGTGGGTCACTGCATGCTAAAAAAAAGAGCAAAATTAATATTTTAAAAATGTTTGCTATTTCTGTAAGGCCTATTACAAATGTAACTAAGAATGAGACTTACTGTGTCTCAACTGAAATAAAGTTTATCTCACACCTGAGTGAATGATCTGAGCACTGGAACCATGGCGTCCTTTTTCATGGATTTTGTGCTTTCTGTGTAGAAAAGTCTACCTGCATCTGGAAGCCTGAAGAAAATATATTTTAAAGAACTGAATTTGAATTTTTTAAGACTGTTTTTTTTTTGTTTTTTGTTTTTGTTTTTTTTGGAACACCGATACTATGTTCACATAGATATGCCCGTAGGGTTCTTCACAACAGGCATAGCACAGATTCAGTACACATACAGGGGGAGGAAATACATGTAAGACTGTTTAATAATTCTAACCAATTTTATTATTAAATAATTTCTACCTATCAAGTCTAACTGTCCTGTGGGACTAAATTTCAATGTCATGTGGGCACGAGGGAGCAGGACAACTTATACATTTAGAAAATTCCCACAAACTAACAGTCTATAGAAAATAATAATCACATAGTAATTAGCATGCATAATTAAGAAAAGGGGAAACAGCTAAATAAGTAATAAGAAGGTAATAAATTCATTCTAAATAGTTGTGAAATGGGAGAGAGCAAAATGTCTGTGTTGTGGACGGGAACAGGAACCGGATCAATTCTAGAGTGAACGGGAAAAAAATATAGTCCCACACAGATCTCTTTCCAACATGCTGAAATCAACAAGGCCTAAATGCTCTATGACATGATCAAATATAGCCCATTGTTAAGTTCTATTCCATATTACATAAAGCACAAAATGTTACATAATGTTTCTTTCCTTGTCCTATTTAGTTAAAGAGACATAGCACATACCCAGGCTTGGCAGGACTGAAACAGGGCTGGGTGATGAGGTACATAAGGTCACTGTCCGGGTGCTCAGGTGCTTGGAAGTGAAGGTGGCTCTGTGTTATGTAAACGACTTCGGTCTCTTTTACTGTGATGGAACGAACTGTGCTAGAGACTTCTACTGGCAGCTGATCCTTAACTGGGAACACGTGAATCACCACTGTCTGTGAGTAACGCAGTGGAGAGAGTGAAATATAACATCAAACAGGATATAATTTATGGCCTCATGCTATCACCCAAAAAACAGGAATCTAATCAAGACCCACTAAGATGTGACCAAAGAAGTAATTATAATAGATTTTCATCTACAGCTAAAAACAATTTTTATATCTTTTTGTTATTGTAATGGTAGTAATAAAATGGAACACTAATGCTATTAACAATGGTAAAAGTGTATAATAATACTAACTACAGCAAGCTAATACTTATGCATATCATAAATGATAATTGTACTGCATTGCTTAAAGCACGTACTAATTTTAATATACTGCATTATTTAACCCACTGTATAATATTTAACTCCCTCACGTGTCTGTCAGATAGATTTGGGGGTTGATGGATATCAGAGAGGATGAAATCAAACGAGTCTTCAAACATCTCCTCTCCTGCGTGCCTGTAGTAGATCAGACCTTGAAAGAGGTCCCTCTGCATGAATGTCTGTACTGGAACACCTGTCCAACAACACAGCTGGTCACACTGGTGTTACACAAGTCAATCACACCTAGAACAACTGGGAATGCTAATTGTAAATGTTGTGATAACATTTTGGGCTAATATAAATGTTATAAAAACATGAAAGTTACCATTCCAGAGATACAAGAGCTGTCGAAAAAATATTCCGTTTCCTTCATTTAACAACAAAAGCATATATATTTAATCAAATGAAAGGGTATTTGTGATACTGACCTGGGTCATGTGGAGAGGTCTTTTTGACCAGCTGACCAGCATGAGGAGAAGTAACAATCTGGTACTGTATATAGTCATCACTGGAGTCTAAATCTGATGCCAGGAGCATGTACTCCTCCACCAGCACTGAACCCCCTTCTTGCACTTCAAAGGCCACGTTATTTATGAGGAAGGGAGGAGCGTCGTCTTTAGGGAGGATGTAGATGGGGAACTTGTGACGGATGCTGTGGCGGCCGTCCATGATTCTGAAGACAATGTGGTCCCTAGTGGTGTCACTGTCAGAGTGATGATACACCACCACACCTTCACGCAGGTCCTTCACTTTGAACATGAAGCCCTTGCCACCTGGCCAGTAATGAAAAAATGCGGTTCAGTCACTCAGCACAGCTCCATCAAGGGCACTAAAGCATGCCGTAATCTGCACTCTCACTTTCTGAAATTGATTCTTTCAGTGCCCACTTGGATATCTGACAAATCATGTAATTTGGGTCAAAGGCAATCTAACAGTGAGCATAACTTTCATACATCCCCTCCCATTCTCCTCTACTTATTTTCTCATTCATCCATATTTACCACTCATGGTTTTATTCGCTTTTGGACAAAAATGTGAAAAACAGCAACTTTCGTTTCTGCCTAAAGGCACATGGCTTACGCCCATAGCAGAAAAACAGAAAGAAAAATGGCGCCTTTCCCAGGCAACGGCTGCTGCTCATAGTGCGGATGGGCATCTTCTGCTTGCCAGGGAGAGAGAAGGGCAAGGTCACCAGACAGATTGAGTGATGACTGGATGTGCAGCAAACCTAATTAGCAACTTTATCAAGGGGGAAATGGTTACAAGTCCAATGGAGAAACAACTTAGTAATTGGGCCCAAAGGTGGCTATGGGCATCTGGCCCAAAAAAGCTCTGAAAAAATATGTTCTGTGTAGACACCTGACTCAAGAGGACAGAACGTGGAGACAGAGGCACTGTTCCATTTGGCTGAAGGCGTTGGACCAGCCGAATGGTGACTTTCCCCAGGGTCGGCATCCCAGAGTTAAGAGGTATGAGTGATCAATTCCCAGTGTCCCACCAAGTCCTCCAAAGAGAGTGTGCTGTTGAACCGGCATACACGCTAAAGCACAACGAGTAAACAGGTGCTTTCAGACTGACACAGTAGATGGACTGGGGAGTCAAACTTTTGGAGCAGTTTTGTTTTTAGTCATGAGGCTGCCATATCAACATATAATACCAGAAAAACTGTAAACAGTAATTAGAGGAGGGCTTTGGCCGTGAGTGAGAGAAGTTATTTGAGTAGGCCAGGGAATGGTGCTGACCAGGTGGTCTTCCGTCAGGGAATGACACAAGGCACTGGGCCATGAGCCTGGAGAGACTCCAAAGCAAGGATGAACACAACAACAGATCATCACTTCCATGGGAAACCACATGCAGAACACCGTCCTATTTGGTTTCCAATAGGAAACAACATTTCAGTGAGCAAAGAAATATTTCATACAGCAGAGCACATCTTTATGTGTGTAAGGTGGTCTGAACATGCTTATTTGTTTTCTCTATACAGCACTTAGAGACAATATAACTTGTCCTATACTGTGTTACACAGTCCTATACCGATGTACTAGTCCTAAATACAATGATACATATCGTAAAGTTCTGTATATTAGAACATATGATTGTCACTTCTCCACAAAGCCTGCTAAGCTACCAGACCTGACAGCTAAATGACCTTGTGTTGTACATCTGGCTTGTGTGCAGAGTGGCATGAAATGGCATACGTCTTCACAATCTGCTTCATTCAGACCTCATACAAAACAAGGTCTGTCTTGCCACCCGCTGGAGTGGAAGGACAGACGCTGAGATTCTGAAGACATATTTGTGCAGAGGGCCTCTAGCAAAGAGTCGCCCGTGAATTTTACACCTGATTAGCAAATACATGCAAGCCACCTCACATATGTCTCCTATGATGTGCACATACAATAGATGCAAAGCACATGGATCCGCATTACAATTATTTTATCATGAATAGATAGACGTCAGTCATGCAGACACTTTGATACAGACAAGATGCACTCTTTTGTTTTCCTGTAAGTAAAAGGTGATATGAACTTCAGTGCAAGGCAATTTGTATACCTCGAACACTCAGCCGTCCATGCAGTGGACCATCAACAGCTACCAGTGTGACAGCATCTATATTGTCATTATCAACAATCTGCAGGTTTTCCCATGTGATTGGTCGGGATTGACCTTCCAGTAGGTCCAGTCCTACGTAGAAAGAAGCACTGTAATGATTCATCTGTAATAATATAAAATATGGAAACTAAAATAATTGCTTAAATAAACATTATTTTACTTCTGTGAATGGCAAAAAACCCTTCTAATGTAAAACAATTAGCATTTACAATAAAGTTCATACCCATATTCCAGGAGACCCGTGGAGCATTTGTTTCTGACGTGCGTATAGAGATGTGAACCATAATTGGAGGGCTACTTGCAAAGAAGGCGTCAATAGCCTGGAACTCAACCTGCAAAACAGAGGATTTTCTTTTTTTAACATTTACAGATGTAAAGAAATGGTTATTGAACCCACTGGAATTACCTGGATATCTGTATTGACTACTAATAAAACATTACAGACAAAGACAATCTAACCAAATTAGTTAACACACAAACAATTGTACCTTCCTTGTCTTTTATTGAGTGTGTGAACCTCTGTGTTAATGACTTCTCCAAGAATCAATTGCCAAAAGGTTTTCCTATTCAGGAGATGAGACTGGGAGTGTGGGATTTACAGGTGCTTTGCCCATTAAATGATGGAAGTATACAAAGTCTGGCTACTGACAACTCTGTTCTTCTCAAGAAAGGTTAGTGTGGACCATGTCTTGATGGAAACAGTTTTCAGAAGACCTCAGATGATGTGCTACAGAGACACATGAAGCTAGAAAAGACTATAAATTCATTGCTAAGGACCCGAGTAAACATCAATCCACAGTTAGACAAACTGCAAAAGAAGATTTCAGTCATCCTGTTAAGATCATGCCAAAAGCATGAGGGCAGTGCTGTGTCCACTGTAAGATAAACACAGAACAGGAGTGGGGTTCATTGAAAGACAAAGAAAAAACACTGTGGCCCAGGTTTACTCAAGGCCACCTGGATGTTCTACAGTGCTTCTGGAAACATTTCTATGGACAGATATGACAAAAATGGACATTTTCAGCACAAAAACAACAATATGCTTGAGGAAGAAGGACGCTGCACACTAACACTAAAACCTCATCCCAACTGTGAAACATGTCCACCACGCTTTATAGCTTCATGGTTTGGGGGCTACTTTGCTGGTTCAGGGCCTGGATGTGAAGCAACAATGAATATAAAGGTGTATCAAACATATTTTAATAGCAGAATGCAAGGGCAGCAGACCATGACCTCAAGCTGAAGAGATGTTGGGTGACGCAACAAGACAATGACCCAAAGCACACAAGGAAATCATTTAAGGAGTAGTTGAAAAAGATTTGTGTTGTGGAATTGCCAAGTTAGAGACCTTAACCATATAGAGAAAGCTGTGTGATGACCTGAAGAGACCTGTGCTAGCAAGGCATCCCATAAATATTAATAAGCTGAAACGTCATTGCAAGAAAGGTCCACAGTTCCTCCTCAACACTGCAAAATATTATTATTATTGATATAATAAAGGAAATGTGGACTGGATGTGATTACTGCTAAAAGAGTATCTGCAGGTTACTAAATTCAAGGGTTCACATACTTCTTCTAGCCTGCACAGTGGATGTTACTCAATGTGCTCAAGAAAAGACATAAATATTACAACGGTTTGTGTGCTATTAGTTTAGTTAGATTATGATTGACTATAATTGAGCTATTTAGACTCTAACTGTAATGATTAGAACACATTTTATTAGCAATAAAGACAGAAATCCAGGTAATTCCAAACGGTTCACTTACTATTTCTGCATCTGTATAGCGCAGCTTTGCTATTACTTTACTGAAATACGAATTCGCTGTGGAAATATCTGGGTCTGATGCAACTAAAGTGATATCCCTATGAGTACAATTAATATCAAAATGATCCTTTTGTTCACCTCATAGATCCTTCTAGCAGTGTGGCTGCCATTTGGAGGCTGGTATGCGATCTTCAACTCATTCAGTTCTTGCCAAGAGAAGGAGGAGACAGCCTTGGTGTGATCATCCAGATGTGTGATGTAGCCCTCTGCAGGTGGCTTGGTCATGTTAAAAACTAACTGGGCCTGAGGGGTCTCGTCATCTTTGGCGTTTAGAGCGACAGTGGTCATGGGGGTCAGGATGAACTGGTCCACCTCCAGGATGAACATGGACATGAAGGCAGCGTGAGGAGGCTGGTTCTGCATGGCACCGTGGATCAAGACTGGAAGCCAAACACTTTCAGCCTGACCATCGAGAGGAAGAAGGATACAAAATTAAAAGTCTCGGCAATGAGCAGAAGGACCTGCAATCACAAATTTTGTTTGAGCAACTATATGTTAATAATATAAACAGGGAAATATTATTTCAACTGTAGGGTTATTATTCAGTATTTAATCTCACTGTTCAAAAACTTCTATACATTATTCAGTGACTAAAAAGTTAGTTATGAGTAGTCTGTAGTTATGAACGTGTTACCTATTGTATAAAGATGTTACTGTGATCTTTTACCTCAAGAAGAGCACGAGTCGTTTGGTCCCGGAGCTCCACTCTAACGGGAACATAGTCAATCTCTGGGGAAGGAGGGCTGAGGTGCTGATATTTCAGACCCGAGCTGAGAAACTCACTGCAGCTGGTTTTCAGGAAGTGTACCTCTCTAGTGTTATGGGCACAAGCCTTATTTCCAGGGCAAGAGACAGACGTTTGTCGACCTTGATAATAAGAAAAAATGACTGCAGTTTCAGCATTTTATATGTATTTTGACGAGGGAAGCTGAAAGCGATTTTACAGTTGTTTTCCTTCCTCAGTTCAATCACTGGATTAGCATTTTTTTAGCTTACAAAAAGATTTATGTGCTGAAACGCAAGCACCATATATACTACTGATGTCTAAAACAGATGCTTCTTAACTCAGACTTAATAGAAAAATGTCTATCCATATGTGAATGCAGAGATGCCAATATGTGAAGGTGCATTTAACAACAGCACACTGGTTTAATAAAAATACACACTAAAAAAAGATGCACTGAATTTCCTTAATTTATATGTGTAAATCATTTCCATGTTATAAGACTTATTACTTCAACACAATTATTGTCAACTGTGAGTAATGTAAAAAACAAAACTGTGTTGTGATATATGTATTCATTTTTATGTATTTACACAGTGAAGTCGCATTATTATGACCAGCTAATATCCTGAGTAACTGCCTTGTGCAGCACGGAAAGCAGCTAGATGGGCTGGGAGTGACTCAGTAAGGCCACAGGCATCTGGAGCCATGCTGACTGCAGTGCATCCCACAGCTGCTGGAGGGTGCGTGGGGGAGGATCCATAGAGCATGCTGAACACGACGATTGAGGTGGTCCCACAGATGCTCAATTGGGTTCACGTCTGAGAAATTAGGGGACCAGGTTAGTACCTAAAAGTCATGGTCATGCTCTTCCAACCAATGTCAGACATTTCTAGCTATGTGACATGTTGCATTGTCTTGCTGGAAGATCCCATCTGCCCCAGGGAAGACAATCAGCATGTATGGGTGTACGTGGTCTAGAGGTATGGATTCATACTCAAATTGGTCAAAAGCCGATTTGCCTTCAACATGGATAAGTGGGCCCAGAGAATGCTGCAAAAACGTGACTTCCTTCATGAGCTGGCGCTGTCGAAAGTAGGTCATAATAATGTGACTCAACTGTGTATGTTATTTAGGTGGAATCAATGTAGAAAACTGTATCAAGAAAATTCAATTAATACGTTTTTACAGTGTATAATCAGAAGCCAGAGCAATGCTTCACTACCTTTTCTCGGGCCAGTGATAGGCTCAGAGGCTTTGTCTGTCTGGGCAGGATCCTCTGTAACCACCTGCCCCAGCATAGGGACATTGATCTCAGAGCTGAGGAGACGAACTGTACAGATCACACTGGGCAGAGTTTTGAAGGTCAATACACTGCTGTCAATGGCATTAGAGAGACCATAAAACGATGGTACCACCAGAGGAACGCTCCCAAACTCAATCAGACTCTTCTGGGGTGCCAACACCTGAACCTTCAATAGGAATGTCTCAATGAATGTCTCAGAATCTGTGAACCTGGAAAAAAGATATATAATGCAGAGTATAAATAATAAGTATTAATAATAAAATAAATAATAGTATTAATAATAAAAAAACATTACTACTGATAATGTAGAGTGATATTATAAGATTTTACAAATGACTCATTTTTGGTTAAGGTCTCATTAGAGATGAACGAGATAACACTAACAAAATAACAAAAAGAATGACAAATGTCAGAAAGATTTAGCTTTGGTGAGATACTGCTTGCTTTTTACAACCCATGCAGGCTACACTGTTTGCTAAGCATTTGAATGTCAAAAACATGTGTAAGTGAATAAAATGTATAGTGTGCAGAATATCCATTAGACGTTCGTATTTATTTATTAAGGTAGCTGAGACAGGTTTGCAAGGCTGAAAACTTTCAAGTCTTATTTGGCATGACAGTGACAAAGATTGACCAAACTTCTTGGCCTGAGATAAATTTATTTCTTTGCATGCAGCCTTATATGGAAATGAGGTTAGATGACTTTTGCCATCTGAAAAACTAAAAACCTCCATGAGGCCGGAATTACAAACGTTACAGCCTACATCGCAATCTTTCTTAAAAAAATATTGGCAGGGATGTTGGATTTTCATTGTTGTCCCGTTGCCGTGAGACAGATCACTATAGCTATAAAAAATTTATAACCCTAAATGTGCTCAATTAGAAAGTATAATTCATTCATCGCTACCGGTGTTTGAGGTTTGGATTTTTACAACGGTGGTCCATTCCATGCTGGGAATACTGAGCTAGCTTGTTATAGTCAGCTGAGGACGTGTGTGTGTGTGTGTGTGACACGGTGCTGTAATGCATTACGCAGTTTTTGCGTGAGGTCTCATCCCCAATTCTTTTCTTCCAGGTTACATAATAGTATATCAGGCATGGAGTGGCAACAAATCTGTTCATGTACCTATAGACTCTTAACATGACAGAATCCTCCTCCAGTAATGGGCTGCCATTATGGACATATTTCACCTCATCAGGGAGGAAGTGACAGTCAAACACCTAAAAAACAAATAAGAACCATTAGAAATCTTAGAAATCAATTCTCCAACTTGCATTTTCAGTGACATCACCATTGCAGGAAACATATCCGGTATCAACGGCCACTCAGTGTAAAAGCAGAGGACGCCAGCCTCACTCCTAAAGATCTACTTTCTTACAGAGAATAGTTTCAACCCTGTTCCAGGATCCAAACTCCTGTGGATATCTATAGGTGTATATCTCTATAGGTGTCAAAACGTATTGATGCTTTGTGATGCGTTGATTAGAAAGATTCAACAGCATTGATTGTGGCATGTGGAATCGATTATATGATATATATTTGGTCAATAATTCTCAGAACATCTGAATCAAACCAAAATAATTATATAATTAAATAACTATAAATTAATCATTTTATAATATCTCAATTGTCATTGACAATTAATTAGATCAAGTCATGAGAGATTTACATTTCTAATATCTTCCACCCAAGACTAACCTCTGGTTGGTGGACCTCCAGAAGCATGTACTGCTTTGTGAGAAGCATTGCTTTATAAATCTGCCCTGTATGTTGGTCATACATTAATGAGTGAGACATGGTCTTTACCTGTGGAGTAAGCTTCCCCACCCTTTGAGTCACAGGCTCGTTGAGCACGACCTCCACTTTGCATGCCTCTGAGTTCTCATCAGTATTGAACTCAATCTCTTCTGTGGTCACCGATACACTCTGGCCTCTGATCACCCGGAGTCCAGATTTCACCCTCAACACACTCTCTCCCTGGCTCAGGGGTAGGATATGGCTTAAGGTGACCAGCATCCATAAGAAATCCACCAACCCCATCTGTTCAGTTTGCTTAGCCACTTTTGTAACACAAGGAATGGTGTTGGAGAGATCCCAGAATGTTCTCGTTAGAAAGCTGTCAAGGACTCATTCCCAGCTGTGTCTCATCAGAACCTAGGAAAATAACAAGGTTACAAGAATACTCCAGCATTGTTCAACCTAATCTGTCTGCCACATTTTTAACATCCATTACCAGAGAGGGTAATTTCCCTGAAAAGAACAGAAAATCTGTTAACTCAAATTACACCTTTAATAGAAAACACCTGCTCATTGGCATTACTCATTGGCTATAAGTGTATGTTGAGTCACTGGATTGTCCATTTCTCTTTTTTTACATGAGAAAACACCTATTCTTTGCTTAAAAGTCATTTTAAAGCCTGAAGTGAACTTGCTCTCTGTTTCTTTATGATCCAGCACAGTATGGGCTGTGAAGAGTTAACTAGGTCTGCGCAAATTGCTAGGAATTAAATCACAGAAGAGATCAAAGCAACATAAGAACTGCAGATGCCCTGTCACTTCCTATTCTGCCAGACGCTGGAATGGCAACAGAGCCACAGGTGCTACATACCTAGAACAGTGGTGCATGTAAGGAGCTAAGAGATGTGTGAGAGCTCACAGTAGGCTGCACATGAATGGATGCTCTGGCATGAGTTATTGAAGGTAAAGCAAAAACATGCATTTGTGCCTTACGATTATCTTATCTCAGTGAGAAAACATTTTGCCTTGACCTACCATGCTTATTTTCAGCGTTTATAATTTTATTTTGGGGTCCACTAGAATAGATTTAAATGCTGCAGTGTTACAAAAACACTGTTTTTTTCGTACTGTAAATCTGTATTTATGCTCTGTCTGAAACACTTTGCCAGAACTCTGTGTCACCCAAAGAGCCCAGTGTGCTCTTACCGGACAGCTACTCCTCTACTCCTCTACTCCTTTTTGATTGGTCAAGCGCCAAAGTGGTTCTGCCCTGCATGGCCTCCCTAACGTGGGCTTTATGTGAGAGTGTGTCAAGCCTGCCAGGAGGTGAGCAATAACAAGTGTGTTACAAAATGATGTAACCTTGTAACAAATAAAAGAGTGCTCTGTGGGATACAGTTTCTACCTCTGGCGTGTACTTTAGGTTACATAACTAGCTACATCAAAAAAAAAAACAGAAAAACAGAAAAGCATAAGAGGTACCCCTTAAACTGGTAACAGCTGAACATAGATGGAATGGATTTCAGAGTTTAAATCATTGTCCAAACTGATGATTAGAAAACGATAAGAGATCTTGTGTAGGCCCAACAGCCACAAGTGCACTCTCCATGGGTAAGGACGATAGAACTTGAACAATGCAAAAAAAAAATTATATCTTGGCAAGTGAACTTAAGTGCTTGAAACAAGCTAAACTATCTGCAAATATTTTGCATATTTATTGTAAAACCACTTAAAACAAGTAAAAATATGTAGAGCTACACAAAATACTCTCATAATAAGCTTACAACCATCCCAAAATGAAAAATATTAGATATATCAACCTAATTTAAGATCATTTCACTTGCCAAGACATCATTGTGGGGAGTGAAAACATGTTCAGACAAATCAGGCTACATTAGAAATACACAGGAGAATTCTTGCTGTTTCCTGAGGACACAATAAACATTACACGCAAAGATGCAAACTCATAAACTGCTATTTGTCTCATTAGGAAAGGAGGCTATAAAACTGAGGGGATTTGCACTGGAATCCGTAGCCTAACTGCTTTATCAGTCAGAAACAGAGTGAGGTTAGGCACGGAAAGCATGGACGTATTGTTACATACCTGCTTCAGCTGAGTCTCTTCTTCTGGCCTTCTCTCTGCAGTGTGTGGTAGTGGAGAGCCAGCAACGTAAGAATCTTGTCAGCTCAACCTTTGTGAAAGAGGGCATCCAGCCTTCAGCCTTACAGGACCACCATGGCTCCTCACAAAAGAAAGCAAACAAAGAGAGAAAAAAAGATAAAGAAAACAAAAGAAGGCTGACACGTCTGTAAAAGACTGCCCCACTGCCAGAGTGAAGCAGCGCCACACAGCAGTAGCAGAGAGAGAGAGAGAGAGAGAGAGAGAGAGAGAGAGAGAGAGAGAGAGAGAGAGAGGGGAAGAAAAGTTAGGCACAGGAAATGTGCAGAGAACTTCCAAGAGTTTTTACTCCTCTGTTGCTGCACTCACAAACCCAGATGTTCTTATTCCCTAAAGGAGACAAGCCTCAGACCCCACTGCTCTGAGAGAGTGAGAGAAGAGGAGAGAAAGAGAGAGAGAAATGGGGAAAGGAAAATAAGTATGCAGCTTATGAGTGTTCAGAGACGTGAAGAGATCAGCTCTGAGTGAGTTTTCTATTTTTGAGCAGTTTGAAAGGGCAAACCTGTAAGCGGAGTGTAAGTATATGTGTACGTCCCGAGACTTTGATGTTTTATGGCATTCAGTGCTTCCTGGAAGGAAACGGTGGCTACATGTGGGGGAAATGGAAGAAAGGGCTGTAACACAAAAGGCTATAGCGCGCACACACACACACACACACACACACACATACATTCTCTTTCTACCCCCAAAAAACACACACATACAAAACACTTTAGCACAACTTCAAACTGATGGAAGACTCTTTATGTGGAGAAAATCTGGAGAAGAATTTGAAACAGACTGCAATAAGACTACTGTAAAGCAAAGAGGTGGGAACATCAAAGTTTGTGGCTGCTGTTCTTACAATGAAATCATTGAGATTGTGCTCATCATGAACTCAGAAATCTGCAAAGGCATTTTAGTGGTAAACCAGCAAAAACCTGCAAAGAAAGAACAATCTGGAACTCACCAGCTACCTCTGGAAAGAATACTTTGCTAAAAGAAAATTCCTGAATGGTGTGTTAAAAATAAAAGTGAATTGATATTTGATATATTGTTTCCAATCTCAGTTGGAACTTTCAGGGCCCATATTCTATATGTTTTTGCTTTTAAGTTTTCCTTGGTGTCCATTTATGACAACTACATGGTTTTATGCACTATGGAGAATCATAATAATTTTTTCATGAACATTTTCCAACTTTGTTTTACTCTTTTACGGGCTTTTAACATTCTGCATTGGTTAGTGTACCTTCAAGACTGATATATACAAATCACATTATGTTCTGAGGGCTGTAAGAAAATATTAAAAATGTTGAATATTGTGATATTATGTTTAGTGATAATATGTTGTTTCTCAACAACACAGTTTCGATTTTTAGTCAACAGTTTACAATCAAAGATTTGTGGCCCACAGTGTTTCATTTTGTGTTGTGTCTTTCACCATTAGACTCCAATGTAAACAAGCAGCGTAAAGGGCACTGCTTAGGTTAAAAAATCCCGGGATATCGCCTTACCTGCACTAATGCAATATACTGTGATATATTAAATCCTAACACCTGTATCATGGTAAGTATCGTATTGCCAGGTTTTTACCAATACACAGCCCTATTCTGCATGTTCTGACTGACTGCCCTTTTTTGAGCCATTTATATGGACTGTACGAATGGTATGTTTTGAAACTTTAACAGTGTTTATATACTACATTTTGTTTTCCAGACAGTGATGAAAATATGTTTTTTCATGTTATGGGCTTTATAATACATTTTAAATATGGCACAAATGTCACAGTACATACACACTTCAAACACACACACACACACACACACACACACACACACACACACACACAGATTCTGCAATGTGCATTCACGGTCTCAACCCCCAACACACACACACACACACACACACACACACACACACACACACACACACACACACACACACACACGATCTGTCTCTCACCCTTTGTTGACCTGTGAAACAAAGGCATTTCCCCCCTGCTGTGAAGTCCAGCTCAGCTGAGTGGAGGCTAATGAAGTTCCTGCACTGTCTGCTCTTGCTCTCTCCATACATGGCTGCTCAGCTCAACTCAATAAGAAAGTAAAAAAAAAACACGTTTACTGCTGTTGTTTTCATTTTTCAATAAAATGAAGTCACCGAGGGGAACCAAAAAGATCTATTTTGCTTGGTGCCACAACTACTACTTTTGGTTCCAAAAAAACTTGATTCTTCACGGCCCGCTATGCAATTGTATGGTTCTTCCAAGAATCAAAACCGTGAAAATCTCAAATGGTTTTCATAACTTTGCTACGAAACCAAAAAGGTAAAGGATATGTTGTCTCTGTAAGTTCAAAAGCAGAAAATGTAGTTTCTACGATAAATAGCTGCTTCAATACCTATGATAACATTAGATACTGCATAGCTACACTAACTCACTAAACTTTTACTATTCTGCCACAAATATCGACACAGTCCTAAGTCCACAGTCCCAGATTTAATATGTACAGATAGATAGTGTCCAATTGAATCGCCTTCTACCAATTTCATTATGAGAGGTAATTAGCAAAATAAGAAAACCAATGTTTTGGTCATGCATACTGAGCCTATAAAAAAGAAAAAAAAGTAAAGTAAATTTGGACATTTTTATTGCTCCATTCATCTAGAAATATTCACACAATGTAAAGAGCAACTGACGATTTCAAATAATAGAACCAATAAACTGATGAGAGTCTGCTGTCCTGCTAAGAGAAAGATACAGATTATTGAACAGGTCTCTCATCTAGAGGTGAAACATTATCTGATCTAACCACACTTTAAGCATGATCAAAAAACCTGTTGATTTGAATTATGCATGTGAAACTTTATACATATCACAAAACCCATGACTTTGAGAAACCTGCCCGGTTCTTCCTCAGATTCTTCACTAATACCACCCTGTGCGCTCTCCCTGTCTGGCTTTGGTGTTGCCAGATCCAGCTTTGACCAGAGGTGTTTTTAAGCTTTTGTACATACATCTTGTGCCCCTAGAGATTGCAAGTGATATAGCACATTCTGCAAGGAAAACAAACCTTACTGACATGGCCTAGTTTGAGCTGTCTGTTTTTTACTAATGACAACTCCATACATAGGCAGGCTCATGTTCACTTTCAGTAAGTCTGTGCTAGGGTTCCTGGCCCTTTTCTTTTAAATTGACGTTTTCTTTTTAGCTTAGCACTGGAGTGACAAGGCTAATGAAGCTACAAGTAATGAAGCTTAACGTGCAAACTAAATACCTAAATCACCATGCTCTTACTTTAAGGAGAATTCCACCAATTTTGTCAACATTTCTGAATAACTTAGTCCTTGAGATGCAAACCTCTCAGAGTATGCATAGCATTGTTTAGTTGCGTCAACTACATATTTACATCATCAGTCTGAGGATTCATTCATACACTGCACAAATATTTAGGTTCTGTTTGCATGACAATGTTTAAGTACTGGCATATCTTAAACTTCTTGACATACAAATTACACTACTGGAGAAATCCATAGATTTGTCAGAATTTATGCATAACTTAATAGATAAGACCTTAAAAAAGCCATTTGGAGTGGTTTGATGTGAAACTATTAATTTGAGAGAAATCTACAGACTGCAGATTTCTTTACATTTGTGGAGATGGGAACCTGGGGTCACAATGTCTACAACACAAATAATGCCATTTTAGTTATTATCCAAACCACCAGTGAACCTACATATGCCTTCTGAGGTTTCCTGTGTAACACTGATGATGGTACATATTCATGAAACTTAAAAAAAACCCCGAGGACTATTTTATGGTACAACACATTGCATTTATCCCTCCACAACGAATTGATTCAATGGATTCATTTAAACTGAAAACAAAACAAATTTAACAAATGAATATCATAAAACAATTTGTCAGACATTAGGTGAAAAATATCTATAAATATATATGACTTTACATTTCAACTGTTTAATATGTCGATTTTTTATAAACCTGTGCTGTTTCAGACACTGTAGGCTATGACATACTGTTATCGATAAAACCAGATAAATACAAACTGCATAGCTCAAAGGAATAGTGGCAGCCAACTTGATGCCTGATTTTTATTTGCACTTATTTTATGTGTATATGTGTATACGTAACAGTAAGTCACAATGTGAACGGAACTAATTAAAAACTTAACATGCTTTGAGGAAAGTGTGTGGCAATTTAAGCATGTGGTTTTCATAATGCTAACTGGTGCTCAAAGAAATCTGAAGTCGTGCATGTAATTACAAAGGTAACTAGTAGTTGAAACATGAACGTTCCCACATGCAAACTATTACTGCTGCACTTTTAATTGCCATCATAAGACTGGCAACGTCCCAAACTACCCCACACACCAGGAAAGTTTGTCAAATGTGGTGGTTAAGTGGTTTTAGCAGAGGTAACATATGATTTAAGTAGTTCTGAAGTTTAATAGTTGACTTACTTTAATGCAATGTCATTAGTTTGCTTTTAGCATGTACAGAGCTGCTTAAAAGTTTGTGAACCCTTCAAATTTTTGTGAATTTCTACATGTAACCAAAAATGTGATGAGATTTTCATTTAACATTTAACAATAGACAAATAGAATACCAAATAACACAAAAATATATATTATTATTAATTTATTAAACTAAATAATTCAACTTTAAATGTCTTTATTGGCAAAAGTATGTGAGCCTCTGCTTTCAGAAACTGGTGAGCAGTAATGACTTCAACCAAACTGTTCCTATAAATGTTGATCAGCCCTGCAGATTGACTTGTAGGAATCCTGGCCTGTTCCTCTTTATAGAATTACTCATGCAGTGTTAGATTGGTGGGCTTTCCTGCAAAAAACAAATTACCTCCACATTGCCCCAACATTTCTATAAACTATTGAAGCCAGGGCGTTAACTAAGCCGTTCCAAAATGGTCTTCTGCTTTAACCACTGTCTTTCTGCAGGACCCACATTCTTTTTAGGTTCAGTTCATAGATGGATTCCCTAGCTTTTACCTGTAGAACATCTTGACACAGTCCATAATTCATAGCTTCACCAAATTATGGCAAGATATCCTAGTACAAAGGCAGCAAAACATTGCCAAACTGTAATATTGCCACCACCGTGTTTCACGGTTGGAATGAGGTTCTTGAGCTGGAATTCAGTGTTCAGTGTTGCCATACCATCTCTCATTTAGACTCAGATCCACTTTTTGCCTAAACATACACATAATATGATTTTAGTATTACTTTTGTTTTATTGGCTTCTCTTCATCTACGTTTATGACTTAAACAACAAACCAATTGCCTTTTGACTGCTCAACAGTGTTATAATATAGAGGACCTTTGTAGGACAAGGTGTGTTTTGGGTTTGGAACATTTGTTACTATAGGGTGCGATATGCTGTTCATTTTCCCAATAGAAAAAACCTGCTGCAAACCTCAGACAGCAATCATGTCTTGGTAGATCAACTACATTTGGGGTAAACTGTGTAAATGCGATTTTTCACAGAACATATGCTTATTAACTGAGTTGCCAGTAAATGCAACACAACTGATTATAGTGTGGCAAACTAAATCTGTGAATGTCTTGTACTAATTGACTACAACCAGCAAACGGGAGAAAGAAAAGCCACACAGTCAAGGAAGATACACACACACATGCACTGAGTCAGTGAGCAGTAAGTGCTTGTGATTAACAGATTCAGGGGGGTACGCAGGCAGAGCTGATGGCGCCGGCATGTCAGCTCTAATTAATCCAGTGTTGCATCCAATCAGGAATGTGTTGAGGCATGTTTAACGAGATGCTGACACAAAACACTGACATTTGTTTCCTGCACTGGCTGAGCTACTGCCTTAAATTAGTTCCCCTTCACTCTCCTACTTTCAAGGTGTCCCCTGACAGAGTCTCAGGATGTCAGTGAACTTCACAATGCAAAGAGAACTTTCTAGAAGCAACCTGCTATTTTCTGTCCTTCAAGTCAGTTTTCTGTCAGATCACAATTTTTCCTAAATTGATTTAGCACATGTTCAAAGCTAGGCTGAAGTGAATGTCGGCCTTTAGTGAAACTAGATTTGCTACGAGTTTTTACAGTTTTAATAATAGAGAACTTTTGGGAATGTTCACCTCTAAATTCTCAGAATTTCTAAATTATTCACTCACTGTTTGGGACACTGTTGCTTAAAAATGAATACAGTTCAGATTTGACATAAATCTGTGATGTGAACAGAAAATCCTGTTTTTTCTGCAATACATTATGGCACTGCATAATCTGTTCGTCAATCTGTTCATCCAGCAAGGACAATTAGAGTTGCTAACTTGTCATGATAAATGTAACAATGTACACTTTGCTTGATATTTGATCAATGTAATCTGTAAAAAATGATAAAATCAATAAGATGTTTATTTTTTAATGTTATTCTTATTATTTAACAATAATGGTTGTTATTATTTCATTTATTATTAATTTGATCATTTGTTAAACCAAAATACTGAAAAGTAACATTTGTGGAAAATATTTTAAGTTGCGGTTATTACTGCCACTATAACAAGGATATCGTCACTGTCTGGGCATTGAAGTTTTCACATAATACATAATAAGGCTATACATGGTTTTGTTCAGACAGAATTAAAATGTTCATCTCTTTTACATTCTCCTTTAGAGAGAACAAACAAGGTCAAATTCTCATTCAGGCATTTTCACAGTACTACATATCTTTTCTATCCTCGCATGTACTTGAGAAAGTTTTATGTGGTCACCTAGTTCTGACTTTTCATCTGTGTGAATTCATTTGACACTGTCAGTGAATTGAGAGGATGCCAGGAACTACAGAAGGCTTTAGCTTTAATCCTATCTGAAGTGCCCACTCACTGCTGATGCGTTCTGACTGCTACCCTTTCACATTCAGACTTTAGAAGAGAAAAAGTATGGCGCCGTCCTGGCCCAGTGCCCACCTAGGCCTGGGGCCCCTGTCAGATTGGGCCTTTAACTTTTCTCTGGCTCTGACCCCATCCATCCCCTCCACCCACCCTTGTTGGAATCATCAGGCCACCGGACCACAGGACAATCTTGCAACAACAAGTGGAGGTAGTTTCAAAAGATTGCCACTGAGAAAAGTGTCTTTTAGTTTAGTTACTTTAGGCAATAAATTTGATAATAGAATATAATAATTCACATGTTCATGGTCAAATAAAGTAAAGTTTGTGTATCACCTGTAAGGCCTGGAAAAAGACATTCCCAACTGTGCAGAATCTTTGCTGAGCTTTACGTAATTTTTAAATGTCTATCTTTTATGTCTCGTATGTCTTATGTCTGCCTACTCACCAATTTTTAAGGTATATTTTGAGCAGTATTTTTGCTGTTTCTCAGAACTAGCAGGTCAGTATGGCTTTGTCATTTTGCAACAGTTTGCTAACCCACATCCAGCCAATGCTAGTTACATTACTTGCAGTGTTGTTGTTCACTCTAAGGATATATCATTGTATTTGTGGGAACAGTGGATGAAGGGTTTGGTTAACGCTTTTATGGCCACAAAGATCACGTTCATGTTTTTTGTCTTGTCTTTAATGATCTATATGTTTAAGACAAATAATTTAAGTAACAGAAAGTAATTATATTACCTCACTATATTACTTTATCATTTTAATAAAGTAATCATTTAGATTAGGTAACAATTACACTTTTATCAGTCAATCAGTAATATATAACGCAGTACATTTCAAAGTAACCCTCCGAACCCTGTTCTTTACCTTGCCATGATTACAGTAAACTCTGAAAAACTCTTTCAACACATTTACAAAATACTGATTCAACTGCTTGTGGGGGTTTAAAGCACAACCGACAGTTAAAAATGTTCAATGCATGCAATTACATATGTCTTCACAGTGGTCTCCAAATCCCCAAATCCTACAGTGTTGCTTTAAAAGGAAATTCTCTGAAAGAGTATAAGCAAGAAACACTGGAAGAAAGCCTTTCAGGGAAGAACTCCTATAAAACAGAGGAAAATCCAGGACTTAAAAGGCTTAAAATACTGAATCTTCCTAAGAGCAAGAGGAAGAAACATTTTTCTCTGGGCAGTACCAAATAACGCAGCTATAATAATATCAAAAAGAAAAATAGGCAAACTCAGTCGATTACCAAGAGAAATAAAGATGTGTTTACTGTCATTTTAAAAGAACAACAAAACACACCTATAGTAAAAAAGAAGGGGTGGTTAGTCTAGTGTCTGCTCAGTGTTTTCTATTATGTGTGGGTGTTAGCTAACGGACTTTCCAAGTGGGCATTATGACGGTATTTTAAATAGATTTTTTGCACAGTTTCAACTAGGAAATTAACAATACATAGGCCCAGGAAAGCTACTTCATAGCTGGGAGGCTTTGCAGGAAGAGGTTCTGTCCCTCGCTGCACTGTAATTATGTCTCAGTACTGTAAAAGAGCCAGTGTAATGGATCATAATATAAAATCAGATACTTCAATCAGATACTGTTGGGCAAAAACATATAGAGTTTTATAGGCCAGTAGTTGTATCTTGTATATCGGTTTAAATGACAGACCATGTAGTGCTGATAAAATAAAGCTATAATGGTCAAATGTTTCTGGTTACAGACTCTAGATGCTGCATTCTTGAATAACTGGAGATTGTAAGTGGAACATTCGGACCACAAGGCATTCCAGTAGTCTATGTTTAAGAGCACTGGCCTAAAATGACTGCCACACATAATCAGGTTTATCTGGGCTCAGACTTTAGTTCCTTGCTCTCAAAAATGTTTATACTTATTACAGTAGTAGTATAAGTATGATTACTAATAATATAATATAATAATATACTGTATATCGGTTACCATCAAGAACATGATTAATAACCTGTAAGCACAAGTCTGCACGTTTAATTTTATACTTAAGCTGTAATCAGCCTAATCTTTATACGGATAAATGATTACTACAGATTTCCACAGAAATATAGCCAACACCTAACTGCCCACAGCCAGCTGCCCGTTGGCTCCTATTATAAGCATGTTTTGAGTCAGTGGGTTTTCTGCTCAGGGAAATTACTGTAAGTAGTAACCGTATGCTACAGATGTGGCAGATGGAGATTAAGTTGTATGAAGTTTGAGCATTCCTCCTGCTCAGTATGCCACTCATAGAAAGTAAGGAGGAAGCATGAGGAGATTGACAAGAAAGAGGGAACTTTTCTCTCAACACACCAGTGACAACTGGCACAGAGCTCTCCTTTAATTAACAGGTACAGTCTGATGTTACTGTAGCACCACACACTAGGAGGATGAGGATGTGACTTTAACACCTCACTATCGCAGGCTCAAATAAAGTGATATCCTTTATTAACGCATCCAATCAACAGTGGCGGAATTTGTGATGTTGGCAAGCTATCTGACCCTGAAGCCCAGCGGCAGCTATCGCCAGCCAACTGCACTTTGTGATCAAAGTTTTGTTTCATGCAATCAGTTTATAGCCTGCTCTACGCAAAAGCTAGGGAACATGTTGGAATTTAACTCAAAAGGGAAAAGTTCAAAAGTTGCACTGTAAGTAAGTAACTGTCATGGCCTGTCGGATATAACATGCACTGCTGAGGGTAAAACAGAGGGGTAATTTAGAGAGGGATAATAAAGATGAGCTGCTCATGGCCTTCCCTCAGGTAGAAGGTTAGGGATACTTGGGATCTGTGAATGTATCTGTATGCGTATGGGCATGAAGTCTTGAGAAAGGGGGTTATCTCCAAAGGAATCATGGGAAATGACCTTCACTGCAGGCGAGGAGGGGAGCAATCCTGTGATTATGCAAATGAAGCAGACTTTGATGCAAAGTGCCCCAGACTGGTCACTAATGTTCATGACTCGTGAAAGGGCAGGACTCCCTGGGAGAAATAACGCACATTAGCTGAGTGGAAAGAGAGAGCGAGAGCGAGAGAGAGAGAGAGAGACAGAGAGAGAGAGAGAGATCATGATGGGTGCAAGGGGTTGGGGGGGCAAATGTTGTGCAAGGAAACAAGTGAGGTTGCACAAGAGCCCTAATGAGAAGAGCCGGCGACTCCCCCAGCACAATACATTATCATATTTCCACGTAATTAGTTTGTTTTTCCACTTGAAATGAGAAAGCGGGTCGACGGTGCATTCAATGCTGGAGGCAGAGATAGGGGTAGCCACCCTACACCCTCCACTACTAACTCTCATGAACTCTAACCCCCACACCACTCATACTCACGCACTCATATCCGGGAGAAATCCTATTATTCTGTTGGGAGAATAAATTCCCCCTGTTATGGATCTCATGAATAGTGTATGTAGGCTGCCCAGTATGGGTGAGAGGCATTTTTAGAGGTGAGAGGACGTGTGTTGTAAAGACATGAGCAGATGACTGCTAGCACTGTGGCTCAGTGTCAGAGCCCTGGGGTGCTTCAGGGGTTCGTAGTGAGACCAATCCATTTTAGGGGGAAACTTGCAAAAACTTTTTAAACTTGGAATAATTTCTTATTCAGAAGGTGAGTAATTTAAAATTGAGAGGGTAATGCTTATGCCTGCTGAGGCCTTGTTACAGAAATGTCTATACAAAACAACAAAATTAACACATATACATATGTATAAATGCACTGAAAAGATCAGCTTGTCTGTAGTTTCCAACATGTAGCATGACAGGCATGGGTAACATGCATAAAAGACACAGAGATGCTTTTGAAAATAAATATGAATGAATCAGTGAATTGCCTTTTTTCATTAATATGTTAAATTCTCAACATAGATCCAGCATTGGGCTGTACAGCATTGGACTGCATTCTCTGGAGTGATGGAGCCATCCATCCAATACCATTGGAATGAGTTGAAATGGCATTTGTGACCCAGAAGTCACAGATGTCTTCCAACATCAGTACCTGACCTCACTAATGGCCTTATGCCTGAATGCAATCAAATCATCACAGCAAATGTTCCAAAACGTAGTGTAAAGCCTTCCCAGAGGAGTAGAGGCAGATTTCCAGACTCACTGGTATCTACAAACTTTTGGACATACAGTGTATGTGTCTAAACATACCATAAGGCTTGCTACTTGTTGTCATCTGAGCTGAGGCTATGAACTAAAGTGATGTATTGCTAAAGCTGTTAAGGAAGCTATAGGTAATTTAAGAATGGATCAAATGCGGCTCTACATTAAATTTAACTTTACACATAACTCACTTTTCCAAACACACCTTATCTGATAGCAGATTTTAGTGAATGTGTATACATGGTATTCTTGTAAATGTATGAAAATTCTTGTTTTTGAATGTTATGATACGACACAATGGAATAACATCACTTGTGAGGACAGAATATACTGAAATGATGTATTGCACTAGATACTGCATTTTATTCCACTGCTTTTTTTACAATTGCTGCATTATTTAATGGTTGAGATGTACATAAAGTCATTTGGGGTGGTTTGATATGAAATTCTCTGCTGCAAGACTACTAGCCTGACTTTCTTTAAAGTGGATGGTGAGGGAAAACAGAGTAAGAGACTCTGAGTGACTCTTTGTTTATATCTTTTCCACTGTATTGGGCAGATTGTGCAAAATGTGCACTACAAGTGTCCATCTGTAGAAAATGAAAAACATCACTTTATGTCTTGAGAGCTGTAATGTGTGTGAGGCCATGCTGTGAGAGGCCGGTCGATTGGCCAGCGGCAGCAGCCAGTGCGTGTCTTCTCTCGTGTGCACTGAGGCTGCAGCAGTAACTCTGCATTAGAGTAAGCGAGCGGAGTGGACTTGGCCACCATCCGAGCTTCATGCATCATCAGATTCTGCCTAAAGAGCAGAGCGGCCTCCGTCTTCATTTTTCTCCACTTTGTTTGGATAAATCTTTAGGTGGAGATACATTAGGCTGTCCATTAATACGGTTTGACCACTCAGGCCTGTAGGTCTAAAAAAGTTATAGACTATTAATTTAAAGCGATAAATGTGGGTGTCCCTCAATGGAAAAACAGGAAAAACAGGAGTTTCTGAAACTGGAGTCCAAAAAATCTTTAAAAGCTACAGAGAAAATGAAATGCGACTTCTAACAACAGTGTAAGACCTTGTAGACAAACAAGCCTGTCAGTCATCACATAAACTTTACTTAAAGCTTTCGTCTTGTATAGAGCAGAGACTCAAGTTTCACTTGCTTTAGTACTGAAAACATCCACAAGTGTTTCTCTGCATCCTTCCACTGTGAGAGGACCACACAACACTGCGGCTCTGGCAGCAGGCTGTCAAGAAGCTGGTACTGAGAAAAGGAAGAACATTTGAAAATCCAACAAACAATTGCAGAACAATAAACAATAGACTGCCCACCATAGAGGCCAGGTCTCAACATTATAGAGTAAGTTTGGAATCACATGGATTGTGAGAGGCAGAAAAAGCAACCAACTTCTACAGCTGAACTTCTGAGGTACGGAAAAACATTCTTTCACATTTCTATGAAAAACTGAAAGCTGAAAGCAAGTTTTCCTAAAAGACTGGAAGCTGTAATAAAGGTAAAGTTTGGACACATTAAATACTAATATTATATTTAGTTCTTGATTCTTTTTTCAAGTTTGTTGACTATATAACCATATAAATGTTTTCTTGCTGTTTTTCTGATGCTAAAAATTAAATAACTTAACCTGCCATTTTGAGGACTGGAAATGATATAAATAAAAGGTAGTCTTTGATTTTTGCACAGTACTGTATATGTATTGTTGCTCCTGTATTTTAGTTTTTCTTACACCGTCAGAGCATTTTTGTCCTGAAGATGCATCTATTATTTTGTGCCCTGAAAATAAACCCATCCCCATTTGTTCAGAACTTTCCCATCCTGCCTTGTTTGTGTGCAGCAGCAGGCCCGGTCCCAGCAGCATGGCGAGTGAATCTTGGCTGGGTGGCACTCATAGACAAGGGCAGCGTGGCTTGGGTCCAGTGCACTGGCCGCTTCCCAGTTGCTGCTTAATCACAGTCTCCGGTCATCGCAGGAGCTCTCGCCTTTCACAGCCAGCTGACATCAGAGAGGGCCCAGTGAGGACAGCGGAGCTGGCTGCGATGAGTCCGGCTCGGCCTCACTCCCTGGCCCTGGCTCGTGCCAGGCAGGTGTGTAATCTGGAACTGGGGATGGAGTGGGGGGGCGGTCACATGCAGCCGGGGCTGGGGATGTGGGGGAGGGTACGCCAAGGCCAATGAGCTCACTACATGGGAGAGAGCCAAGGCCGGACCTGCCAAAGCTGGGAGACCTCGCCCCCTGTCTTTCTCTAGACACACAGTGTCTCTGTCACCAAGGTGCCAATATGGCCCTTGTTTGTATGCATCTGGGTGTGAATGGGGCTGTGTGTGTTAATAGTGTGAAGAAAACCAGTCCACAGTATATATCAGACAGAACCTGAATCATCAGCATCGCTGAAGACTCCAGCAAGAAATATGAAAACCTCATTTGTTTCTGTTTTCCATACTTTAAGAGTAAATCCTGCCCTTTCCATTATGCAAACATTTCATGAGAACCAGATCAACAGAAATGGTCCAAATACTTCAGACAGTGTTTCTCACTCCTGTAATTTAACAGTGATTGAAGTACTCTTCACTGAAATTCATACTCTGAATTTCTATTATGGATAAAAGTGACTAGAATATAGTATTAATTTATTTATTCAAAGGAACGACCATTTGCAAAACTATATCACATATAATTTAATACTGTCTTATCAGTATATTTTATGTATGTGTATACGGTTGTGTGTGTGTGTATGTCTCTTTAGTTAGGGTTTCTGCAGCAATCAGATGCAAGCAAGCTAATAATTTACATAATACAATACGTTGACTTGCGATATTCATTAAAGCATTGTTCATTATGAACGTACTGGACCACTTGGAGAACTGAATGTAGCACCAGCTCAAGTGAAGGAGATGTTATGACAGTAATGATACTGATACTGATGTATATAATTATACAAGCTACTACCTACATAACCATTCAAATATTTAGCTTCACTTGGCGCATTATCAGTTGCCCCCGTTTAATTTAGTAATCATTTTTACAGTGCTGATTAAAGTATTATAAACTAGCCACCAGGTATTTCTAGATGCTATATTTAATATTCCAAATTTTGGTGAAGATGAATAGAAGAAGATCTATTTATAGAAACTTGTCAAAATTTGATTTCTACTCCCAGTGAAATATGAGAGATTATGATTAAATATGAGAGATTATGGTAATTTAGACAGCTCTTTACATCATTCGGGACACAACATTTTCCAAATTATAAAATATTGGGAGAAATCAATAGTTTGAATAATTTATACATCTATCTGCGAGCAAATTGGTTTTATATTGTTAGAAACATTGATGCCAATGGTGATTAAAAAAAATTCTGAACGGCAGTGTATACTTTATAGTCTATATATTATAATATATATAACAGTATTGTATTAGAACATGTAGTCCTATGTAGTGTTTTGTTGCAACATGTAATGTCTTTTTATTATTTCTATATAGGTAAGGAAAACCAGAATCAGGAAACACTGAGCAGATTTTTACTCCCAACAATTAACAATTGGCCAAATTATTATTTAGATTTGGCCAGTCTGCGATGCAATTTTATGACGAAAATAAAGTATGTCAGGTAAATCCAGTCATTGTATTCGAGAACTACTGCTAAACCTTAATTACCAAAATGTCGCAGCATAATTATGCATGACTCATTGTGCTTACTGACCAATTGCAATTTACTTTTGATGCAGCAATTTAATTAATTCATGTTATATGCATTGGTATTATATTTAACATTATTTAAAATTATTTTTCATTTACAAATTTAAAATGTCAGCTTGGCCCATTAAAAGTGCAAACAATTGTATGTTGCTGCTTCTACTGTTTCGTGCGTTTATGTAACCCACACAGTGTAGAAACAGGAATTGGCCATATAATATATGATTGGTGCATCTGTATTATTTTTACAAATATAAATATAATACTGTATAATATGAGTTATATAATATGACTTATAATTAATTATTAAGTTTACTGTCAGGTACATGCTGGACAATCACTGCATGTATCTTGGAGTCAGACACTGACATGTACTGCACAGGAGTAAAGGAAAAAAAGTGATGAAATCACTGACAACCTCAAAAAACATAATAATATAACTGAGAGCCTGGCTAGTGTACCACCACAGGCCCTCAGTCTTTGACTCTTTTGTCCATACTGCTAGCTTTAATCGCTTTGGAAAGAACATCAGAAAGAAAAGTGGATGAATTCTGCAGTGCTCAGGGGAACATGTAGCCCTGTGGCCCAGAGAGTGTGACTCCTGTCATTAAGCAGAGGCTACTCTGCAGGACAGACACCTGTCATTGTCCACTCAAGCCCAGACAACAAATTAGACTAAACAGACCAATGAGATGCTGACAAAAAAAAAAAAAAAACCTTTGATGAGTGTGTATGCAAATGAGAGAGGAAATGTCAAATTTGCATACATTCTCAGTGACCCCCGTTGGCGTCTGACAGCTCGGCCATTGGCCAGGCCAGACGACCCGTTTTGCATATCGGCATGGGTACCACATCACCACCCCCAACTACCCCTCCATCCACCCCCGCCCCCAGCCGGTCAGCTGCCATCCAGAAGAGTGAGTTTGATTGGATGTGACAGCAGAGACTGACAGGCACTCTCTGGGCCTTGCTCAACTCAAAGAAAAAAAATCTCCAAAAATTCTGGATTATGCAAATAAGCCTGTTAATTTAATCAATTAGATGTCGACTGTGCATCAAAAAATACATTATGTGACCCGAAGGTCTTCTAGCTTTGTCTGAAGTGAAATGGAAGACTGATTACTGAAGGCAGTAAGGAGGCAAAGTTAAAACGCCATAAAGGACAATAAAGTGCTTGTCCCTGGAGTCTATGGGCAAGGCTGGAAATTCAGGGTTTATCTACAGCTACAAAACTTACACTGTGTGAAAACTAGCATGCAGATCTGAGGTTTTGAAGTTTTATGAGTTTACGTTGGAGTTCTGATTAATTTACACTTAACAGCAGCCCAGTAATCTAGTGTGAAGCATAACACAGCAGAGAAGTCTGCACAAGGCCTCCCCCTGCTGGACAAGCAGGGAAATGCAGTGACTGCAAAAAACGCAGAAATGTAAGAATGAAAAAAAAAAGAAATTTAGACATAAGAGCAAGAAAGAAGGAACGAACGAAAGAAAGAAAGAAAGAAAGAAAGGAAGGAAAGAAAATGGGGTGTGAAAGAAAGCAAGGAATGTAGGAAGAAAGGAAAGAATGAGAAAGAGAGTAAGGAAAGAAGGAAGGGTGAAAGAAAAAAAGACTGTAGATCCTCTGATCTCTCTCTATATGACAGTTCAGTAGGTTGCATATTAAAGAAGAGTTTGAATTTTATTCCCTGAAATTACGGATCTGCTGTGACTCAGATTAAATGAGAAAGCCGCTTTGTGCACAAGTAACTTCTTTAAAATGCATGAGGACTTGATTTCACAGCATTTGTAATTCAGATTTGATTAAAGAAGTCCAATATTTCTGAGATGCAAATGAGAGGACATTATTTTACCATAATGATTAATACATTTGTTTGATTCGTGGCTTAGGTCTCCACCTCACATTGCCTTCCTTAATCTAGGTCAGATGTTGGCCAGAGGCGCTGAATTTTAATAGTCAAATTGCAGCTAAAATCATTTTAAATGTCTGGTAGCTCAATTGGCAAGGACTGCAGAAGAAACAAAAGCCTCGTGCCTGCATTTGGTCAGCAGTAAATATTTCATTCATAACACTGTGTAGCAATAAAACAGCCTGTATTTCTTTCCTGCAGTTATTTGAACCTAGCTAGTATAACACCGTAAACATGAAGATCTACAGACCACCGACTGAATTGAGGCAGCACAGATGCTGCAGCCTTATATAAAAAACATAATGTTAATATTTAAACTGGATATTTGAAATAGCAGAAACATATTTTAACCTATTTGTTATTTGGCTTGTTTTGAGGTCACTACTTGCATCACTCTTGCTAACCTCTGCCCTCTACTCGTTTCTCTGCTTTCCAATGTAGGGGGCCGTGCTGGAAGTGTACAGAGCGGAGCTAATTTCATTTGACTGCTGTGCTGCTCACCTGAGGCTTGAACTGCTGCCTAACATATTGAGCATTTAGGGAACTAACACATCTATTATACATAGCTGAAACCTAACTTGGGAATGGAGAACAGAGCAGATGTTGCCAAAGATGCAAGTTTTGCTGTCAGTTGAGCGTACGGAATTGTCTAATTAGGACACAACTTGCCTAGTTAGGAACCAGAAAACATTTTTAGACCCCTGTTGACAAAAGCACAAACATATGAATGCATGACAATTTTTTTTTAAACCGTCTGCATTATTAGGCCTGTAAACTGATGTAACATGAAGGTACAAATTTAAAAGCATTGTTTTTGTAATGTTATAACTGATTATAATTGATTATTGTCATATTCAATAAGCAAGCATGCACTCATTGTTGGTGAAGAATATTTTGAAAAAATATTTTCAGATGTAAACATCCACTAAATGTACTAGCTTTTTTTTTGCAGATTTGTTTAAATGTATAACGTCTTATAGAACATATGTGCTAAGAATGCAGTTGCTGACTATATTCCACTACCGTGTTAACAGTTCTTCCTTACGTTTTAATAATTCAATTGTGGTGAAACTAGAGATTTCTCAAAGCACTGAACTTTCTTCCACATACAATTTGTACTACTACAATGGCTGGATGTGAGGTCATACATATATTGATGCTGATAAAACAAAACCTTGCATCTCCAAAAAAGTAAAAGGTAAAAAAATAAAGGTTAATAAAAGTTTTGTGAGCTAATGTAACAATATCTATACCCATTTTAATGGGTTGATCATCACGAAAAAACATGTAAAGCAGCTGTTATTTTCTACCTACATGTAATAAATAATTACCTATATATAATATATAAGTATCTATATGCAATAATGTCTTTTATATATAGTCACTGTCCAAAGAAAAACGTTCCATCTCCATTTTGACCAATTTTTTACATTTATGCATCATTTGAACACAGCAGCTGCGGTTTACATTGTGTGAAAACTGCAGCAGAAATGGCCTAAAATAGCTTGAAAAAAGTCTGGTTCCACTGACTTACATTAAAATGAAACTAGGTTTTGTCCTCTCCTGTAAAGTTGCCATTTTGGAGATACTTATTTTTCTTTGGACAGTGACAACATGCACGTACCTACATGTAATATATCCCATTTTATATTATATCCCATACATATTTGTATATGTACGTAACCAGACGTAATACTTTTTGGCATTTTTTTGGTGCATTTATCATTTACATACGAGGTAAAGGGCAACAGGCATTAAATGATACCAAGAACTGCAAGATAGTAAAAAATAAGGTTTTGTTCTGATAGCTCCAATATGTATGTAAGTATAGGTAAGGCCCTATATCTAATATTAATATGTTCCTTTAGTGTGTAAGTATAGACGTATATTAAAGGTTTTCTAAATACAACCTGTAATTATGTTCTGTTTTAAAAATAACTAATAAATAATAAAGTAATAAAATAAATAATAAAGTTTAATAATATATTTTTGTAAAAAGCACTTTACACGCTCCTTTTTCAAATATGCTTTGTCCTAAAAACACACACAGGCAGAGACACACACAGTGGTCCTAATATGAAATTTAAAATTTCAGTAGAGAGTTTTTGAGCCGTTTTTGCTTTTACACACAGAGGAATTTGTCTTCCGCATTTAACCCATCCATGAAGTGAAACACCCACATACAGTAGTGAACACACACACTAGGGGGCAGTGAGCACACTTGCCCGGAACGGTGGGCAGCCCTATCCACGGCACCCAGGGAGCAGTTGGGGGTTAGGTGCCTTGCTCAATGGCACCTCAGTCGTTACTGTCAGTTCAGCGAATCGAACCGGCGCCCCTCCAGACACAAGACTGGTTCCCTAACCTCCAGCCCACAACGGCCACAAAAGGAAGACACCGCAAAGCTTGCAGCAGTGTGTTTGTCTTAACTAGAGCCATGAGCTGCGCTGCAGTGCGGCCTATGGAGGCTGAGGGACTGCAGAGTGATGATGGCGGCTGCGAAGTGTGTTGGCTGCAGTTGAAGGCCTGGCTGTGAAGGGGGGGACAGAGAGCAGCTTTCACTTCTCAAACACGCACTCACTCAGCCAGGACCAGCCTCTGAGCTCGCTGCCAGCCTCGCATCACAGCCAGCCTGGCCACCATCACTGTGAAAAGCCATTTTGTTTGTTGTGTCACTTTGCTGCTCAAAAAAAAAAAAAAAAAAAAGGGATGAGGAGTGCATGTGTGTGAGAAGGAGGGGCGGGTGTTGGAGGGGTCTGCACATGTGCCCACATGGGAGTGGGAGCCGTCCATCTCAAGCTGGGCAGGTTCCCCATCATATGGCAAATCTCACACACAACACATGGTTCTCACTGGATACGACAGCCATAACAACGACAAAGCCAAAGCCACTGTTCAGCTACCAGTGCCATATTGGAATGCTCTGGATGGCTCATGAGTTGATGAACGCTGATGGCACACAGGGCTTCAAGAAATTGCACATACAGTCAGGTCCACAAGTATTTGGACAATGATACAGTTTTTATCATTTTGCCTCTGTACACCACATCAACAGATTTGAGTAATTGAAGTGTAGACTTTCAGCTTTAACTCAAAGGGGTTTCATTAAAGTACTGCATTACCTGTTTAGAAATCACAGCCATTTTTTACATAGTTCCTCCATTTTCACAGGCTCAAAAGTAACTGGACAGTTGACTGATAAGCCATCTCATCGTCAGCTGTGGTCTGTTCCCTTGTTATTTCATGACACATAAAGCAGATAGAAGGTTCATGCAAATGAAGGGGGACATCATTAGGCTGAAAAAACAAACCTATCAAAGAGACAGCAGAAACAAATCAACAATTCGGTACATTCTTAAGAAGAAAGGAAGCATTGGCAGAGTCTACCTCCAGATGTAAACCACTGGTAACACTCAAGTACAGAAAAGCCAGATGAGTGTTTGCTAGAATACGTCTAAAACCCTGCTCAGTTCTGAAACAAGATTCTTTGGAGAGATAAAACCAGCATGCTGATAAGAGAAGAGTAAGAAAGGAAAGGTACTGGTCACTGGTGTTTAGCAGGAAGTATGCTATAGATGTATAAAGCTGTGCTGTCCATTCAGATGCAGTCAAATGCTGCAAAACTGATAGGACAGTGCTTAATAGGAGAGATAATGCATCCCACAAGCTTCTTAAGGCAAAGAAACGGAATGTTCTTAAATGGCCAAGTCAGTCACTTGACATCAACCTCAAAGTTTGTTTTTTTACTTACAGAGGACAGAACTGAAGGCTGAAAGACTCACAAACAAGCAGCAACTGAAGGCGGCCGCAGTAAAGGCCTGGAAAAACATCTCAAAGGAGGAACCTCAGCATTTGGTGATGTCCATGGATTCTAGGCTTTAGGTAGTCATTGACTGCAAAGGACTTGCATCTAAGTAATAAAAAATCCTTGTATTTATGAGAGCTTGCTTCTTTAGCATTTTCTACATGTGAATTATGTGAAAACGGACAGCCACGGCAAGAACCGCAGAACACCAAGGAATGAAAAAGACTACTGGTCCTAGGACTACTTGTGGAAGTACTAATGAAAAAGACCCTGAGACTACTTATGAAAAAGGCCTTGACACTACATGTTAACGTAAGTGTAAGACATTGCCAATTTGTTATCTACCTCAGACCTGGAAAAAAAACCCCAACAACTATTTTACCGATAAATAGCCAGCTACTTTGGTAGAGCTAGCAGATTTATTTACTTTGTTAAACCTATAAAAATAAGCTTCTGCATCTAATGGTGTACTTCTTTTTTCTGTGTGACACCTTTGTATGTCTAACTATGGTTACCAGGTAACTGGTTTTGGACCAGAGACTGTAGTGTTGGACTCCATTGTCTTGTTGGTCTTGATGACTGGACTGAACATTATTATGACTGGTTGAGTCTCCCTCTAAAGACATTCGATATTTTGAAGTAGATAAAGTGCAGTTCTAGCCTCATCATTGACACAACTCTCTCTCAACCAGAGGTGGGCAGGGTACCCAAATCAATACTCGTGTAAAAGTATTGATACTTGGGTAAAATACTGACACAAGTAAAAGTGCCTTGTTACTACCCGGCTCTCTTCTCAACTCTTGTTGGTTACACTGCTGGAGAAATTAGAGAAAAAGAACCTTTATGTTAAAACCTTTTTGAGCATCAAAGGCAAACCGAGAATGAGGAAGTGTTTGAATACATAGATAATCAGTCAGATACATTGGATAAAAGGTTTTGCATACCGAATAACTATTGAATGACAAAATTCAAATGTAATATATCCTTTTTTGCTGATAATTAACATTAAACTTATGATATGATGGGTGAGATAGTATGAGCAGCACACCCAAGGCAAAGGTTTACTACACTCTTAGAAATAAAGGTTCTGTTAAAACCTTTAATTTGCATGGATCCTTATGTTTTATGGATGTTTATATTATGTGTTCTTCATTCCCATACATATAATTTTATAACTCCTAAAATGCCCTGTAGGTGATCCCACACATCACTGCCTCATTCCCATAAACTACATAACAGAGGAGTTTTATGGTAGTTTACCAAAAATAGTGGTTACTGACAAATAATTTTTGAGATAATAACCAAATTCCAAGTCTATGGTTCAAGGGGGTCTGAGTCGTTCATTGAAAGGTTCTGTAGGAAACTAAAAGTGTTACTCCTATGGCATGGCTCCAAAGAACCAGTTTTACTACTATTATTTTTAAGAGTGCTCAAAAAGTAGCACCGCTGCAATATTACAACCCCTCCAGTGATTCTTAATTGTTCGCGTCGATAACCTCTGTAATATGAAAAAGCAGACCCTTTAATTACTTCTCATGAGGATATCAATAATTCAGAATGTCTTTTATAGAAATGAGCAAATGAGCACATACATGGTGACAGAACTGTTTAGCCAACTTTCCCGCTCTTTCATACATGCAGCTGCAGAACAAGCATCTCTTCTTACTATCAAAGAGACTTTAGAATCCTTGGATGTCAGCAGCAAAAGTAGGAAACCAATGAGAGCAGTTCTGCTCTCTTGTATGAACAGATTTAATGACAGGCCTTTATGTTCAAAGACCAACATTAATCAAGGTTTATGGCAGAACTATGATGAGCAATGGCCAGTAGGGCAGCTGCACAGTGATGAAGCTGCTCAAGCCTGATAGCACAACCACCCAGACCAGCTGCCAATGTAGAACACCAGCTCCAAAATCTACTGGTATGCCAAGCAGCCTTCACTATAACAACAACATCATTGATGGCATAGCTGCAGATATTGCCCATATGAACATCGGAAGAGATAGCTGAGTGAAAAATCTTACACAATGAAAACCTGCTCAATTTTCCAACATAATTGATCAACCAGGAGATGTTTAGTATCTGAAGTCATGGAGGGAGGCAGATTCAGTGATTCTGGGGCTCCTGGTAAAGGGCAGGAATGGGACCCCCCAGACGCACATTTTTATATTAATGATGCAACTGTCTATACTTCAATCAAAATCAAACCAAGTCACAGCATCTTATTGGAGTAAAGTTTTGAAGTGTTGGGTGAAATATGTCTCAGCATGTGCTAATGTCCTAGTATAGGCTCAAAAATAAAATGTAATATAATAACGAGTACAGAAAATGTTTATTCTGGAATATTTGTTCTGCAGCAGTTATAAAGTGTTTGGACACTCTTGTTGCAGATTAAACATATTAGGAAAGCAGCTGGAGTGGATTTTATGGATAAGCGCGTGCATTTTCTTTTATTTTCTTTTCTCTGCATTGTGAGCTCTGACTTGACAATTGTATAAAATATATTTTCGGTTTTAAAACTTGACAGAAATATGTTCAATGGTTGTTTAGAAACCTAGATACAACCTTACGACCACACACATCACTTATGCTATCTATTAATGTGGCATGTTCCTAATGTTTTATGAAAGCATTAAGCCACTCGTGGCCTCCTTCACATTGTAGGAAAACCATGGTAATGTGCAGTGTTTTCTGTCTTTTGGCTTTAGATCACAATACTAATAAATGAAAACTTACATACACCACACAAGCTAAATTACACCAGTTTGCTGTAGATATTAACACAGGTATTTTTGTTGTTTAATATATTTCTTCATTTTCTGGTTCAACATGAAATATTTCTATGAACATTAAGTGACCCAGAACTAAAATGCAATAGTGTAGTATCTTCTGCCTACGTCCCGACCAAGGAGACTCAACAAAAACTGTAAAGGTATCCTAAAGAAGCTAATATGTCTTGGCTAATCGACTACATGTAAGGTAAGGGTGAAAACTACGTAGATTATTTTTTGGTTTGAGGTTAAAGATTTAGGCAACTTGGTAATTTTACTTAAAAAGCATTAACTAGGCGAAGAAGAAATTGATGTGGTGCTTGTCAGGACGACTCTTTGCCTGCATCCGGCCTGCTCCGTCTATCTGCCTATCCAGACGCTCCAGCATTGCGCACCAGATTGCTTGGCCCCCTCTCTCTGCCACACATCAGTACCCAGCCTGCTGCCTGCTCCCTGAAGGATGGGCCAACACCTGCTGTTGGCAGGCACTACCTCGCCTTCCCAGCCTCCCCCCTCCAATGTTTCACTGAGCCCTAGTGCTGCAGGGCGAGACACCATGGGGGGGATTGGGCTGGAGAGGGTACAGTAGGCCCCCCTTTATTACTACAGAACCCCTACATGCTCCGTTCAGATGAACTGGCTCAAGGTTCTTCCTCTTCACTGCCTGAAGCTCCCGGTGCTCCCTCCATATGGTTGTTTCTCCATTTCTTTTTTCTTTTTTGGTCATGGTGGAATTACTGGCTGGCTGACCTGACCTGCATTCACTTGAGAGGAAGAAATGAAACCAACCAGAAAAAAAAAGAAAGAATCAATATGGCATGTGATGAATACTCATTCGCGCGCAGGAGTCAATGAGCCCTCACCCTCATTGACTAATGGGTCATATTATGGTGTAATAAGGCACCCTCATGAGCTAAAATCCACACACAGAGATCATAGTTCACTCTGGCTAGCAGCACGTCGAACAATAATTAGGCTTGTTTTTTAAATATACACATTTCATGGCACCCTGAAACTAAGTACACATGGACAGAGAGCGCCAAATCTTTATTAATCAAAGCCAGTTGCCTCCAGACAGGAATCTTCTCAATTATAAAGATCATTACTGTTTCTTCAATTATTCATATTCATACTGGTTCCTCAGATTTAATTCAAATAGAAAATTGAGTGCAATTATTGCACTGTAAAAACATTTAGCGTGAGAGAACTGTGTACAATATATATCATATTACATTGAAGAATACAGGAACACAATATGATATATGATATAATATGATATTATTTTTAATATTACATGGTCAAAATAAAGAAGGGCAATAACATTGCAGTCACAATATGTAACAGTCTAATGAGAGTACTAGTTTTCTTCATATTGCCCAGGCCTATTAGACAGACAGAGGAGTTAATGCCCAATGTCACTGTGTTATGGATAGTTTAACCTCAGCAAACTCAGCTCAGATCTCGGTTCAGGCTAAATGAAGGGTCAGTGTGCAGTTCACAACATGGCTCACCATACAAAGCATGCTCTTGCCTAAAATAAGGCTCATGTTAGTATACTTTTCCATGTCCCACATAATTGCAAGGAAGTCATTTGCATTTTGCTCATGTCCATTCCTGGGGCTATACCTTAGAAAGGCCACCAAGCTCTTGCTAAGAGCACCTACTGGCTTATGCTAATTTTGGGTTGGAAATGTTGATGCGCAGCATGACACAGTCCTTTGGCTATATTTTGTGTACACATTTAGGTTAAAGAGCAAAATGAAGAGGAAAACTGATCGTGACCAAATAAGGCTTGTTCTGGACATGAAATTTACACTCTAGGCAGTGGAAAATAGAGCACTGGACTGGGCTAAAGGATACTGACCTGACCACTATCCCTTTCCACACTGTTAAGAATCAAAGAAAATCATATAAAACAGCATGGTGTCTAATAGAAGTAACAGAAGAAACTATGAGCATTATTTTAAGTCATATAAGACAATCAGATCAAGCTAAACAGATAAATATGGAAAGAGACAATACAATTCAATTAAATGCCAAGTTAAAGAGACACATTTTCAAATGTTTTAGGCTTGGTAAATGATGCTAAAGGACCAGGCCTGGTTGCATAAAAAACATTAAGTTGAATTTCCCCTAAATTTACCATTAAGTATTTCCTAAGGGAATTATTTAAGGGTTTCCAAAAGTGAAATCATCACACCCATACGCTTTCCCATAACGATCAACTTTGCCTTTAATAGTCCGTCAAACCCTTAACTGTCACTTCCTTTAGGATAGTTTAAAGGCTTCTCATAAAGAGTTTTAGTACCAGATGCCAGTATTTCAGGATTATTTTTTAGCCTATTTCTTTGATTGTAATTTGATTTACACAAACTACAGTTTTAAGCTGCTGAGAACCCATAACAAATAAAGATGTCAGTACTGATGTAGGTGGTTTTACAGGAAGGCTATGCTCTGTCTTATCAAGGCTATGTTATTTTAAAAACGGACTGCAAACTCTTTGTGAATTTTAGAAAATAAATCACCATGAAACACACACAGAAAAGTTAAATACTTGGAAGACTCAAATAGTTGGAATGTCTTGGAAAACAGGACATTATATTTGTGTTTATTAATTACACTAGAAAGGTATGACTGTCTGGATATTGCACAGTAATACTGTGAGTAGAAATCTGTTCTTTGATAATATCACAACATAGTTTAATTTCCCCCCATAAACACTCTGATTTACAAACAACTTCTCCAGAGCTGGCATATTTCCTCACACATCTACAGATTTTAATGAGTAATAGAGTTTTTCTTCTATTTGACAGATCCCAGAATGTCAAGAGTTTTCTTCAATCTAGTATTTAGATCAGACATCAGAGTCAGAGCTGTATTCGAAGCACTACTTTAAATGTTTTATACTTCCCAACTTTTTCTGAGTCAATGTTTTTAAAGAAACATTAAGAAACATCTATACTGACTTGAAAGGACATACAGAAACAATCTGATACGAGAACATCAAAGATTAGCGACACTTTGTGTGTGAACCTTTAGCGATCGCCAGATCCAGCATGTGGCCTAGCTTGTGGGTAGCTACCCAATGTTCAAATATCTCATGAAGCCTAGTGAATTCTATTGTGTTACTGACTGATGGGTTGTAGAAGTTGGTTGCATGTTTGCTTCCAAGTAATGGGCTTATTGACAGCCACGCATCCTTTCAGACCCATAGGGCTGTCTTTTCACAGCAGAAGGAAGGACAGAAACATCTGTAGAGTTTTTCAGATCTGAAGATCTGAAGCAAGAGTGGAGGATTTATCTTCTTTCTCAGAAAGATGAAAGTATCTGATGGGAGCTGTTTTGGTGGTCCAAACTACCAACTCCATTTCATGTATTAACTTTCTGGGAGCTTTTAGAGACGTTAAATTCCTTATATCTGGTTCTCTGGATACCTGGTTTCCTAACATCACCACTGCAAACAATTCTCACTTGGTAGGTTTCTCTAGAACAGAGCCCTATTTACCACTTTATACACAAAAGAGTCACATTATTATGACCTAATGTGAACTAATATCCAGAGCTAATATAAGCTAATATCCAGAATTAATATAAGCTAATATTCAGGGCTAATATGAGCTAATATCCAGAGCTAGTATGAGCTAATACCCAGAGTAACCGTAGCATGGACAGCAGCTAGACGGACTGGGAGTTACTCAATAAGGTTGTCACAGGTATCTGGATCCATGCTGACTGCAGTGCATCCCACAGCTGCTGGATGGTGCACTGGGGAGGATCCATAGACCGAACATGACAATCAAGGTGGTCCCACAGATGCTCAACTGGGTTCAAGTCTGGGGAATTAGAGGGCCAGCGTAGTTCTTGGAAGTCTTGGTCATGCTCTTCCAACCAATATCGGACATTTCTAGCATTGTTGGACATTGTCTTGCTGGAAGATCCCGTCCGCCCAAGTGACTTTATTTACATTTTAACTACTTAATTATGCATAAATTTAGAAAAAAATGTGCAATTGCATATAAAGGTAAAGACAATGCTATTGGAGTTCTAAGATTCGGTTGGTGTTGTCAAATAATCAAAACAAGAACAGGTAAAATGGTTCTTTTTTTTTTTTGCTTTAGTTAATTGAGTTAACATCGCTCACTTGACAGGCCTATTTAATCATCTCATCTAACCACTTATTACCCAGCATCTGTCTGAACCCAAGAACAGCAGGAAAAGTGGCACCAGTGCTAAGCTCTCTCATACTACTACTGCTCATTCACATCAGCACACATGTGGGCTCCTATAAGTCTCATCTTCTTGTTATTCCTGTCAGAAGGATTTTTTGCAAAACACTTCAAATTATAAAGAAAAAAAATCTGTATAATGAGGTTGCATAATGGAGTGTTTAAGGAGGACAAGCTTGGGGTAATTACGCTCATTAAGAGCAGTAACTAATGAGGGTGTTCCTCATGAGCTACTGCCACAGTCCCCCACTTCAGCAATCATCATTAATCTCCCGTAATCACCCATGTCTCCACTATGGGGACAGCCACACACATACTAGCAGATCCACACACTAGCATTCATCCTTTACAGTGATCAGTAGTTCTGGAAACAAGCAACAATCAATACTGGGGTGACAATGATGAAAAGAATGGAATATGTCAAAAAAGTCATGCAACAATTGTTCAACAATTTGCCCTTCATGCTTTTTTAATGTTTAGCTATTTTACTGCAGGGCACTCCAGGGCATTGGCCAGCGCTCCAAAACGCCCCTCAGTGGCTGTGTTCCAACTCCCATTCAGCCCCTCTGTTTTAACACAGTGCACTGCATATAAATGACACCCTAGAGTCAACACTGCCTTATGTAATAATGCACAACATTCAGTGCTGAGTCAGGTGACAGTGTGACGATTCAATTACTGACTCAATTAATGGCGCATATGAGGCTGATAATATGAAACACACTTGCATTCGATTAGGCTATTGCAACATGCAATGTGACGAAGATGAAAAGTATTCTTATTCATTATCGTCCTATTTTCAAATGACTTTCACAGCTAGGCCTTCAGTTTGGTCAAAAATACATTCTACAGTAATGCTAATTTCTGTTATTATTTGCTATTATTTCTGCTATATTAGCATTGAGCATAGCTATAATTAGGGTGTTTTAGGTTAAACATAGTCATGCAAAGCTTGTAAGACATATTTGACCTTACATGCTGCAGCGCCTTTTTACAGCCACCCTTTCAGTAAAAAAAACCTAAAACCCGGTTACATAACTGCCCAAACTGACAGTAACAATTGGCCTATTCAACTGTGATATATATTGGTAATGAATGTAAACATATAAGGCATCCAGTCCAGCTCCTGGTGTCCTAACCAGTTGGAGAGCTAGCTTGGCTGAATCAAGATTCCACAGGTAAAATATCTCGATTGGACAATTTGTTACTGGGCTTTTCTTATGTTTCCATCAACACCTAAAACTGAAATACACATATTACTGGAATACTGGCAGTTTTCACATCAAACAACTTTGAACAGTTTTACGTATTTATGATTGAAATATACAGTGATGGTGTGTGTTAAATGTTAAATAGATGAATGTTACATAGATAAATGTTTCCCTTACTCTAATTTTGTTTAATCAGCCATATCATGTATGGTGTCTGAAATGTACTTCTTTAGTTTTGGAATGGGGTCTGATACCAATAAAAAGGACAAAAGTATATATAAATACAGTAGCGGAAGCTATAATGAAGCCAAAATTTGTCAGAAACCACATTTGCAAGTCTATTTGGCATGACAGCTTACATTCTGAGGTGGGTGTGTGGTGGTTTAATGTAGTTTGCATAGTGCTTATTGTGTAGATTAGCTACCAAACCTTTTATATTCAACCACACTTGAACCAAAATTGGGAAACTTTTTTTCGCCCAAGTATTATGTTAATTCTAGCAGAGTGCTGGTGATATGGGAGATCATAGCACAGATCACGGATCTTCATTAAACTTTGACCTCTGTATCTGCCATTTGCTCTAGCAGCCCCCAATATGTAGGGGCTTGAGGGTCTGCAGGGAGCCAAGCTAGGCTCTGGGGCAGCTCCAGTCCATCAGTGGCCAGCCAAGACTCAATCAGTCCACTGACCTTACACTCCCACTGTCCTGCGTTGATTTCTCACAGCTTCATTGTTTGGACCCCATGCTCCCCATGAGTCATGACTGCTGTACCAGAGACCTTAAGAAAACATACAGATGAAGAATTAATGCGAGGGACACAAAAAGTGACATGTCCTGTTGGGTGGGGGGTCACAATGCACGTGTCTTAGGGAGGATAGTGGGGGGGATTTGTATGTTGCCCTTGGGGTTTAGAGGAGGTGCTTTTTCAGAACAGTGGCAATATCACAACCCACAGACGGTTGTCACAGGGGGAAGGGGGTTACACCAGGCCAGTGTGACTGCCAGACTGCTCTGCTTGTCTGTTAATCTGCGCTTACTGGGACAGGGAGTGTTTGGACAGCAATGCCAAGCACGGGGCGTGCTGCAGATGGCAAAGCTTGTATATTCTTTTTCTCTTCTGGCTCTCACTCTTGCTCTCACCCGCAGTTACTCATATGCATGAATGTGCTGTGGATACCGTTGTCACCACTTTTTTTGTATTTTTTATTTTGGCTTCTTCCCCTGTATTCCAGAGTATGGTTAAAATCGTTTTTAAGACTTTAAGAAAGCTACCTCTTTTTCTCTCCATGCTTTTTAAGTGTATTTAACAAGAGTTAACGAAGTTTTATCACTAGATTTGACTTAAATTGGCTTTAGATGAATACTGTAAGAAATTTGACATGTTTGTTGACTTTCTGAAATGCTCACAAATGTATAGTGCCTGAAGGAGGATAGAGATGTTAGAACCAGAGGAGAGCATGGTCATGGCAGGCTAACACAAAGAGCCTGCTGATGCTCACATGCTCGCACTGGGCGTATGCTACAGCCCTAAGATGGACATCTGCTAGGTTTTGTTGAACATATGTTTCCACTGTGCTCTGATTCCAAAATGAAAAATGTAATGTCTGTCCAATTAAATGCATGAAAAAAACACTTAACACTTTTTTAACTTGTACAAAAGAGAAGATGGTTATTATAATTTAAAAAGGCTTAATTCTATAAGTCTAAACTAAAAGGATTAATGAAGCATTTCAAACAGTATTTACTGTTTTTAAATATCAAAATGGAGCATAACTGAGTTTTACATTAAGAATACAATTTTCTGATTATGTTTTGCAACCTTTTACTGCTGTAACTGCAGTATCAATAATAACTGCCTGCACTGGCTATATGTGCCCACTATCATTAGTGCAGTTAGCATGTGGATGTGATTAACAGTGGCAGAAGGCATGAGAGCACTGAGCCTTACTGTGGGCTGATTACATTAATTATGTTAAACAGCAGAGCACAGTTCTTTATGATCATAACTTGTGCCATACAAACCTCAATTAGTCCAAAGCGGTCAATATAAACCAAACCAAACAAAAGAAAGTTTCCTAACGGCTTTTGTCGATTTGCATTGTGTTAAAGAGCCCATATACAATCATCATCTGAAAAATAGTTGCACCCAGAAGGAAGTGTCGGATTCCAATGTTATTGGGAAGGAAGATAAAGGTTACCAGGAACAATAAATGATGATAAATTTAGACTGATATGGGCAATATTTATTGAGTTACATATATAGAAGTAGTTTCTCTCAGTATGGCGTCAGGCCACCATCTTTGCTAACCCAACATGCCAGAGGTCTCAGAATGAAATTATAGAGGTGTCTAATGGTGTTCTGTGACAATCCATCCCATGCATCTTGAATATTCTCACGCAGTTCCTGCAGATTTTGCAGTAGGGGAGGAGGTAGAGTGACACCAGGTCTTCTGGACGTGTGACACATGACAACAAACCGTTCATCTTGACGCTTACCACGGTGGCTACACACATGGATTTGTTGGTCGTCTCCACCAACACCAAAGCAGGACTCGTCACTGAAGATGACCCATGGAGGGCATCACTGCTCACTGAATGGCTGCAGCTGTGGCTGGGTCACTCCACGCATGTCGGACAATTTGTTGGTTCTGTGTACGTCTCCCAGATCCTTCATGTCGCTGGTGCATGCCTTCTTCTATCCACTGCCGGCAACAGCATGCTATGGTAGTATCTGCATGACCGATATTGTGCGCAATACGCAGATGAGACCATCCTGCTTTCCAGAGCCCTACAAAGCAACCCCTTTTGAACTCTTCCAACGGCTTGAATTGCTTTCTAACTCTTCTCTGAGGCATTCTTTGGTTGCAGAGGTTGCTACCAACACAACAGCAAGAGTCAGAATGGAAAGCACGTGCAAAAGGACAAACTTATATAGTCAGTCAGGTAATGCGATAAGGCCCGTCCTTGCTCACGTCACATGCGTGGCCAGAACGTGAAACTCGAATTATTTGCATGTCTCATGTGCAACTGAACTAAAAAAACTGTGTGCTCTGACGTCACAGAATAAGTACAACATTTTTATATCCTAATCAGCTTACAGGGGTAAGTAGGAATTTTACGCTCTGTACTTAGCATTAAACCAAAATAAAATGTTTAACACTGAGTTGCTACGCAACACTATTGATATGCATAAGCTTGGTAGGACCACTCCACCCACATTCTTTTTTGCTTTAGCCCCAGAGCTGGTTGAATGCCCATTAGGAATGAATACTGTATACGTTTGTATTTGGATTTTCCTGAAACAGAGCCGTGTTTAGACCAGTTTATCTCCTTCTTCTGTGTGGATTTTCCAGCATAACTACGAACTCTTACTAAATCTTGAGTAAGGCTAATTTGCTGTCAGAAGGAAATGAAGATTGCAAAACACTATTTAATTTGTTCTTTTCAGCATTATCATATTACAAAATTACCTGCAAATTAGCATATATTAATTCTTTTGCTCATTTCATTATTGGTTTTCAATATATAATTTGGTGTGATGATTCCAAATTGTGTGTAAGTAATGTTGAACATTTTCAGCACATTTAACAATACAACAATATTACTAATACAGATGATAATTTTGGTCACTATAATCGCAATAATACATTTTTATATCATTTCATCTCTAGTTCATCTAGTAGTTCTGTGAAAGTATTAAATTTTTGTACTGAATACCCAGCCATAATTACTAGTGTAGCAATACAACAACCCCCTAAACAATATTCCAGGAGCTTTTAGTTTTTTAAATTACGTCTACTTTCTAATACAGAAAATTAAAAACACTATGAACTTACATGTGATTCATTTTCATTTGTTTATGTGTGACTCTTTTGCTTTGTGCTGTAATAGATCATCCACATGTTGTCCTTTGTGTCCCTGTGTCCCTCCTCATTTTTCTTGCCAAACTTTGATAAGCAAGCAACCCAAGCCAAAATGTCATCACCTGGATCACTGATAATGAGTGTCTTCAACTGTAGTGATTCATCTCCTCACAGCAGTTTAATTCTGGACCAGACCATGTAGAGAAGGGTATAAGCCGATTGATGCTGCCTTTGATGCGTGACCTTATTAAATCCAGGGTGACGTTCTTACATTCTTAATCTAAGCATTATAAATTTTTTATTCTGTGTCTTACTATTCAGTGTGCAATGCATGTTCTAGCTGTTTAAGTGACAGGATAACAAGTTAACCTTTTCAAGGTTATCTTTATACAAAGTATTGGAATCAAGAAAGTTTGCTTTTCTTTAAACTTGTGCTTTTTGTTTTTATTTGAATTGCACATATAATCAAAACAGCAAATGCTGCTTCCTCACTGTCTCTGCTCTCTCTAGTTGGACAAACTTTATGCAAACTTGTTTGCCCAATAATGAGTGTCGACCAATCGGATTGTTGATATAGATCTGGGGATTGGAACTTGCTTGTGTCACACCTGTCGTAAAGATAAATACACATCTAGCGAGAGGCTATTAATGAATGGCAGTAAGACTTCAGTTTTGAAACAATATTAGGCCATGTTTCTTGCTTCTCAATACCCTTATCTTAGGGGCAGGATAGACTACTTACACATTACACACTAACTAATAATAACAAAGCCTAATGTACAAAAACCTTGTGACAAAACAAGAGTGAAAAGTTTATAGAATATTCAAGTTATTCTGTTCTGAAACATTCCACAATAAAGGTGAATTGATAGCAGGTAAGCGTTTACAGGGAGCAAACAAAGTCTCATACTTTGTAAGCAATGATGGGTCAAGGCTCACCACTTTGTGCCAAACGTGAGAGAATTGTTAAACAGTTCAAAAAGAACAATTCTCAATGGGAGATTTCAAAGGATTTAGGCCTTTCACATCTACATACATAATGTTGTGAAAAGAATCAGGGAATCTGGAGAAATTCCAGCCCATGTAGCAGGGGCATGTCTGTGAATGGGCTGGGGTGGGTGTACACTCAGTGGAATCATCTGGCCATCCAGTAAAAACTCTGAAAATCATGGTAATAGCTATTTGGTCCATACAAAAGTCTGTTCCCTTGACAGCCATTTTTGCAACACTCCTGGGCAGTTATTTGTGGTGATACATGTCTATGTCTTTGAATGGGGAGAAATGATCGAATGGTCAAATTGCCATTTCAAAAACATATTCAAAATCCCTGCAATCTGATAAAACAGTGTTTGGCTAAACAACGCACAAAAAAACAGAAAGCTGATTGGATCCTTGTCTTAAGGAATGAAAAATTCTCTGTAAATAGACATCATGTTGGGCGTTACAAGCTTTCCAATTCATATTTTAACCAGTGACAGCTCTCCTCATTTATAACCACCCTGACATGGAAAGCCAATACCTAGCCAATTTTAAGTAGTCTTGACGACCAATGACGACCAATATCTCGGGTATATTCTATCTCATGGTATGTGTGCTTTTGCTTTGCCTGTCACAAACACAGTGTGTCTGAGGTTGCATGGATGCTACACACTTTCATACTTAAAGAGCCTGATGCTTTACTGTTTGAATGGTGCGCACTAGGTCCAATCTAGTACATATAATCTAACTAGGCAATTTCCACTGTTCTCACACTTTTCACGTGTTGTAAACAAAGGCTGAGGATGCTGCCTGTTTTCGAAATACACTATTATTTCAGCCAAACAGACTTCCCAGGGTTTTCACTACAAGTTTAAACATGTTCAACTTGAGCTGAAACACTTGTCATATGTTCCTTAGAACCAGGCAAGTGGTTCTAAGGAAAATGACAGTTAAACTGAACTGGAGAGTGAATGCAGTACTGAATGGTGGGACAGATTTACTGATATTTGTGATTAAATTGCTTAACTAGAAGATAATCATCAATTCACTGATGTATGTACCCTCCTGGAAGTTGTTACCAGCGAGGTTTGCCTAAAAGCCTTGAGAAACAGACACCTCAGCACCGTAGCTTGATGAGTGGTTTAATGCTGAAATACGATGCTACATCTGTCTGCTAGTTGTGGTGTTTAGGGCCCTCACTAACACTGCTAATGCTTAAACAGGTCGAGTGAGAAGAATGAAATCTGTGACTTTTCTCCTCCAAAATGAAGTATAATAAGTACTAGTACTTTCTTTAGTCTGCTCTGCTCTGCACGTGAGTTCCTTTGCAAAACTTGTCACAGATGGATTTCTTGCAGAATTGATTTTTTTTGTGGAATAGATGGAATAGGATGAAAAAGCTACTTTTTAATGCCAAATGTGATGATGCAGTAACTATGAGAAAGGTCTATTCCAAACCAGAAATGTGGATGCACTAATTTGACAAGAATGATTGAAAATACAGTGGTTTCCTTAAAGATGCCTCCAGTATTCCTTTTGTCTGTATGTGGAAATATCAGCGTCGCTAGAAGAAAAATAATGTGCATGTAATGGGTACAGCTATCTAGTCAAAAACAAAGATACTATGTTAAAAGCAAAGTCATTAAGGTTATCATTGCAAATGAGCTGCCTCTCCTCCAGGGGGATGGGGGGTAGACATGATCTTTTAATTAAAAAATAAAACAGTAAAAAATTATTTACTAATATTTAGTTGCATCAACTAATCATATTGGGCTTAAAGATTGTTCCATCCCAGGCAGAACTATCCTAGTTCATCATACAGATATTCATCATACCAGCACTGCTGCCTGACCCTGTGCATTCTAGTTTCATTATTTTTTCTGTTTCATCGAGTAAAAGCTCCAGACCCCCCTATGAAAACTGGATACGGTAAATGCCTTCTGTCCCTGCGTTCTCAAAATTAAACTATGCCCTTGTCATACTCTGTTTATGAAAAAGCAACGTTTTCATTGTTGCCCAACAAATAATGCAAATGCCCACAACAAGATGACTTCCTAGTAACTCTTCCACCGTATACGGCAAGGCCAGAAACCACCACTGAACACAGTCCCTGACTACATCACAAAATGCAGCTTGAAACTTTATTACACAAGAATATGGCCATACATTAATTCTGAGCAGGAAAACAGGGCCTAAGCCCGTCTACGATGGTGAAGGTCCCTGTGCCAGAAAAGGGTCCATCCAGACTTTTATCAGCAAAAGGTCCAAAAGCCAACATCTGTGATGATGTGGGGTAACTTGCATATGGGCACCACTGACACAAAGCAGTATAGTGGGCTGATTTCAATGCTAACAAGTGGGCTTTATCAAAGATCGATGGTTACAAAGCCACATTCTCATGTCTGCTGAAGCCCTGTGACCTTATGTTTGTAGCATTGTCGTAATTTTATCTGACAACCGCAAACTACACGTTGTTCCATAACGCTTTTGAAACATTTAATAAGAGAATAGCTCAATAACGTTACACAATAAATAAGTGATCGCATTTTTAAAGTTACGTTAGACTACGTTAAAAAGGGTGGAGAACGAAACTTCCGTTCCCTGACCAAATAGTCCGTCAAAGGGGTCACGTGAGTCCCGAAAATTACAGTGCGCGAGACTTTGCAAAAACTAATGAAAGTGGTTACCAAAACATTGAAAGCTCTTAAATAATAAACTGATATAGATATACAAAATGTAATTTAGATGCTTATTTGAAATCTCCGTTCCACCTTAAATGGTGTTCAGTTGGGTACCTCAAATGTAGATTTCAAACAATAAGATGGCAAATACCATCATCGACTCAATAAAGGCATTTATTTACCTTAGCATAAATGGCCCTCAATCAATAAACACGTTCACCTGGAGTTTAAAGAGCAGCTAACACCACGGTAGGGCTATAAACAGACACTGGAGCTGCCGAAGGTGTCTCACGACCTAACGCTGCGTTCCAAGCTATACACTTGTGTACTTCATCTGCTACACTAGTTAGTGCACTTCTAATAATATATGCTCCATTTTTAGCGCACTACTTAGTGTGTTGCTATGGGACGCGAATTAACAGCAACAACAACTATCCCAGTAAACATTTGAACCGTTTAAACCATTGAAACAACGTTGAAATCACATATCTGACTATATTTAATCAAATTCTAGACGTCCACGGAAGACCATTGTTTACTGGGATAATAATAATAATAATAATAATAATAATAATAATAATAATAATAATAATAATAATAATAATAATAATAATACAGCGGGAAATCTCAGCAATTTTAGCTTTCATTTGTTTTCGCAACAAAGCAAAACACATTACTGAAGTATAAAACACAAGAAGGTACCGCTACCTGGCCTCGCGCTGTTACTTTCCCGCCAACAGTCTTTAAAAGCCCGAATCTGAGTAACGGTCTCCATTCAAACGACACACATCCTAAAGTTTTACCCGCTAACCTGAAAACGCTCAGGTAAGCTAACTTCACACATTTCGCGACAGTTTATGTGGAGGTGATTATTTAATCGATGTATCATAATAAGTACCCCATTCGTATAACAATACATATGTATAATTAGAGAGTAGGAAAATAAGGGTAACATATCAGTGACTCACCGACACTTCGAAATGCGTCTGCCTTTTCGGATTACAGTTCTTGCGAAAGATCAATATCTCTGTCCTAGTGTTATTGAAATACAGAAAATATTTTAAGGAGGTTTAGGAGATTTAGACGTTATTTTACTGCTGGTCGTCTGTCACAATCGTACGGTGTGCCATGAAATCTCTATCTAACTTGTTAACTAGGACTTGTAGTTTTGTATTACAGTTTGTGAACGCAGTTTAAACTGTAAAGGCAGTTTGAACCTTCCCAGTAAACATTTGAACCGTTTACCATTGTTTACTGGGTTATCCACAATCTTATATATCAGACTAAATGTCAGACTTATATATCAGACTTATATATCAGACTAAATGTCAGACTTATATATCAGACTTATATATCAGACTAAATGTGTTTATGGGAATTTTTGACCATTCTTCCAGAAGCGCATTTGTTAGGTCAGACACTGATGTTGGATGAGAAGACCTAGCTTGCAGTCTCCACTCTAATTCATCCCAAAGGTGTTCTTTCGGGTTGAGGTCAGGTTAGTCAAGTTCTTCCACACCAAACTTGCTCATCCATGTCTTTATGGACCTTGCTTTGTGCACTGGTGCGGAGTCATGCTGGAACAGGAAGGGGTCATCCCCAAACTGTTCCCCCAAAGTTGGGAGCATGAAATTGTCCAAAATCTCTTAGAATGCTGAAGCATTAAGAATCCCTTTCACTGGGACTAAGGGGCCAAGCCCAACTCCTGAAAAACAACCCCACACCATAATCCCCCCTCCACCAAACTTTACACTTGGCACAACGCAGCCAGACAAGTACCGTTCTCCTGGCAACTACAAAAACGCAGACTCATCCATCGGATTACCAGATGGAGAAGCGTGATTCGTCACTCCAGAGAACAACGTCTCCACTGCTCTAGAGTCCAGCGTGCTTTACACCACTGCATACGACACTTTGCTCTTGGTGATGTAAGGCTTGGATGCAGATGCTCGGCCATGGAAACCCATTCCATGATGCTCTCTACGCACTGTTCTTGAGCTAATCTGAAGGCCACTTGAAATTGGCCTAGATAGATAGATAGATAGATAGATAGATAGATAGATAGATAGATAGATAAATAGATAGATTATATACACACACACACACATATATATATGTATACAAACACAGACACTGCACACATGCACACACACACACANTTCTAAATTCAAAATGTTTTAACAGTATAACAAATTTTGTGAAATCTTCATAGCATTCAGTTTCTTAATGTATTAATTATTGTTGGGAACCAGTCTGGAAGTCAGTTTAATTAATTAGATAGTTTTGAGGTAGGCTGTTGTTTGTCATTTTTGAAAAACAATGGACAAAAATGCAGATGTTTAATTAAAATGAATGTGAATGACTGCCAGTATTTTGAACTGGGCTTGCTAAATTGAACTGGATCTGGATGCTTTTTTGAATTTTGAAAAATCATATTTAAAAGTATGTTGAATATTGAAAGTGCAAAGAATGGCATTTTATAGGGCAGATGGGTGGGAACAAGATGGAGAGAGTGGTGGGTGTTTAGATGGGTGAAGGTCAAGAGAACAGTGCGTGGGATGCTGCTGGCTGACACAGGACATCACTGTGACAGATTTGGCCGCCACTCATTGCCATTCTCTCTGATACAATCTGATGTGCCAAGATGGACATCAGTGCAGTGGGGGTGTCTCAGGGTAACAACCCTACACACTAAAAACTGCCTAGCTCCATAAATGGCAGAATGGCATCACATCTTATTTTGGTTGGAGATGTAGCGCTGTGGCATTTGGCGTACCTCTGCGGCATTTGGCTGCCATTCCATGTATCTACAGGCTTTTCTGTGTAAACAGTGCCCCGTTTTTGTTATTTGCTAACGTAAGAAAAAAATCTCTCAAAAGTTGTCTTCTTTTCCCGACTTAACCATCAACTTTGCCACTAGGAAAACTGATGAATGTCTTCTAATGATTCATTAATATTCCTTTAAAGGTCCTTGGGTATAAATAGCATTGAAGGACAGTAAGGAGTGTCCTGAAACTCTCCCAGAGAAAGGTTATGTGCCAACAAGTCATTAATCTCTTGAGCCAGGATAATTGTTTCAAAGTTTTATTTGCATGTCAACATAATTAAGAAGTCAGCAGCGTTCAGTCACAAAATGTAGCAGTATAATCACACTATGAAATCTAGTCCATGTTATACAGCCCTAGCTTTTATTTATTAACATCCACAATTATTAGAGTAGCTGTTGGGAGCCACAGTAATGAATGCATTTTGATCGTATCCTTACCACACCAATGCTGGTAAAAAATACAAAGAAGTGAATTTTGGCATGTCTTGGCAAAGCGTATGCAGTGGAAACAGATGGTAGTTATGGCCAGGACTCAAGCCTCTTCTCTTTACTCTCCTTCCTCTGTACCTTATCTCTGCCAGCCTCTTGGTGTAAGGCTGCTGCCTGCTGGCACTTCCAGACGGGCTCCCTATTCAGTTTAGTGGCACATATAGCTCATGCATAGTTATCTACTACAAACAAACAGATCAGGTGTTATTAATGCCACCTAACCCTGTACACATAACAGTTCTGATCAGAATCACCATTTCTGAAAGATTGCCTCTACTATAGTATTTCCAATTTGCTCAGTTATATTTAAGAAATACATCTGTATTTAAATTTGATATCTTTAGTCTGTCCTTATTTCAGAAGATACCCCCTATAACATTAACCTGGCTTTCATTGTGGTAGATTCCAGACAGATTTGTCAGTTTCTTGCTTAATTTAAAATATATAATAACAATTGAATGGGCTTTTTGCTTCCTCTGGCAAAGAGAAAGTTTTTGGAACACCATGTGGTGTGTTTTAATCACAGGAGTGCAACAGGTCTTCATTATCAGCAAAATGTTACAGCTAAATTCTTGTGCCTTTATATGACCAAATTACTCAAATACGAGAGTATGTTGCAGCCCTTCTCCTTTTTTTGGTACCGTTGTGTTTGCATCAGTATCATTGTTCTACATGGCTCATTGGCCATTCAGAATCTTGATGAACAGTTTAGGGTTTTCTGCTCTTGAAGTTCAAAGGCATTGTTTAAGAATCATTCTTACCTTGTGTGTAATATAGACATTGACAAGAATGCAAACAATGCAGCCATATTTGTTTTGCTACCAGCAGTTCCCTTTACAGTTTAATAAGCTGTAACAAATGGCATCTGCCCACAATCGCAGAGGAAAAGGGCATGGAAGTAAACACTGTTGTTTGCAGAGGAGGTTGCAGGGATTTCACTGTTTGGCAAATGCTTCTGTTCCTCTTTTCACCTGTGGATTTCACTAATAGGTGTTGGAGTGATTTTAATTAAATTGAAGGTTTTTGTTTGGAACAGGTCAATAAATTCACAAGAATGATACAGTGAAATACATAATTTACAGTGAAGTCTGTAATTTTATTTATGATGTTTTCTCCTGTTATTTAGGGTCATCTGAAATGGAGGAGTGTTTATAAAAGTGTCACTTTTTGTTATGAGTATAGATGCCCATACCTGTGTTTCTACATTTTGTGCTACTTAACTGACTGCACTTTATGTACTCAGTGGAGGATTGAGCTTAGTGTGGTTTGAATGTTGCTTGGTGGCACCATGCTTTCCTGCTGAGAAGGTAGTGCAAAAGAAGAGAAACGAAAACAGATGTTGACAATTGTTTTGAGGCATTTTGAATTAGACCTTGGTTAGCAGGAGGAAGTAACGTAACATACATATTTGGTTTAGTTATTTCATTTTCGAATAAATTGGAAAAATCTGTAAAACGTGCCCAGCAGATTTCATCATTCTGTCTTGTATTAAGACTCTGCGCTGCATGCCTGTTGATTTAGGTTACTGAATGTACTTCTTGTGTCCATCAGAACATGTTTAAAACTTGATTTCTAAATTATCCTTATTATGTTAGAAAGATTACACTCATTGATTCACTAAATTATTATTGTTGTCATTGGTTTTGATAGATGACAGGACTACCAAAGCCATTTTTAAAGTGCATTTTTTTCCCACTCCTGTGCTTGAACCTGGCAGTGACTCTGTATTACCTGTGCTAGAAAAGAAGACACAGCAAGGCAGAGCGGTAAAATTATCTCCTAAATCAAGACGGAAAAGCTTAAGAAAGAAGATGCACGAAAGAATGCTTATACCTGAAACTGAAATGGCAAGCAAATCAAATTAGTGCAAGAGTGCCTTCTACTGGGCAATGTAGGAACATTTGACTGACACATGCAAAGCTAGGTCTTGGTGTTCACTGAAATGGGGATCCTGTGATGTAGAACATGGACATCTAAAATCTAACGGTCATGCAAAACAAATTTGTTTTGCGATTTTATTTTAATCGATATGGATTTATGGATATATGAAATTTATTTATGAAACTTTTCTTTTTTTTTTTTACATTAGTATACTTTTAAAAAAGTAATAAGCAATATACTCCTGAAGCTACACGCATACCCTTTTCCAGTTACAAACTAAATATAAGACAAACTAATAAACTTTTCTAACCAATAATTAAGATCACAACATTTTATCACTGAGATCATCTGTGGGGTGGTCAGCGCCCAGTTCTCTGTTGTGACCGGGCTGTAATTGCTTTCCTATGAGCTTTGCAAGGCCAGTGTAGAGCTTTGTGAGTGCTTTTTGGCCCTTACTGACCTATGAGATCTATACAGCAAACAGTCCTCACTCTCTGCATTGGCATGGCTCCCACTATTTTGGTCAGGGCCCAAAGTGTCCAGCCTCTTGCCGTTCTCTTGTGTATCTGAACATGACTGTCCCCATCACGTCTCATGTAACTCAGTACTTCAGTGCCTGACTCGCAGCCACATTTGTGCATGTTTCGATCCATATCAAATACGTTTAATGGGTTGTAGACAGGTTGTAGCAGAATAGAGGAGTTTTAAATAGTTGGAAAAAGTACAGTTTAGAAACAGCTTGAAGGACTACATAGTATGCCTTACAATGCAAAATATGTGTTTTTTAGTTTTTAGATAAAAATGTATTATATAAAGAAATTCAGATGAAATATTTTCTTAATGTTATGTATGTTATTAGATAAATTAAATCACTAAAATGTGTCAATGTAATGTCAGATGTGACAGTGTTTATCAAATAATAATGATAACAATAGCAGTGGTAGTCACACCTTGTGCATATGTAATATAAAATTTTAGAATTGTCAGAAAGTTGATAGTTGTTTTTGTAAATGTTATCCCCTGTTTTGGTTCTCTTTGCTTTTTTTGCCTCCTCTGTTAGAACCTTTGGGTATGGTCTACCTGTGTTCTGCACCTACCCTCCGAACAGTGTTCCTGAGAACAAATCTTTCTGTATCTCTGCCCAAACCACATTCCTCAGGCACGGTCACAATGGGACAACTGTTTGATGCTTGGGCTCTCTCTCCTGCTCCTGGCTCAGGTATTCCCCTCGCTCGGCAACATGAGCTGCACAGAGCTTGACCACTCATAATCTCCAGGTTGATGTCTGCATGGTGCGCTCCAGTCCACAGAAAGATGGAATGTTTTTTTAGCAAAAATAATTATTTGTCACAAAGGTTTTTATAGAAGTAAGCCTAACATCGTCCAAATTTGGTGTTTAATATTTTAAACAGCAAAAATAATAAGTGTTTTAATGGCATTTTACCTAAAAATGCCTAAAAGTGATTTGAAAAGCAAAGATTTTTGATTCATAATAGTAAAAAAATAAACACAACTTAATTGTGATGATAGGCATATGTAATGCAACTGACACAGTATTAAACCTCAGAAAATGAAAGAAGGTTAAAAATGACAATGTGATCAGGGCTTTCCCTCTCCTTTTCCCACCTTAAAGAAAATGTGAAAAAAAGTAAAAAAAAAATAAAAATAAATAAAAAAGGTCCAACAGTGAATATCCATAGCATTTCTGTGCATTTGTATGTCCTAAAAGTTGTAGGAAAATTTGTGAAACACAAAGCCCTTTGCCAGGATAGGAAACGCGTAGGGGAAATAAGTCCAAAAACAAAACATCGCATGATAGTCTTTAAGCAGTTCCATCTGTCCAGCAGAAATTTCAGGCTAATAGCCTGTGGCGCTTTAGTCCGCTGCCCTCACTCCTTCTACCTGGCTCTGTCCTATTAAATCTCTCCACTCCTCCGAAAAGAAAGAGCTGTAAGAAGGAGAAAAAGAAGAACTTGCAGACTTAAGTTAACCGAATTGTAGTGATGATGGTGATGATGGTGATGATGATAATGAAGAACAAGCCCTAATTAAAAAGGAAAAAGGACCAAGGACCTCAGGCACTCACTGGTGTGGAAAAAAGGGCTCATCATTCTGCTGTGTGTGTGTGTGTGTGTGTGTGTTTTTTTAAGGACAGCTTGCTCTGTGAGCAGATGACTGCCGCTCACCTTGCCACGGGGTCTGCGTGAGATTGGTTCATTGTCAGGATTTTTTTTTTACCCATGATTCCATATGGTATGGAGCAGGCTACATGTTGCCCAACATGCCAGTGCAAATGTTTTCTCAATTAGGTGTCTTATCTCCGGTGAGTGCGCTAGCATCAGATGAAGCTTGCTGACAGCGTAATGGCAGCTAAAACCTCGGAAGGCTCCATCAAATGGCAGCTCTGCTACGACATCTCGGCCAGGACTTGGTGGATGGTAAGTTGGCAGCAGCCGAAGCTGTTTTTTTTTCTTTCCCCCTTCTTCTTTTTCCTTCTTTTTTGAGAAAAACTTCCCTCCCTCTTTTTTATGTATACAAAAGAAGGACACAAAAACATCTTTGTTTTTTTGAAACTTCTTCTGCTTCATATTCACATGCTCCTAATGATTGTTTTTGTTGTGTTTGCTTGCCTTATGTTCACATAATAGCGCCTCTGTTGGTCCTGTCACTTTCATCCTTTTGTAGTCTCTTTAATGTTCTCTTCATTGTCCGTTGAGTCGAAGATGTCAGATGAAACTTGACATGAAGTCTGTTATCCGTGCCTGTTCTTGCTCGCTGAACACTGTTTTTTTTTTTTTTTTTAAGTTTGGCAAGTGTCGTCCTTGTTGCTGCAGACCCTTTTGTCAGTTTTACTGAAGTGACAGATAATTTTTCCACTTTCATCTTGTTTGTTCACTTCTCTTCTACTGTCAGCCAGTCCGTGGAAGGTTCACGTCTTTTCTTCTTCACTTTTCACACGACATCGGAAAAGTTCTGCATTTAGCCTTAGTCTTCATGAGTTAAAAAAGGAGGGTTTCGGCACTTTTCCACAAGTGACAGAGCATTCCTCCACTTTCATCTCATTTAATCATCACTCTTGCACTGTCTGTGTGTAAGCAAGCCGTCCCTGTGCTTTTCTTCTTCTCTTTCTTTCTTCTCTATTGTAGGAGTCCTAACAAGGAAAAAGTTCAGAGATGGTCCTGTACCGATTACCTGTAATCCCTTGTTTACACTGAGTCGGTGTGCTTCTCAGGCTGCGTACGCGGTCGGTACTGCCGTTGCAGATGCAATGGGGCGCTGCTCCTCAGCTATGACTCTACACTGCTGCAATTAAAGCACGAAAGAGAAGGGAAAAAAAGCCCCCAAAGTGCACTGGGACGAGCCGGACTCAGCGCCGGGGCAGATTAACTTGCTTGTTGTGGGCACTGGGGCCAGACAACCTTTGACATCCCTGTCGCTCCAGCAGAGATGAAGAGAGGTGAAAGTGGGAGAGGGGGCAGAGAGAAGAAAAAAGCTAAGCGTTTAGTAGTTTTTGTGGCGAGATGAGGAGGGGTAGGGATTCACAATTGTCTATTGTGGCGGGCAGATACAAATGAGCATGGGCGCGTTGGATGAAAAGGCTTTGAAAAGACAGGCGTCCTGAATTCAATAGGGGTTTATTCGTTATCCCAGCTTCAGCAGTGCCATTAATTGTCTTTGTTATTGCCTTTATTATTGTAATCATTTTAGTTACTTTTTTATCCAGTAAGTTTTGTCTTTTTTATTATTTGTTTTACACTCAGGCTCTATGCCATCTTAAAAAGGTATCTGTTTTGCTGGGAAACAATAGCTATATTATACCTCTTGCAAAGGCGTATGAGCTTCATTACTCTGCTTGGGACTCCCCCTTCATTACTCTGCTTGCACTCTTTTGCCCCCTGCCAGCCTGATCCACCCTGTCCAGCTGCAGTGCATGAGTGTGTGTGGGATGCTGGCAAGGAAACACGGAGGAGAAACTGCACCCCGGTTTTTATAGCCTCTGAAGGAAACTTCTAGAGTGTCCCGATTAGAGAGTGGGAAATGTTATATTGTGGTGTCTGACTAGAAGGCTTAGTGGTCCTGGTGAAGGTTTTTGTGGAGTAGGGGGCAATGATGAGGAATGCCCCACTGTGGCATGCACAGAGCTGGACACTGGTAGAACAGGAAAGTAAGCGTGCACTCATTTAAGCTTTAAGGTCGTAATAACAGTTTGGTCCTGTTTTTTTTTTTTGGTGTATTTTTATTTATTTATTTACTTATTAGGAAAACAGTCTGCAGGCTAACTCTCAGTATAACTTTGATAAATGTGCCGTCTGACTTAATAATTATCACTTGGTAAACTGGTACAAGAGCTCTTTTTTACCAATATCACCTTATCTCCTGAACTGAGTGTAGGAAGCTTGATACATCGCAAATGTATTTGTAGAATTTTTGTCTATTAAAGAAAAAAATAGAACATGTTTAGCTTTGTCTTTTTATGACAAATCTCTGTTTGATTTGTTTAAGCTATGTTTAATTAGATATCACCAAAACTGTGAGGATTTTTATTGCCACTTAATAATTAGAAATAATCTCTCCATCTCACCTAATGCCTGTCAGGATTTAATTGCATGGTAAGCGGATTATGTAGTTTTTATTTGGATTATTCACGTTTTTAAGTGGAATATTGCATTTATCTCAAAATGCTCCCAACATTGAATCTGGAGTACTTATGTATTTGCGTTATTTAATTAATAAACGTTATGTTGGCAGTCACTGTTCATTGAAAGTTTAATTTACTCTTAGTGTGACAAAATTATAAAATATAGTCTGTCATTTGTTTTCCTATATTTAACCATTATAACATTGGTTTATAACATGTTTTGTTTTTTGGTAACTTGGTACATTTTCTTGTGTAAAGATTTATTTCTTTAATAGCTTCTGTTTACCTGATTCAGTCCTGATATAATCATTTTTGATGTCACAATACCTAATTTTTTGATAATTTGTTTTACAGTTATGAAATAAGAAAGTGGCTGTTTAAATGCATTTTCTATATCTGGAAGTTATACAAGATCACCCCCTAATTGTGTACATTTGTATTATTTGTTTCCTTGAGATTAGTTTTACAGGATCTCATCTTGTTGTGTGTATGGTCAGTGTGTGCATTGCAGTTGCTGTCCAGTGAAGCGATTGACTGACTTGACCGTCTTTGTCTTACTTCAGCTGAACGCTAATCACTTAAATATCTCAGACATGCTGGAAGCTGCAGTTAAGCTAAACCAGGCACTTATATTTACAACACCATCTCAACAGACTGTTGCATCCTTTGTATTTGTGCACAGTTAATCCTATTTGCCTTTTATTTACTCTGTAGTAGCTCAAGCTTAATTATGTATGTGATGTCTTAAAGAATGAGGTGTTTTGTTTCATCAGTGCATTGTATCCTGTCAATGAAGATCAAAAGATCAAATTTCTTTAAAGATAACTGTACTCATATCTTTACCAGTACATGAATTTGTTAAACACTTGTCCATGTTAAAGTGCATGTGAAGTGTAAAATTAACACGCGTTGTCCTCCTGGGGTGCTTCAACTTTTTTTCATAAGTGTTTAGTGGTAGCGGTGGTGTTGTGGCCAGGGGGCTGTGCTAGTTCGTGCTGTCCATTCAAAAGTGCATTAATACATGGTTATGAAGGGATCCCCTAGCACCTATGGGACTAAAGAGATTTTATCCTTCATACAAGTGCTGTGCCTATTATCTGCTTGTCACTGAACAGACTATCCTCGGAGGCAAAAGTGCATGTATGTGTATGTGTGTGTGCCAAAATATGAAGGGAATAGAGTGAGGGCATAAAATTAGTAAATTCACCAGGCATGTCACTTCTAGGTCTAACATTACATATCAAATTACGCTTGTGACCAAATGCTATCAGACTGCATAGATTTGTCTTCTTATTGCACTGTTTACTGAATGGCTAAAGAGATTAGTGCAGTGCACTCATCATGTAATGAGCAGTTGTCACATTAAGCAGGCTCTCTCATTTTCAATAGGAGGACTTAAGTATTATTGAAGTGCTATCCAAGTTCACTACATTAAAGTACTATTTTTCTGCAGATTTGATGACGTAGATCATTTGTAGCTGTTGAATGCTTAAGTCCATATTGCCCAGAATTAGTTTTTCAGTTTAAAGTAAATTCTTTGTAGATTGTTAATCCCTTGTAAGATCCTGCTACATCACTCTTCAGGAAGCTACATTTCACTAATGTTTTATAACTTTCCTGCCATTTGAGCAATTGCTTTCTACAAAACTGCTACCTCTCACTTACTGCACATTAACCTGAAAACAAATGAAAACTATAAATAATCACAGTAAATATAACATATTCTGTAAATAACATTTTGCTTGGCTTTCATAACAAACCTGTTTCACTGAAAGTTAATGGCAGAATACAACATTTGTGTGGTCAACACCCATCTCTAACATGAAGCATCATTTTGTTCAAAGATGTATGTTTCACACTATGGAAATCATATGGGAGAAATGTGTTTATTTTTTTTCATCCTCCCTTTTTACCATGAGCTGCCTGTGCGTGGTGTTTTAGTGTGTGCTGGTGTTCTGTTGAGTGGAAGATGGTTCTAATTTGGCCTTCGCTATGGACTAAGGGAGAAATGATTAGAGAGGAGGAAATTGGAGGATTAAAATTGTCTGCTTGAACTTCCTGAGCCCTGCATGCTGCCTCTTGGTGTCTATGCTCAGGGACCTCCAGCCCCAGGCCCTGCAGCGAGAGAGCAGCATCTCCAGCCCGCTCACACGGACCTCCCGAGCAGGTCTTGAGCTCAGTATGTGAGCAGTGGGTGCAAACTGGGCTCACAGCGAGACTCAATCTGTTAATGTGCACCGCATTACCAGCCTGGGTGATTCACGACTTGCCTGGTGGCGTCGAAATTAATTTGTCAATGGGTGATGGAGCAGGACCTCTAAAAGTGCATTTTTTTTAAAAGAAATATTTTATTGAGATGAACAGGTATTAGACATACAAGCGTCAAATATCATTTTTTATTTTTATTTTTTTACCCAGAGGTAATAACAAAAAAATACGCAAAGGGGGAAACTCTGTTGACATTATTGTTTAGCCACTCCACATATGTCATTAAGATAATGCTGGAGCTTATCTAACTTAGCCTAAGGTGATGCTTTGCATATTTTCAAAGTGGGTTAACGCTGGGTTCCAAGTTTTGTAAAAAAAATTTAGTTGATCCTCTAAGCAAATACTTAATCTTTTCTAATTTCTAAAAGTGCATTTTAAGCCTGTTTAATGATCTTTTTCAAAATGGAAGATACTATTTGCAGTTGGTCATTTTTGGTTATTCTGTCTCAGCAGTATGAAACATTTTATGTACTTCCCCTTTTACATTTCTTTTTTTTTTACTTTACTTGCTTTTATGATCATGCAAGTGACATGTTATATACAGTATATATATATTTTATATATATATATACATTCTAATGATAATTTTCATTTATGGCACATACTACTTGGGTCAGTTTAGTTCTGATTCTATTGTGTAGAGCTCTTGTACTTGCAGCCCCCATACTTTAAATAATCTCCTCTGATTTTGGGAAAATATATAGTTCCTAGCCTGTATGTTTTTTTCCTAGGTCTTGTGAGACATTCTGGGAGATTTAAGCAAAGGCTGTAATATCCGCTCATATGTTTAATGTCTTCAGGAGTAAGTGGTGCCTGAGGCTGTTCTTGCCTCTTTTGTGTTGTGATGTATATCTGGGCAGAGCGAGAAGCTTTGGGGATCCAGCAGCTGTGCTAGCATTTCTAAGAACTCACTGTTTGGATGCTGGTTACTTTTCTCAAACTTTCAAATGTTTAGTTAAATAAACAAGTATAATGATGATTTATGATGCTTTATGAGAATATTGATGAGACAGAATTGAAGTGTCCTGTAAAACTCTCACTTGGCACATGATTGTGTTGTTGGCTCGTGAACAAGAAAATGCGAAGGAACAGAAATCAGATTTGGAGTACACTCTGTTAAAACAGAGGAAGTAAGAAGGACAAAATTTGGAGTCGATTCAAGATCTTAACCAGAATATTTGTACCTTTTATTAAATATGCTTTGCAGTGGCTCAGAGTGCAGTTCGGAATGTTAAGATTCAGGATTCTGAAATATAGGAATACTAACATTTTCTTTTGACACAATTTAGAACAACACAAACATATTGTTAATGTTCTTTGCCCATGAAATTAAAATTTTAGAGAAAACAATGAGAAGAAAAGGTGTAATGATTAAAATCATTAGTAATTATTATCTGCAAGTCAGATGTCTGGGCAAGTTTTTGTTCTGGTTATGCAAAATATTGTCTTGAATCTGAGTAAAAAAAAAGGTTCTTCTCAGTAGATCGATTATCTTTTATCACAGGACAAATTAGCCCAATTCCAGGCTTTTTTTTTGTAGTGTAATTTAAAGGGCTGTGCATGTTACTGGAGATTGTGAGATTTAGGAAAGAAAGTCAATATATTGACTATGCAAAAGAGTTTTATTGTTTACTGACAATTACGCTGGGTTCAACACCTGTTTAGAAGAATTGTTCTTAACATATATGCTGTTCTACAGGTGTAATATAAATAAAGAAACGTGATACAGTAGTGTCATTTAAGTAACTAGCTCAAGTTAAAAGACCTCACAGTGTTGTTAGTCTTTTGAAAGCTTGTTTATGGGAGAAGATATTATTGTCTTCTGAGTGGACAGTAAGACTAATGAGATGGACACTACTGGGTAGGGGATCTCCACTTTTTCGGACTGTCTTTTTCTCTCTCACTTTCTTTTGCACTGTGCTACTTTCACCTTCTGTAGCCATGCTCAGTTATCTAAGCTGCACTCTGTGTCTATGCTGTGGAATGAAGGGATCAATTGTGTGGAAGAGATGCATGTGAAATCCCTGCTGTCTGGAGCGGGTCAGGGGTCGCTGTGTGAGAAAAAGGCCCCCTTTCTATTCCTGGCATGGCTCTGTAAGGAACGCCACTCTCGGCAGGAGACACCCCCTTCATTCATACTCTAGCCATATCCCTCTGTCCTGGTCTTTCTCCCTCTTTTTCTCGCCATCGCTCTCCCCAGAGAAACATGGCTACTAGCCAAGACAGCTGGTTCGTTGGGCTTGGCCTGGTACTGTTCTCTTTGGCATGCCTTGTTTGGGACAATGAGAGTGAAGATGCTCCTTCAATTACTCCCTCAAAAAGCCTGAAACTGTGAGAGATATTCCTGAGCTGTCGTTTGCTAATAAACTAACTGATCCTTTAACTCACTCACAAACAGTGCCCTACAACTGACATGATACTGAATGGTAAATCTTCAAAAAGTTTTAGTTTAAGGATGGTTTGACAGAAACTGTGAATAGAGAAAAGAAATATAGCAGACATATATTAAGATACTTGAAAACATTGTTACAATACACAATATGTATCACACTATTTCATTTTTCTGAGGAGAACAAGTGGTGAATGGACAAAAACAGCAGTAAAACTCAAAAATGAATGCCAAACTCTAAAACGACTGGAGGCTGAAAAGTGAGTATTATAAAACATTTGTCAGAAACCATTTCAGAAGGAAAAAAACTGATAATAATACATTAAGATGATAGGATATCAGCTAGTTTATGCAGGTACTATGCACAGGCATTTTTATGATTAATGCATTATGCTTATGCTCAGATATAGCTCATATAGTGACATGGTACATCATTATACCAGTGTAATAAAATGCAGTTTGAGGTTCTGTATAGTTGGTATTCCATTATCCAACCTGAAGATGGACAATTTCTTTCACATTAAGAGTTTAAACCTAAACAAAGTATGGATTGTTGTGTGCTTTGCCATGGCACTATGCCATCTATGGCAGCTTCCTCAAACAGTTATGAACACAGCACCACAGGCTACCACTCCAACAGTTTGGTTGTGCTTCTTCATCCCTATTTTGGTCTTGTCAGTTTCCAAACCACAATTATTGTCTGTTTTTAAAGTTTTTGCTGTCATGTCTTGGTTGATAGTCACCTTTCAGTGAACATGTATTCAGTATTTTAAATGAGGTTTGTGTATGATTTGTATGCAAGTATGCATAATGCGTGTTCCTTGGGAGTTGTCTTTTTTTTAATAGACATGGAAAAAAAATGGAAACAGATTCCAAAAACACCATCTGGTATTTGGAGGAGTGTATTTGTGCGTGAGTTTGTGTGTGTGTTGGGGGTGGTGGTGGCGAGAAGTGATCCTTTTTTTTTTCTCCATAGCTCTCCTCTTGGTCTTGAGCCACCCGCCACTCTGCTGCCAAAAAAAGGTGTCAGTCGCCAATGGAGGGGAGCTAGGGGGGTATGTGGTGTGTGTTTGTGGGTATGGAGCTTTACTGCTATCACTGGATCTTGGCCAGTGCTATTAACTCTTCCAGTCCTTCTCAGCTCTGCCACACTCACCTGCTCCAAAATATCTGACAAAATGATCTGCAAACTTTCAGCTTATTGATTTATGGCTGTGGATTTAAGCAGTTGAACCAAGTCCACACAATTGCTTGGAACAGCTGTAACATGGTGGAGAAATTTAAAAGCTCTTTCTGCGGGTTCACCACAGTGTAATTTTTATGTAACACATTGCTATGCTGAAAACTCTCTGACCATTTGGCAGCCTAAAGCACCATTACTGAAGCTGCATATCCCCCTGTTTAATTTGAGAGCACCCTGGATATCAGTCACCGTTTCAGCCCTGCATCTATGTGTACACATAATACTTGTGACGGTGCTGGCACACTGGTGTCATTCATCCAGAATTAGTAATTTCATCTGATTGTGTGGAGCCCTCAGTGTGATCCCTGTCTTTAAGCTGCTGAAGTAACTGACATGCGAAGGGGGTAATCCTCTCTCTTTAGCCTCAGACTCAATTCATACATGAAGGCATGAAATATGAGCCGCATCTCTAGAGTGCACAGCTGGTTAAGCTGGTTGTAATGTACATGTGTATTTGTGTATGTTTGTGTATCAGTGTGTATGTGAGAGAGAGAAAGCATGAGAGTATTTAATAGGCCAGTGGGAAAATGAAAAGTGCAGACTATGAAGCTGACCATATTTAGCCTAAACACTTCCTCATTATTTTTCATTTTTTCCAATTAAATGCAAAATGCTCTTGATGCTCTTATGCTAAATAGGGTTATGCAGAATGGCTTTTTAATTACTGCCACTGCACTTCTAGGTGGTACAATCTGATACTCTGGGATTTGAAAACCAATCTCACTGATTTGACAATCAAACAAATGTGCGGATGATTACAGTAAATAAAATCAAGATTGCCACTTAATTCATTAAAAGAGGTGGATAGGATTAGGTGAGATTATAGTTTAGTGGATGATTAGTGGTGAGTGAATTTAGTGCCACTGAAGGCAGGACACGCAGAGGACAGGGTGAGTTTATGAGTATGTGTTTGAAAGAGAGGGCAAGTGACAGAGTATGCACAGATGCCACAAAATCTGATTGAATATGAGAAGGGCAACACAGTAATTACAACCACAAGTCTTCGCTTCTTTCTAGATAGGGTTTGAAACGGTTTGGCCCACTTTTGTAGGGATACCTGTCTCATGTGGCATTTAGCTGAGTATGTAACCCTACCATTTGATAACAGTTGTAAATGTGTCTCTAGTAACAAAATAAGCATAAAAAAGATGCTTTAAGGTCACAGCATCTTAAATGAAGTTCTTGTGTTAGCAGAGGGTACTGTAGTGTCTGTGCTCATCCAACTAGGGCTAAAAGAGGAAGGGAATATTTACGCTGCGTAATAATCTAGCCAAGATTTGCACCCACCATGTCAAATTAGTAGCCACATTCTTTACATAGTACACGTATCTGCGCTAAACCCTAGCTTGTCCTATCCCTCTCACCCCTCTGCACCAAGCTGTAATTAAGTTGATTCAGAGCGGTGCCTGTTTAGTAGGGACATCCCATTACTTATTTCTGTCCAGTGCAGGATGAACCATGACCCTCCAAAGCCTGTCACCATGTTACACATGCATGCAACAGGGGAGCTGCTGACCCCCTAACTCTGGGGGAGCTTAGCAGCTGGCAGGGGCATCTCCAGAGGCCAGCATCTCCGCTGCTGCCACACAAAGGCAGCAGTGGGAGTTCTCACAAAGCCACTTTCTTGGTTTTAAGTTTTGGAGGATTAGAAAAGAGCTATCGTTCTTCATCTAAACCTCCAGATCTCAGCACTCATGTAATCGGGGCAGCAACAGATACCCTGGCTATGAAGCTCTGGTTACTGTCCACTTCCTGCATGAGAGAAAAAAATGTACACTCGTACAAATAAAGGTGCCAGAAAGTATGCTTTGAAGCTATACCATAGAAGAACTACTTTTGGATCTCTAAAGATCCCTTCCAGGATTTATGTATTTTGTTACTGAGACAGGCGAATGTGAAGAACTTTAAAATGTAAAGAACCTCTGCACAATAAAAGGGCAATACAGTATACGAATCAAAGGCTTATCCTAGAACTCTACATCAAAGCCAAGAACCCTATAGGAACTTTTTATTTTTAAAGGTTGAGTGTATAGTGGCCTTGCCTGCTCACTTGCTATCTTTCTCTCCCCTCTGTGGGCAGATTAAAGGGAGAGCCAGCTGTAGCCAGGGGACAAGCTGCCACAGGCCTCTCCAAGGTGACCCTTGGCAAAGCTGGCAGCACATCTGTAGCCCTGACAAATCCAGGAGCCCACTGGCTGCCTCAGTGGCTCAAGCTGCTGGGAGGGAGGCCCTAGCAGGGGGGCCTGGCTGCTGTCTTCGTTCAGTCTGGCATGGCTAGTGCTAGAAGGCAAAGGGGATAGTGCTGGAATATGCTGTGGCTATGGTGCACATAAGTCTACCGTTTGGAATGGGTCTGGTTGACCATGGTGAAGTATCATTTCATGCCCACAGACAATGATGGTGAGCTATTTGAACATTTCTAGAACTGATCTTCTTTCTTTCTATCTGAATGTTCATTACATCTGTAAATGTACACATACTGAACACCATGCTTTATACTTGTACACTTATACACAAAGCTTTATAACGTTTTACTGACCCTGCAAAAAACATTGTGGGTCATGAAACAGAATTCCCACATTAGTATCTGGTGTGACCACCATTTGCATTTATTTATTTTATTTATTTATTTAACGCTGTGGTAGGACAGAGGGAGCTGGTAGAGGCAGCCATCTGTCCAGTGGAACAAGGTGACCCAGTAGGCTGGCAGATATGTAGCACGCGGGTGTCTACACAGCATCCACATGGGTATTTTTGGAACTCTTTACATTACCATTCATAACTATTTTAAAGAGACTCTTCTCAAACAAGTTTGTCTTTTCTGGGCCAGTCTGTAATAAAAGTGAGCATTTTGTTTTATTGGGCCCACCTACAGAACAATTGAAGTTCAAAGGTTGATATGAAGTAGTCTTTTTCTTTGGGTGGAGGCCGACTCTCTCTCCTAGAGCTTGAATGCTCCAGCATGGCCGGTAGAAGGTGAGGGGCATTGCTTCTATAAGTGGAGACATCCTCTTGCAATCAGCGCACCCAGCCGGGATCCTCTTCAGTGCAGATCTAAGCTATTCGCCAGCCAACACAGGGCCTGTTTAACTCCTAATTGTTTCCATCTTCCACTGCCTGAGTGGGGTTCTTCTGCTGCACAAAGCCCCTCCACTTACATTTATGTTACTTTATATACAATACCGCATGTCTGCTGCTTCTCAGTAGAGCATATGGTAAACTGCTAAAATGGAGCTCATTTTCATTTCCTTTACAGTTTACCTGGGAAAATTCTGTTTGCAGTAAAGTCTTGCTCAACAGTGACCTAAAAAAAACCCCAAAATTACAAGAACTCTGCAAGAGCGAGTAACTTTGTGATTTTGAGGGTGTAACTTAGGAGTGTTTTGTCCACTTTCTAGTCTTCAGTCTTGGATCACAGAATTGAGTGCATGATGCAGGTATTGGCACAGGTGGAGTTCTGAGAGGAAAGGCCGAAACATGAGCCGGCTGCAGGAGACTGGCCCTGATGGTCGACTGCGAGCATTAATGAAGCAGATTAGATGTCCCATCATAGAGAAAAGAGAGGGAGAAGAGGGGAAGCAAACATTAACAAGCCTTTCTTCAGTCCAGACATTTACCATTGCAGTCTGACTTAGGTAGAGCAAACCAGTTGAAATGAATGAAAAGGATTCCTGAACAATAAGAACAGTAAAATGGGTCCCTATAAAGTTCAGTAGGCCTGTAAACGACAGTCTGCACTTGCAGACATTTTAGCTGGAAGATCCTGGGTGACCTGTTTGCTGACTCTGGCAAGGTTCAGTTCATGTTGTCATGATACTGTCCGCTCAATATCCAACAGCCAATTGGACCGATAAAGGATAAAGGTCTTACCCTTTTGCGTTGGTACCCCCTACTGGTGTATGGGTGTAAATGTAGTCTGAATTGAAGGGAAAAAATCCTAATCATTTGTGTGTATATACAGCCATAATAATAATAACAGTAATAAAAAGATATATATAAAATGATTGAAATGGGGTTACTTTCAGGGCTGCATTTAATTACATTTTATATTGTTTTTTAGCACTTTTGAAGTTCTGAAATGCACAAGAGGTTTTCCATTATCTCTCTAGAGAGACAGCTTTGTGCACTTGGGAGTGTGACATTATTATTAGCTAACCTCTCTTTGGCCCAGCCTCTCTCCAAACTTCGCAGAGTTTGCTGCCATTGAAACCTTTGCCAGATGGCGTCTTTGCTCTCATCTCTATTGCCTGATTTCTGATGCTGCCAGGGCTCCCCCTGCCTGCCCCCACCTCCTAAGAGCGGTGTCAGGTAGACACTGTAAAAGAGGTGCAGGGGGGATAGCTTTTCACCTGCTCCTTCTGTAGGACCCCTGCTGAGAGCAAGCTGTTCCCTCAATGCCCTCCTTCGAAAGGCACTGACTCACTGACACACCTGTCCTCCTTATCCTGTGCCTCCCACTTTCGCCATGTTTATAGGCCCACACCTTAGCAAGCAAGCTTTAGGATTGGTCATTATTAGTTCTCTTGCAAATCAGCATAAAACCGCTGAGGCAAAATAGAGCGTTGAAGAGTTGAATTGAGCGCAAGGTCCGCTTGCTGTTTGAGTGCCACCTAGGGAGGAATGTGGCTAGAGGGTCTTTCCAGTGAGAGGATGTTTATGGCCTTTGTGGGCCAACATGGAGCAGGGAAGTGCTGGTCTGGAGTGCACGGTGGAGCAAGCGCACGTGCAGGCAGTTGGGAAGGGAGGAGGGGAACCATTCATTGTTTAGTATCTCTACAGGACTGTAGCTAATAAAACTAAACTGGACCTGAGGGGAAGCAGCTGAACTTCCTGTAGCGGTTATATTTATTTATTCTGAGGGTCCATTTCAGGGCTCTTGAGCAGCCCGTAAACAAAAGAGCTTTCCTTTGCTCCAGATTGCCTGTTTTACTCTTATTTATTTATAATTCTCTGAAACCACTTTGTGTTGCAACTTGATAGCTCCTTGCTTGTGAAAATGCCTGTTTCATCAGGATTTCAAAAAAGAATGACTCCCCTGTACTGCTTTCTTTTTTTCTTTTCTTTTTTTTGTACTTTAATTCCGGCCCCTGGCCACTCACGCAAATAAATACCTTTCTACTTAAACATACATTGGCTAATTAATCTGTCCCATCTGCTTCTCTCTGCATCACTTCCATGACACAGAAGTTTCCGAAACTGTTTTGGGCCATATTGTGTTGATAACTGGGGCATAATGAAGAAAAACTGGAAAAGAAAATTGAAAGCGAGCATGCTGATCAAATAAAGAAGTTAATCCTTTCTGATTTGACACTCGCTAAGAAGGAAGTTGAGAGTTTTGTTAAGACTTTATTCCAAGTCTGCAGCATAGAAGCCTTTAAAAAGTCAGTTTTAAAAAAATTAAATAAAATATAGATATATATCATATATCAAATTAAAGGTATTCTAATTGTCATTTAATAATAAACAATGGCATGCTTATTCAATACAGAAATGCAGAATTTTTGTCTTTTTAGCTTAGCTCAATGTTATGAGTATTTAACATCACGCTATTGTTTTCCTGTTGTTTAGAACAGATGATACATATGTGATCACTCTGTATCTCCTGAGGAATAACAGGTTTCGCCTACAGTTGTTGCTCACTGCAGGAACATCTGGTCAGCCAAATGGGGATTTGTCTTTATTCCTTTGGTGAGAGATGATGAATGTTAGAATTGTAATATTTAAGGGAAAAAGTTTTTCAGTACTTTATTTAACCCTAGAAAGCAGTGTTTGGAAAATGACTGCAGGGCTTGTTGCTGAACATTTCCTGAATATGACAGAAGAAGACCAAAAAAGATTGTTTTAAGAGGAAATGGTGGTCCCTGTAGAGAGCTCTAGAACCTTGTTGTTGTCTCTGGTATAGTTTTATACATTTTGTGACTGAATCTGAATACATATATACTTTTATAGGTGAATAATAAAACAGTGTGAATTTATATGGGGCGTATTTTTGGCTTTGATAAGTGGATCTCATTTAGAATATGTGGTATTAGACCAGGTGCCGGCCAGCAGAGCAGGGCTACTCAGGATTAGCAGTACCAGACAATAGTTGGAGTTTAGGTGGATTAATTTATGGAGCTACATATCAACAACTCAATCTTACTCCTTTTTAAACATAACCAGTTAGCTTCTTGAAAGTTTTTTTGGGATTTTAGAACTAGGACCAACTTTAACAGGTTTGTTTTTCATCTATTACATAGGTTGGGTGAATTTTGTCCAGTAAACAATTTCAATTTGGTTATTGAATGTTGTGAAATGAAACTACAGAAGTAGTTGCCTAATCATTTATTGAGTTATTAACCTTAATCTTAAAATCCAGTGATTACTAAATGTTTTAGTCAGTAACTACTTAGTTTGTTTTCTTTGTTTCGGCATGATACTTTTTTGTTTTAAAAATGAGAAATAGTAATTTATAAGCATTAATAGTAGTTGGCATATTGGTGTCTATGCTTATATCTATCTATCTATCTATCTATCTATCTATATATATATATATATATATATATATATATATATATATATATATATATATATAAGCAGAAAAAATAGTTGCACCCAGAAGGAATCAACTTGCAGGAATGAAACTTGGTGGGTAGGTTTGACATCATAAGACTCGTAATGCCAATGATTCGAGTGACATTAGCAAATACGGGCCTTATCACTGTACCTGACTGACTACATAAGCTCGTCCCATTGCGTGTGCTTTCCATTCTGACTCATTCTGTCATGGTGGTAGCTTCTTTTGCCTTGGAGAGTTCAAGAGGGGTTGCATCGTAGGGCTCCGGGAAGTGGGATGGCCTTATCGACGAATTGCATGCCATACCGCACCCTGTTGGTGGTAGTGAATAGAAAAAGGCACACACACCAGCGGCACAAAGGATCTGGGAGACCGATATGAACCCCAAGAAGAGAGAACTGACGAATTGTCCGATGTGTGTGGAGTGACCCAAGTGATTCAGTGAGCCCTCCATGAGTCATCCTGTTAGTGTCAACACCATTAGCAAATGGCTGCACAACGCAGGACTACATACATGCAGACCGTTACGACGACTGCCCTTAACACCATGTCAGTGTCGCCAAAGACTGCAATGGTGTCTGCCCAGACTGTCGTAGAGTGACTCAGAATGGCAGTAGGTCATCTTCAGTGATGAGTCATGTTTTTGTCTTGGTGGAGGCAACTAACAAATCTGTGTGTAAAGGCGCTGTGGACAGCGTCACAGTCACAGGGCAGTGTCACGTGTGACATATCCAGAAGGACTACAACATTCCACCTCTACCCCTACTGCACAATCTGCAGGAACTGAAGTCTCTTCAACTCTGTGGCTAGATGTCTGGCATGTTGCGTTAGCAAACATGGAGACTCAATGCCATACTGAGAGATCCTACTTCTGTATGTGTAGCTCAATAAATATTACCCATATCAGTCTAAATTTATCATCATTTATTGCTCCTTTATCTTCCTTCCGCTCACTCTGTAATCTCTCTGCTTACCTTTAGCCCACTCTGTGGGTCCTTCCAGAGGGCCCAAGAAGTGGCCTTGCACAACTGTTACAGCTTGTGACTCTTCTCTGGCAGCTGTTTCTTCCAGAGGCTGGGACTGAATATTCATGATGATTGTATTCCCATGGTCAGTGGGCTGCAGCTGTCCACACATTGCCAACACAAACATGCATATAGTCAATCTTGCCCATCTTATATTATGTTGATGAGACCCAACCTATCTTGTCTTTACTATCAGTTTAAAATAATCTAGTATTAATACTTTTTGTTTTCATTGCGTGTATTAGCACAGTTACTCTAGTTATGTTGTAAATATTATTTTGCTTCTTTAAGCATAAAGGCACACTACTGTATATTTGTTATTTGTTTTGTTTTATTTTCCCAAGATAACTCTTGGGAAAGAGTCTTTATTGTGCAGCATATATATATATATATATATATATATATATATATACTTCACATTTGCCCCCACTGTCGTCTTATTTTGAGCCTACGCGCCCTTCCATTCCTTGGCAGTCCTTTGCCAAGTCAAAGTTATAAGTTATAGAGTTAGAGTGTAAATAAGAGGTGGTGAGGCCTTGCAGGAGGCCTGAGCTGTAACCAGGCTATGAATGATGAAGCCAGGCTGACAGATGGTCCTGGAGCTTCAGTCAGATGTGCCACATCCTTCACCAGTTCCCTGGCCCTGTCAAGCTCCTCCAGCGACATACTTGGCCTCTTTTTGCCTGTATACGGTTCTGACTCCTATCACGGCTGGTTGGACCCAGTGCCAGTGAGTATTAGGTCTGGTTCTGATGTTCTTTTCTTGCTCCGATTTAATGTACTAACAGATCTATAGCAATAATGAAATGCTTGGAGACTTTAATAGCAATAAAAAATGGGTGCATGGCTAATAGTTCACCTTTTGGCACTGTCCTCTGAATTCAGATGGCTGTGTTTTCTTTAGTCTGCTGCCTCTGGGGTTGAGCTCAGTTCCTTGTCCAATGAAAGGGGGAGTAGCCGATCTGAAAGACAGGCAGAGGGTGGGTTGGCTAAAATAAAGAGGAGAGCCATGTGCTTTTCATTAAGTCGAGCGGAAATAAGTGCTGACCCATTCTTTCACAAGGGCACGTCCATTTAACTCTTCAGTGCAGAAAATTAGATATGGGGAAGGCTCAGGTAGCAGAGCGAGTGCGAGATGGGATGCATGGGTATGTGTGTGAGAATGTAAAGAGAGAGCCGAAACCAAGCACCAAGCCTGGACCTTGGGTTTATTGAAAGTGAAGATGAAAACGAAACACTTCCTTTGGCATTCCTTTCTAATTTGTCAGATATCTGTGTGGTCTGCTTTTTCCATCACCTTCCAGCTCCAATAGAGGCCAGGACCTCACGCCGTCACGCTTGCCATCTGCACTAAATCTCACTGTGCTTTCCTCAGAAGCCCTATGTAGGCTTCAACACCAATCACACTTCTCCCAAAGGACTCATGACATACGCTTGAGTAAGAGTATAACAGTACATTATGTCACAATACACTGAAGTGTAAAAACATGTCAGTTTTCCTTGTGGAGGTACATTCTATTAAACCTTTTATTTCAGTCAGATTGTTTGAAAACTAAAAGTTGCGAAGTGCGTAACACACATCAGCATGTTCAGTGTCATACATCACACAACCCATATAAGTACATTTAACGTAATCCAAACCAGCACATCCAACTCAATCCAAACCAGCATTTAACTTAACTCACTTCATCATATTCAACTTAACTCACTCTAACACTTTCAGCTTAAACAAAACCAGAACATTAAGCGTAACCATCACCAGCACATTCAACCTAACTCACACCAGCACATTAAATTATCCTAAACCAGCACATCCAATCTAACCCACACCAGCACATTAAACTTATCCTAAACCAGCACATCCAGCACTTAAATCACACCAGAGCATTCAACTTACCTCAGACCAGCAAATTCATCTTAACTCACACAAATAGTCGATCAGCAAAGAGAATTGGTGTCCAAATTCTTGTCTTGCATAAGAAACTTCTTTAGTTTGGTATTGGAACTGTAACACTAATGTTACTAACCAACATTAATAATCTTTACAAACTCTTTTAAACCTTTACCATAAATACATCCCTAAAACTCCTTTCAACCTCAAACTTGTGCAGTCGATGTGGTTTAGGACTGTACAGTGAATGATACAACTAAACTGTAGAACCTTTACCATGTAGCTAAATGCACAGGGCAGTGCCAACTTCCCTGCAGAATTGTCCCTTTCACATTTACATGGACTCTAGATCATGTTGCAATTTCTGTTGTGTCTATTAACTGTATAAACATATTTAGTTAGAAAATTTAAATGTATTATTTCAAAAATAAACAGAAATCAAAAATGTAATCTCAATCTCAATCAATAAAATGTAATGGATCAATATGCCTGCATGATGTTTGTGAACATGAAGGCACTTGCTTTCTAAAATGGCTGTTATCTGTGTTCATGTCCCCTAAACCACACTGACAAGTCTGCATCACCTATTTGAAGTCTTGGGTGTGGTTTGAATAGGTTGAGAGAAGTTTTGGGGATGTACTTGCAGAAAAAGCTTTAGTTGACTATTAACTACCTATTTTATTTTTTTTTAATCCTTGTAGCTCCAGTTTTAAACTAGAGAAGCAAACTTTAAACAGAGACACCAAACATGTCACCAGTACATCTGGGTTAAGTGGAATATACTGTAAATCAGATTTTAGTGTCATCCATCATGCTCCTACCTTGCAGTCATCAGAATTTGTTCAAAATTATGTGATAGTATTTAATTGTGAAACCAGTAACATGAACTCAATTGAATCGTGAGCTGGATGTATAATTACACCCCTTTTGAGGAGTGCTATTTTAGAGCCAGAGGGAGCAAAAGGACAATAGGGCAAGTTTGTGGAGTAGGCATTAGACTAATGAAGGTGCACTGAGAGATTAAGACAAACACACACACACCCTGTTGCACCTTTCTTGCCCCTTGCTGAGCATTTAGAACGGATGATGTGAGTAATGCTGTCGCTGTGTCCCAATTCTGCCCTCGGCATCCTTCATCTCCACCTGAAGCTTGTATAAGTTTTACCGCTGCCATGTTCATCACTCACCTCAACTGGCAGGGCACTCCAAAAAAACCATTCATTTCCTGTCTACATCATCTCTGCTGCTCTGCAGGGGGTTCAGTACAGCCCTCTGCTTTAAATGCAGTATATTGCATGGAGGCTTAAATAATTATGCTAATTATAATGCTCAGTAGTGATTTGTAATGTAACACCTAATACATTAATAATACATTAAAAATTGTGCATCTATTAAGTACTGAATATTACTTAAATGTATATTATCAGTAAGTGAGAAAAAAATGAACATAATTTCTTTCACCTCAGGATGTTTATGTGCTTGTAAATCTTTAAAGCAATGCACCTTCCATCTATGTTACATGCATCTAAAGTATACAAAGCAATGAAAGAGTTTAACACTTGTAGCTGAGTGTTCGTTAAGATTCCTTGCAGCCTGTAAGCACATCTGTTTTGTGTGCTGAGTGCTTCTTCCTTCAAAAGCAATTTCAGCTCAGGCAGAATCTGTGGGGTTTATTCTGGCAGCCAGACGACCCCTTTGTGACCTGAAAAGATCTGGCCAGGAAGGATGGGACGGCCAACCAAGCCTTGCATGGGACACTTTGCTGGAAGAGAGAGTGAGAGATTTTCACACTTTGTGATAAACTATGCAATACCTGTGAAACCTGGATTTCCAATCTGGCACACAAACAGCTCTTTCATTAAATTAGTAGTGTTATGTATGATAAGCAGAATTTGATTTGTTTTGGTTTGTTTTTGTTTTTGTTTATTTGTATATTGTCCTCAGCTTGGATTTTTTTCTTCCAACTTAGATGTCATTGCTGCATATAACCATTGGAGGGCGACATTGCATTAAAGCTGGCTCTCCTGACTTCTAAATTATTATTGACAGAGCAATCATTTAAATTAAAAGACAAATGTCTGATAAGAAGAAGACTGATGTTATTGCCAAGAATTTGTTTTTTCATCTTTTTTACATATAAATTGCTGTATTTATTAAATTATATACCCCCGGATATTTGTAGTCTATACTGATTACTGATAACTGCTCTGTTATGCTTAATTTAATTGTTAGATTTAATGTTGGATTTTACTGCCTTATCCCTGTCATATTTTATGTAAGTTAGGAGTGTCCTAGTATTGGTTTGGTTTTTGTCTATACATATTCTCCGTTAGAATCTCTGTAAAAATTTTAAAAGTTTACCAACTTTAAAAAAGTTTACCAACAAAAAGCTTTTTTGTACCCCATGTCTTTTATTACCTGGCATATCAAAAAGAAATACACCCACCAAATGGACTCCTTTCTTCCCTTTGGAAATAAATAAGGTAGACAGATTCTCAAGGCAAAATGAAGACATTAAATCACACATACACTGTAGCTAAAAGAGGATTTGATTCTTCACTTTTATTTATTTTTTTTTTTGGGAGGGATTTTGCCAGTTTCGGGTTTGACAGGAGTGCATGTTGCCACAAGATAGTGAGGCCACAACAAAGGCAGCGATGAGTGGAGGCAGTGAGCAGCGGCTCCCCTGGCAGGCCGGAGCCCTCTCTTCCTCTGGCACTGTCTGCATGAGTTAGTCACACCGCAGGAGAGCCGTCCCAAACAACCTGCCCAGCTACGCCTGCTTCAGTGGGCCACAATAGGCCTAGTCCTGCCAAGCCCCCTGATCAGGCACTTTAAAGCCTAATGATCACACAAACTACTCCAAACAGCCGTGATGCTCTCTTTTCAAAAAGAAAATCACAAAATGACAGTGATTCAAACCACACAGCCTTATCTAAAATGAGGGGCACCACGCCGTCTTTTAGCTGACAATGAGTTTAAGCTTGTAGACATGAGTTTTTAGCAAGGTTATGTTCTGCTGCAGCTTTTTCGTCATATTGAGATAATTATCAGTATTTGAGTCTGTGGTCTTGTTAAAGGAACAGTCAATGATACATGTTAACGTTGCTAATGATGAACAGAAGCTAGAAGCCACTGATTATATTATATGCATGATATAATTTAGATAATTCTGTTGCTTTCTTTCCATTTGCGTTCATTCTTTATTAGCAACATAGGCATTATTGACCGATTCAACTTTCTTGTGCCTTATTCATGTTGTTTTAAGCTGTTTAAGTTGGGTAATGTTCATTGAACAGTTTGTAAATGCTTTTGTAGTTTGCATGGTTATTTTCCAAATATATTTTTTAGGAAACATTAGAAAGCCACTCCAAACATATCACACACAAGACAGCTGAGCATAGTTTGTCACATGACATGATTCATTCAGTAATAAATTAACAGTCTGATTGAATGGATTGTTTTAATTATTATATGGAAATATAAATTATAAAGTGTTACTTATTTATTTATTATTTTTATTCATAAAGACATTTAAATGGTTAAAAAAACAAATATAATTTAACATTTCAATCACACATAAACACCAGGGTTTGCCTTCGCACTGCTTTAAAAATGTAGCTTTGGGTCTTGTGTAATTCATGCGTATATGTTTTGATAGAAAATATCCAATCTGGAAGATATATCTGTGTTTGCCAGCTTTTAAGACTAAATTTTCTCTTGGTTTCACTACCCTCGTTATCCTGCCCAGCTATACTCAGAGGACTCTAGTTATATTACAGTTACTAAAGGATTTACATTCCGCAATGAAGTAGTGTAATTAGTGGAATGCGCCTGGGATTTCACTTTTAGTTAATTGTCATCCTGGTCACCTGTCGGTTCCTGCACCATGCTGTAGAGGCCTGTTAGGAAACTGTGTGTGTGTGCTAGTAAAGTGGGAGAGGGAGCAGTTTTCCACATCCAGCTGCGTGCTCCAAGCTGCAGTTCTTTCCCTCTCTTTTTTCTTCAGTCATGAACAGCTGTCAGGTGTCTCCTAGTGTTTCTCGAACTGTTGGAGGGCGGAGGACGTTGCAGTACATCTGTTTGTGCGTGTACAACTGAGTATTTGTGTGTGTGTACTGATTGTGTGTGTTGCTACTATTGCACCCTTGCTGTGGTGCTCTCAATGGGTCTAGGAATGCTCTGCACACAGTGAATCCATTTCTGGACGCCTTCTTTATCAGCATATAGCTGCGCTGAATGAATGTACATATGTAAAAGAGAGAGAACATGCGGTCTGGCGTGCTCCTGGCGTTTTGCACTGCTCTCTGCCTGTGTGCACAAACAGAAGGAATGAGGGGGAGGGTGAAAATGTGTTAGATATACCCAGCATATGCCTTGCTATTCCAACAGCTTGCATATGGGCCATACTTGCCTGCAGGCTTGTTTTTAAGAAAAAGATTTTGGACTCTTCCGGAGTTCTGGGGTCCACAGAACATTGTGTGTGTGTGTGTGTGTGTGTGTGTGTGTGTGTGTTTGTGTGTGGGCAGTTTGCCTAAGACTTTTCCTGAAATTGATGTGTGAAAGCTTCTGTGTTGGATGTGTGAGAGAGAAAAATAACACTCCCATGCAAAAAAAACAACAACATATCATTATATAACAGACATAATTATGCTTGAAGTACAGTATGCATTTCACCCATATTGTGGTTTTCTTCATATAAACACACTGTGAATCATAGCCTAGAGTACATACTTGTGGTACAGACTGCAGTCAAGGTGTTCTTAATTCTATATATATTGTGTTTGTTCCCCTTCTCTACATGATGCCCTTATGCCCCACCTGGCTGGTTTCACTTGTCTTTTGTGTTTTATTTTTATCGTCTAGGTGTCTCTCAGCACTGGATTCTATGATTGTAGTCATTTGGTTTCTTACAAGCTGCACCATTTATTAATCAGTCAATATCCCTTTTTCGAGGCCAATAAAACCATCAAAACAGTCTGTTAGTAAGCTCAATCTACAACAGAGGCTTTTTGATACTGCCTATTCTAAATCTTGTCTAGCCTTTCCAACTGAGAGTGACTATTATTTATTTATAGAAATTACCATTCATATTAGAATAATTTTGTTTGTTAGATGTTAGATTTTTTTTGGCATTTTTGGAGATTTTTTTGTCCAATTTTCAGTCAAAAGAGAAAAAAGTGCTCAAAATCAAGATTAAATAGCTTTGGCACAGATGCATTCAATTCGTATGAGCAGCAGCAAATCAATAGTGAATATGTCCACTGTGTTGAATACTGGTAAAATGACACCCTACCCAACAGAAGCAAAAAGGAAAACAAAAAGTCCCTGCAGGCATGCCCACAGCATCTGTAGTCACTATTTTTAAAATGACAGAAAAATTCACTAAAATTCCCAAAAGTGCAAAGTAAAACTAAGAAACTAATGGAATTCATTGACCTGGATAGTCAAGCATTCTCTGTTGTCTGTGTTGTCTAGTTGTCTATTGGATTTCATATGCACTGTAGCCCATTTACTGTAACAATTATATTAAGTTTTTAATTACCTGACGTTTTGACTTTGAATAATCACTTTGGTGCATTGCTATGAAAAAATCTTTTATTTACAGGTTGGATATGGAATGAATTTAAATACATATCTTAGAATAAATATCAGGTCAGTGAATAGTGTATAATGTGAATGTATAGTGCTGTGTAAAAGTCACAGCACTGTAAATTTACAAAAAAATAATCATCTAATCAGTAAGTGTTTATTTGCTGAGAAATGCACTAATATTACCATGAAAATAAATACATTTAATGTGATTGTATGTATGCCAGTGTGTCTTCCTAATAGTTTCAGACCTCTCCTCACGTAGCTCAGACTACTTAAAATATGGTATTGATGTTTATTTTTATTTATTCTCATCTGATGATATATCTTGTTTTTACAAGCACAGACTGAAGGCCAGAATAAATGGTTTAAAATAATATGCTTAGGTGCTTAAGGCTTTTGGAGAGAATGGAGCCTTTGAGGTATTTTCTCTAGTAAATAATGTTTCAGATGATTCAAACTAGGGCCATGCAAACAGTGAATATTAGCAGTTCATTAGCCTGTTAGCAGTAGCAGTGAGCAGTGTGTTTGTGTTTGTGAATGAGAGCAGGCTGGGTGCTGTATAGGACTGACTCACAGATCTCCTGCATTGTATGTGTGGGGGGGAGTAATTCTGGCTTTACTCCAGCACTGGCATCTCAGTGGCACCAGGTGGAGCCCACTGCTTCCAAACTGCCACCCCAGACTGCTGGGCATCCAGGGCCAAGCATTACCAACACCCACAACAGAGAGAGAGAGAGAGAGAGAGAGAGAGAGAGAGAGAGAGAGAGAGAAACAGCCACCAAGTACAGTATATGATTTGTCCACAGATTTTCACAAGATAAGTCAAACTGAACAGGATCAAGAAGGTATTATAATAGGTTCAAACTGTAACAAATTATACACACTGCTCTATTTGACCCTCACTGAATGAGGCTGGCGTATCCTGAGTGTGTTTTTAAGCTGCAGCGTTTTTTAGAAGTACAATTGAGCAGCAGTAAGAGGATCCTCTGGCCCGCTGCTTTTTGTTTATTCATAAGGCCCGGCTCTGCGAGGCCTCGGAGGCAAGCTGCTCCGTAGCTGGATAATGTTATTACCCCCAGGCTGCTTAAGCACAACTGCATGCCAGCTTCACCGGCTCCACACAATCCCCCTCTATCCTCTCCCTGTCCTGCCACCAACCCCCCCTCGACACACACACTGCGCTCCAGAGCCTGCCAGGTGTGTGTGGTTTGAGCTGCAGCGTGGCAGCTTCAGCCTAAGTAGTATTTACATTTCGAGTGGGCCAGAAGCCACATGGTGGACTTCTGAAAGGCTGCATGCATTCGTTGGTCTCATGCACTTCATGTTAATGTTTTTGTAATGTAATAAAATACTTATTTTATATTCCAAGTATAATTATGTATAATTAAGTATGTATATACTTGCTTTAGTAGTCCAAGTGTTTTGTGTTCATAGTAAGGGACTTTGCAAATGACCTTACTATGAACACATAAATCATTTTTCATTTGAATGAAATATCATATTTAATATAATTTTTTTTCTAATCTCCAGTGACTCCTTTAAGAATTTCAGTCTACGCTACAAGTGATTGACAAGACACTGAAGAGAATGTTGCTCAAGATGACCATATCCCAGTTGCGGACATCAGTGGGGTTTCTGTGTTGAAAGATCACCCTCGTGTGGTTTGGTGGGGAATGGAGATTAGGGGCAAAACAAGGTTGTTGCACTTGATTCAGGCAGGCAAAGTTTGAGTGGTGAAACAAGCAAGCCTTCTAAATTCATTCTATTCAAAATATTTCAACAATCTTTTGTACTGAATAGTAAATAATACATATGGTGATGTTTCTAATTTGTGATTTAACTGTAAAAATACACAAATAAGACAAAAGTTCTTAAACAAAATAAATGAAAAGGCATAACAAGAATGGTGCATTTTCATGAATATGATTTATTTACTCTCCATTTGATAAAAAAAATGAAAAATTAACTACAGTACTGCTTTGTACAGTCAATGAATTGCATAAATGCTTGTTCAATTCATTCAGCTACATCCAGCCGTAAGAAACTATGTCAGAGCACTCAATTGTCACAAATTGTAAACTGGGCAATTTGTTCATGAGTTTATCTTGAACTGGCATAAATGAAACTAAATCCACTGATTTAAAGAACATATTCTGTAGTGTTTCCTTAAATGAAGACAATAAATTGTTTAGTAAAGACATGAATGACATTCTAATATCTAATAATATCTTAATGATTTCTGACCATTTTTGAGTGGATCACAAGATAATGTGGTGAACTACAATTCAAGATTATTGTAAACAGATAAGTATTATATTATATGATATTATATTATATTAAATTATATTATATTATATTATATTATATTATATTATATTATATTATATTACATTACATTATGTGCATCCTTTCATCAGGAAGTCTCATAGAGGCTAAAGCTTTTCAGGGGATTCCTTCCTTAAAAACAGGAATTACCAAGTACTTACAGCACGTGTGAAACAACAGTGTTGTATCTTGAATAAACACAATATTGAGTAAAGTACAGTTTAATAAAATAGAAAATGAGAAATTATTGCTTATTGCTAGTAGGTTCATATCTTATACCACAGGACATCAAAAGAATGCAAACATTTAACTTTATTGCACTATCTATTATATTTTGTGAGCTAGCAAGAACAGATTTTGATGGTGTTGTAGTTGCCTCCTATAATTCCCATCCCTCTTAGAAAACACAAAATATGTATATTTTAGTAAAACTTTTATAATATAATATAATATAAAAAAATATAATATAATATAATATAACATATGGCATTTTGTTCCGAATTTAAATGAGGCAATGTAAAATAAGTCCCAGCATTATTGCTGCTACCATACTACACCATTTGGTAAAGGTAAATGTGCGGACTGGGTACGAGCGTTTTCATTCATTGTAATTCCGTTTGAAGGCCTCTAGATGGAGTCTTGGCTTGCATTTGATGAAGCAGCACTTAGAATACGACACAAAATAATTAATAAGCAGCCTATTTCTCGGACTGCACAATATAATAATAATAATAATAATAATAATAATAATAATAATAATAATAAGAATAATAATAATAATAATAATCACCATCATCATCATCATCATCATCATCATCATCATTACTGTATGTACCTTTAAATTTCATCATGTATTTTTTAAATATATATATAATATATACATACAAAACATAAACAATATATACAGTTTATGCTTTTGGTTATTTTCTGTAAACGCAAACAAAGAAAGAAGATTATTTTCCTTTTTGTTTCTATCAGTTCGGCTATTTTATTAATATTGCTTTAGTGCCGGTGTCCGATCCTATCCGCAAAGACCCGGTGTGGCTGCAGGTTTGCGGAGCTCACCTGAATCTACTGGATTCAATACCTGCTCACCCTTCAAACAACTGATCATGTGATCTGCTTTGTTGGGATGCAGCCTCCCCGACCCTTTGCGGATAGGAATGGACACCCTTGCTTCAGTTTATAGGAGAATTAAACTCTGTGCTCTATTTTTACATGGTTATATGTTACTCTTCAACTCTGTTCTGTTCATTCTGTTTCTCTCTCTCTTTCTTACAATTAGACACAATTCACATGTCCATTCCAACAGTTTGGAGTTTGCTGAGTGTTTTATTAGCACTAGCCAAATTAGGCTGTCCTGCCCTCTTTTGGAGAGCGTCCGTTAAGATCAAAAAAGTTATGAAAACGTAGCATGGAAAAATGCTCAACGAATGAGTGTTTATCCTAATACCTCATTAATATTCTGCTATAGATTCCGTGTGATGGTTTAACGTGAAACATGCCTCTGTTTTCTATGTTATGGGTTTCTTTTCAGTTCGTTTAATGTGTTCAGTACTCCTTTTACGCACCAGCGACGCGCTCTGATATTTTTGCAGACCAGCTACGAAATCTGAGAAGTTTTCCTCGTCGTTTCACGCTGTGTTTATCTTTCCCTCTGAGGCGACGCTTTTACTTTGCCCTGCTTCACTGGGTTTATATGTGCACGCAGCCCGCGCTTCCTCTTCCCCCGCGTACTCGCACAGACGCGCACGTGTCACCAGGGCTAACCCGGTGTGTAGCTAACGCGAACACGTTACTTCGTTACCCGGTTAAAGTTCTGCAGAATGCACCGTTTAGTCGTTACACGGCGCAACACGTTATCAGACCTGCACTTACCTCAGTCCCCCTGAAGATGGAGAAAACTCCACCTAAGTTACTTCCATGTCTGGCTCCTGTGCTCCTGCTCTGTTCCCAGCGCGCACCAAACCAGAGAATCCCAAACTAAAGCGATGATTCCAGACTGTATTATTTTGTCAGAGCAGCGCTGGTTCCTCTCCTCGCCTGCACAGTCTGCAGCCTTGTGCTTCCCCCTGCCCCTCTGCCTCCAAAAGCATTTGGCACAGTCGCCTTGGCCTTTAAAATCTTTTCCCAGAACTTGGCAGACGGATGTCCACCAGGATGAGGCACACACAGACGCGCAGAGCTCTTTCTTTCAATCGAAAAACAAAATAAACAAATTCGAAAGAGTTTAAATAATTCAAGTGATTGCTATTTATTATTGTTGTTGTTGTTATTTATCTGCATGATAATGATGCGTACCTGTGCTCGGTGGGATCTTTCTTGTTATTTCGCAGATTAATGTTTTGTAGTATATAGCTTTATGTGTATACATTGTTTAAAAACACCGTTTCCTGATTGAATTCCTTTGTTGCTGGTCCTCACCTAGGTCAACGGTGCGCTACGACATTATTTTAATGTTTTACATGATGAAAGTCGCATATTCCGCCTATTCATTCCTCACCAGCATCACTGTGGCTATAGGAATCTTTGCCTCTCCTACAAGAGACTCTACGCGTGTTGTCATTTCACTTCCCATGGCACATACTCCACCAAACTGTCTCTATGGTTTATGTTTGCCATGCCACCTCTGGACATGTGACCCTGACTGGCGCTGTTCAGTCCTCCAGTGCTGAAACGAAGCTCGGTGGATGGACAAAACCTCACGGTGGCTAAAAGACAAGTAAAATAGACTACACACACAACAATGGGCCTTCAGTTCAGCTGGCAAAACCCGCAGTGTCTGTGACAGAGAACAGTGTCGCTAATCTGATTTTGGCTTGAGTAGGCCTGTGTACAGTTGCTTTTGAGGGGGCCCCATCACCATTAGTATTGAAACCCTGAGATGCGCTGAATATACAGCATGCATTTTGAAGGTACTCTTGTTTACTCAGATAGATTGTAGATGGTATCGATTGATCCCTCATTTGCATATATCTTGTTTATAATTACAATTGACTTTTCTATTTAATATCGTTCCTCGATTCAATTTAAGACAGATATTATTTACATATGGTGATGTATATGATGATGTAAGACTATTAAACCGATGCAAACCTCCCAGGGCTGAACCTAATTTTGCAATCTATTTATCTGGACTAATGCACCAGCGATAACACTGAACGATCGTGTCTAGTCGATATTATAGAGGATTTTTGATATATATTACACGTTATAGATGTATTTTCTCACAACAGTCTAACTTGTTGTCAACGTGTGAACTAACAAAGCTTAAGCATGGTTATTTAACATTGATTGAAGTTCAAGACGCCTTTGCTAGCATGTCTATCACTCTCACGCTATTACTCACCTTTCCTATAGACCATGAGGGGTGATCATGCCCAAATTCCTACTGATATTGTTTCACGGCTATATGCAGCGCTCCTACTCTTGTCTTTATAGCCTCCTCTCTTGTTTTAGTGTTGGCAATGCTTAATTAAACATTAGTCGCTTTGTCTAGTTTTGCTGATGTCTTAAAAACTTTGTCTCGGTTGAAGTAATGAATGGGCTTTTTAATAACAGTGGCTTCGGACAAGCCTGCGCGTTCAGCTACAGCTGGAGTAGTTTGCATTAAGTTAGAGGTTTGCACTCTAGCGAAAGTACCGAGGCAGCTCCTGCGCTTCTGCCGTGCTGCAGCGCCCAGTTATAGGCTACCCCACGGTGGACGTGCCTGGGGCAGACGGTTTGTGTGCTCTGATGGGTACGGCGCTCCACTTCTGCGTCGCTATAAGGAGTGCCTGAACGTCAGAACGGCTGGGGAAATAAACGAGAGAGAAAGTCACTGAATCGATCGTGACTTCTCGAGCAAGTCCTCCTCACTTTCTCAGACCTGGATCGCTGTCAGATCTCCAAGAGTGAAGAGAAACTGCATGCTGGGACGCTCAGGGGACGGCAAGAAAAGGCGCTGTTTTCTTTTTCATATTCGCTGTATTTCTAGCTCTTGTTCGAAATGTACAGCCTAACATCTGCCGCAAGTTTCAGCACAGCACTTTTGTTCCTGATCAACAATTGCAGACGACTTCGGAACGCTTGCCGTCTGAAAGTTTGCCGATGGTGCGTGGAACACAGCTAGACGTACACATACCGTACATGTTTAGTATCACTAGTTATGATTTACATGAGTCTGTATGTAAATATGCTTTATGGACAGCCTGCAGGTTCTGCAGTTGATCTGAAGGTAAACGCAGCAGCTCAGTGTTTCGAAAAGCAGGTGGGGTTCGTCTAAATCATGAAGTCGCCTAAATTCATTTAAAATGTAGTTTAAAACTCACAAACGCTGAATGTCGCACTGACAGACGTGACCATGCCGATGTGAGTGGGGTGAGTAACAGGGAAAAACGATCCTGGGATTTGTCTATTTATTTATTTTTTTCTGGCGTGCAATTTGTCCAATAGCCTGGTTCACAGAGCCCTGGCTTCCGGAAACCTGACCAATCACAGCTGGTCTTTGCTATAGGAAAAAACACACAGACAGACGTGCACGTGCAGCATGTTAGGATAAGGGTGCACTTACTTATACACAACCGCGTACCAGTCTGTTAATGCACTTGGACAAACTGGAAACAAAAAGACCAGCGTGCTTACAGCTGATCAATATAGCATACATAAATATCCTTAAAGCTTAAAACTCGTGTAGTTCAGAGACTTTTATTGTTTGTGGTCAAGGCAACAAATCAGTATAGTAAAAGTGATAATGTAATAATGATTAATTGATAAATAATAAAATAAATAACATAATAAAGTGTTTGGTATTTATTTTGATATGATCGTGACATGTTTATTTTGGAATGCGCTTTTTCTCGCTGTCACTGTGCGTTCAGCTTTCTCTCGCTGTCACTGTACGTTCAGCTTTCTCTCGCTGTCACTGTGCAATGCGCGTTCTCTGGCTATCTTAGTGCGTTCTGCACACTTAAACTGTGAGTTGTCTGGACGCAGTGATAAGACAGGAAAGGAGGGCTGGATGGTGTGCTGTTGTATCCAGTTGCTAGGGGGCGCACTGTTGACTTTGAGCTCTAATCATGGCGAAATACGGGCAGACCGCCAAATGCTACACCTGAATGTATATAACAGACCAGTGCTGTTTCTTTATGGCTGTTATGTACATGGTGTCCTTAGCTATAAACATTTAAGCATACTAGCTCTAGATAAACATCACAGTAACACTTTTGAACACTGAACATTTGAACATTTATTGGAATAGACTGGACACCTTCACTAATGTGAAATAGGATGATTTACTTTACTTTTTAAATGTATTATTTTATATTAAATTAAAATAATGTGCTTTAGTGTATCAGTGTATTTATTATGATTCAATTCATAGACTATACATAGTCTGTTTACTGACAGGGTTTAGGCTAATCTGTATGACAGAGTTCAGGAACCGAAATCTGCAGAAACAATCAACATGTAAGTGTCCTACTGTGAGGTGCTGTATTAGCAAGAGGCTAGTACTGAGAAGATAATATTGGGAATATTTTGGCTCTCCAAAAGGTTGTTCTGTATAAATTATAAACCAGCGTTTCACAACTGCACAGCCTGATCTTGATGTTAACAACTGAATCAATTATCAAACTCTTATTTAGTTATTGGACTGCGATTGAGTATTACAGCTCTTAAATGTGTGCCTTTTTATTGTTATTCAGGCCTGTGCAGCCAGGGTTATTTAACATAAGCTTGGTTTCAGTGTTTTCAGTACTTTTTGTATGTGCTGTTCCAGACATTTGGCATCCAACCTGATAACTCGCTTTTACTCTTCAAGCAGTTGCGTACAGGCATATATAAGTATATTCCTGCACATAATGCATATACCGTACATATATCACTATGGCATTATGGAATATATGTAGGAGTTTGTGTGTGTGTGTGTGTGTGTGTATACTAAATACCTTGTATATCCTAAGCTAGTTGTTGCTGTCCGCGCGGGCCACGCAAAACAACTTCATCGCATTTACTGTAGTTTTTAGATATAGAACTTGTTTAGCACACACACTGCTGCCCCTGTGTGTGTATGTGTGTGTGTGTGTATGCCGCTGCTGAGGGCGCTGTGCTTCACTCTCCAGCTCTCGCGGAGGAGCGGAGCGTTTCCTCTCCGCGCCGAAACACGGACGGACTTCGACCCCGCGCGCGCTTCACTTTCAGTCCCCCCTCTCTTTCTCTCTCTCTCTGTCTCTCTCTCTTTCTCGCTCTCTTTCTCTTTCTCTCCTTCTCTCTTTCTCTCTCAGGTTGAAACTAACGAGTCTGGATCAGGTGCCGCCGGCTTTTTCACAGTAACACGCAGCCACCCTGGGCTTTCAGGACACTATTACAGGACATTATTAGTGTTATTAGCAGCATTATTAGTAACACCTCGGCATGCTGTACCCTCCTCACGTCGTAAATCCGGCTCGGTTCGCTCCACGCTGAACCTCCTGCGATGCTTGTTTCCCCCCACTGCTACAAAAACCGCTCGCGAAAGACTGTCCGGTTTGTTTTTCTCTCTAAAACAGCCCGGATGAGTTGTTTTTGCCTTGCAAATATTTTTTAAGCTCTGACAATCTCCTTTCTGAGCACACGAGGAGCTGCTAGACGAAATGTCCCGCTGCTTTCCCCGCCGTGGCGTTTAAAAAAATCTCCCTCTCGGTGCGAGTGAGTGAGCGAGCGAGCGAGCGAGCGAGTGAGGGTCTGAGCGCGTGCGCGCGCGTGCGCGCGTTTTCCCATCTCCAGTTCACGATGCCTTTGCTCAAAGTTGGGAGCGTTTGTGAAGAAGGAACTGTCGCGGCGCCGCTTTAACGGAACTCGGTCCATGTTTTGTTTTCTTTTTTGGTTTCCTGCGGTCCGCGCGCGTATGAGTGTGTGCGTGAGCGAGCGTGTGCGCGCGTGTAACTCGAGGCGGGGTTAAAGTTCACTTCTATGGAGCCGTGAAGCGCCGCTCACTCCGCACACTTGGAAATGTAAAAGCAAGAAGCAGCTTTTATTTCATTCCCCCCTTCTCCCTCTCTCTCCCCCCTCTCTCTCTCTCCCTCTCTCTATCTATTTCTCCTTTTTCTTCTTTTCATACGCACGGACGCGGCAATCAACTCGCACGCGGACACACATATAGCCCGCACACATACACACTCATATAACAGACACACACACACATACATAAACACGCTGATTCGTTACAGTCATCCGCACACACATACACAAACACTTTACAATTCAGCTTACAAAAAGACTACAGATATGTATTCTCCGCTATGCCTAACACAGGTAAGTGAGATGTTTAAAAATCTCTGCTTTATTGTATTGCTAGTTGCATTTGCTGCTTTTGCCTGGGTGGGACTGCGTGCATGGGGCTAAAGCAACATTGCTCAAGACTGAACTAAACTTTGTGTGCAGCAACATAGCTGGTGTGACAGAGCAAAGTTAGCACATGGCGGATGGCGCCCACCTTCACACATGTGCACACACTCCTAGGCTTATACTTTTCTCTTTTTCAGCGTTTACGCTCGTGAAGTTTGCGAAGAAGCGATTTTGTACTGAAGCTTTCGCCACAGCCGCGCAACAACGCAGTCATTTCTGAGCGAGCTCTCACGTACAGTCGCCCAAACTTTTCGGTTTCGGTGTAGGTTTTCAGCTTCTTAGACAGCATATTAGAGTTTTTTTTGTCGAGACCCAACACGCCGCTTCGACTTCCACTTCGTGTTCAGCTCTTTGCCACGGCGTGTTGTGACCTAGCGAACAAGAAACGGGCTAAAGACGTACAAAATGGTGTCAGTGCTTTAAAAGTCAGGGAGTTTTCTAACGCTTTCAGATATCTTTCAAGTCTCTGAGGTGCAGCGTTTCAGCAGCAGCCCAACTTTTCACCGTTCTGCCTACAGGCTAACTTTTCGTTGTGCCATGTGCAGTGGATACTAGCAGCAAGAAAAAAAAAAACAAGCGATATGCACACTTTTCCATCCTCCAGCAAGTTAGTTTCATAAGTGGTCCTCCACAGCCTGCCTCTTTATGTCTTTTCTTTTACCCCGAAGCTTTCCAGACGGTCTCAGTCCAAGCTGTCACTCCTTCGCGTCGGTTTCTTACTTTCTCAGACGGTGGCTGCTGGTTTTTCGGTGTTTTACTGAGCGGTTTAAGCCCGGGTCAGTCCTGCACTGGCAGGGAGTGTAAAGCTGTCAGGGCTGGTTTGCATGCACGAGATGGTGACAGGGAAAATGTAGAAACTGGAGAAACTTGTGGGAGAAGATTTCTGTTCTTTTACGATTGAGGTTATGAGGTCTGAGGTAACTTGACATTGTGGGAATAGGGGGCTAGGGGGTGAGGTAAGGTAACAGGAAGGTTTCATTGTTTAAAAAGGTGCAGAAGTTAACTGAAGTCAGTCTCTCTTGGTGGAATTTGCAATGTGCAGGAAAATAAAAAAGCTTCTTTTATGTGAGGATATAATGTGGTTTAAGGAACCGTGGATTCACAGTTGTTTGTAATTTCCCTGCAATAAATTTGTAACTTGGTCTCTAATGGTGGGGCTGGTAGGTAGACTAGGCCCTTTAACGCAAATGATGTTGTTATGTCAGTACATTTCATTACATTTTTTCTGCAATTTTCTGATTTTCAATTAATTAAACACATTACTTGTTATGTAATGTATTGCCTATTGATTTATGAAAGGTATTAAGCAAAAATCATTCAGACATTTAGGATGAATATTAGATTTTTCTGAGTTTTACACATTAGGGTTCACCTAAAATGCGCTGGATTTTTTTGTTGACAGAAAAATATTTTCAAAAAACATTAAGGATGTAAACAAGTCCTGAGTGCTGTAACTGATTAATTAGTGGAAAACCTTTTTATGATACTTAAAATAGTTTTGTGGTTTCTATTTGTGCTTAAGCAACATGCAACAGTGTTGACTCTGTCCTCAGAGGAGCATTGAATGCATGTACGGTGTCGCCTTCGTTCTCTGTTCTCTTTCAACCTGCTGTCTGAACGTGTAATCTATTGTTCTTACACATTTCAAATTGGCCTTACATGTTTGCTCAGTTATAATAGCAAGTCCTTGATTGACTTCTGATTATTGGAATTTTATACAATGAGTAAAGATTTTTGACAGCATTTTTTTCACTGCTTTCCTGCTCAGTTGTAAGTTCAGTTAAGCAAATAACCATTATTGATGTTCTGATTGTATTTTTTACTTAGAATATATACGTTTATTTTGTTTATATTATACTTTTTTTAAAGAACTTGTGTACTCACAGGTGAACTTCAGTTCATAGTAACTGCTTTTAACTCCTTTATCTTTTTAGGCCACAATGCACTATTGTTCTATACTAAAGCACTGTGATACGACAGGGGGAATTGTTTGAGTTCAATTAAGAAGTCTAAAGAAAAAAACTCACTTACTCACTACAACTTATATTATTGGCTTTGATTGTGTAGTGTGTGTGAAAGAGTGAGTAACCGTGCGCTGTATTTGGGCTGCTTCTCACCCCTCTGTCAGGAGTACTGTTAGCCGTCAGTTTCCCTTGAACTCGGCTTATGTTGAATGGGAGACTTGCAGCAAAAGGGGAAAGTGAGTCCGTGATGTGGCGTTACAGGGGAGGCTCACTGCAAAACAGTGTTATAATACTTTGTACTTTAAGAGACAGTTGGGTGACTTATAGCAAGAGGCCTGATATTTGATGTCACTGTATGCTATGTTCAACAAAAAAGTTTTAACCGTAGAGATCATTTCCCCCTAATGCTTGATGTTATTTGTATTTATATTGCACTTATTAAATCGTAATACGCATGTAAGCATACTTTATAAGAGGTGTACTTATACACCCACACAGAAACACATTGCTCGAGAGAGCCTTTCTATAATAATCTAAAGGAAATATATTTACACATTCTATGATGATATCTGCTATTGACTATAACAGACTTTCATACTCAAATAATCAGGGGAGACAAAAGATAGAGAATTCGTGCTTTGGATTTATTCCAGAACCAAACAGAGCAGTGTGTGTTCCTTAGAGATGCGACAAGGGAGTCAAATTCCAAAAATAAACGCAAAGCATATATTTGAACACATATGGTTGTATTTCTGATGTATCCAAATTTCTAATTTAGTATTTACTGTAATGCTTCTTATTAAGCATATCCTGTGCCTTTTTAACGTCTCTCTCTCTCTCTCTCTATCTTCCTCTCTCAGACACACACAGACACACACACAGACGTATATCCTGCAGTATGCATTGACACAGATCTGTTCTGACATACATTAATCCCTGTATCCACTAGTCCACAAGTTGAAATAAATAAAGAATAATACGATTTGTATAAAACCATGTGATTAGATTAATAACTTCTTTAATATTGTCCTATGTGACAATTTGAATCCTTTTATGCTGTGTAGGTTCTGCAGTGAAATAAATAAAATAATAAATTAATAATTTTTTAAAACTCTGTAATTTTGCTCTTTTTATGCTATGACATTAAAGAACATTTTTGGAGTTTTATGCAGGGGCTTTTCTTGTTCAGTTCCCTTTATACAGAGCATATTGTAATGCTACCTTTAGTAATTGGCCTTTTGGTAAAAAATGGATTGCAAAAGTTTAGTCTATTCAGCTATTACGGCAACCTGGCAATATTCAAATTAGTGTAGTATTTGACTCGCTTTTGCACATATGACACTGAAGGCACACTTTGTTTGCTTGCTGGCAAGCCCTTTGTGCTCACTGGGCCGAATTTGGGGCTTGTAGCAGGGCTATGGCTGTTTGTGGAAACATTATTTTACTGATTGGCAGGTTGCCATTGTTCTTTGAATTTAGTTTAATCCCTGTAGTTCTCTCTGTGTGAAATCCTAAATTGTTTAATATTAGGCTTACTTATTAGTTATTTGCCTAGTTATTAGGGCTTTGTACTTGTGAGTCATAAAGCATATAAGTCTTTTGCAATTTCTTTTTAGCTGAGAAGAGAAAAGAGAAAGTTTTAAAGAAACTGACATTTTCTTATTTCATTGGTTGTGCTGTGTATGTATGTCCAAAAAGTAAAAAAGTATGGGTTGCTGATATTTGTCATAATATGAATATGAATGTCATAACAATAAGAAATGATTATAATTGTATTGTGAGAAGAATTATATTGTTATATAAGTATATTGAATGTATGAATAGAAAAGAAATGCAGGTGGTGTTTTTTTTTCTTGGTGAAATTTTGTAGTGTGAATTGATTTTCTGCCAGTTTGTGTAATAGTAGCAGGTTGTAGTTGAAATCAGTTTGCATCCACTACCTTCTCCAAGCACACATTCCTAACTGAAAAATGCCACGCTTGAATTTGATATTAAGTAAAGCAGTATCGGTTCTGTTTTTGGAACAGCGTGTATGTATATCTGTGCCTATGTATACGCCTTTATAGAGAACAGATAAAAATAGCCAGTCTGATTCCCCTGCTCGGTTGTTTCTTTTTCTCTGTCCTGGCAGACCCCTGCAGACCCGCATTCTTGCCAGAGAGCCAAGATACGGGCCTTACACACACAGATACACACAGAGCCCTCGGCTCACGGTCCCACTCCTCCTTTTTAAGGTCTTCCCTGTTAAGGGAGCCCAAAGACTTCACAAAAACTGATGTTATTATATAAACCCATAATTACACACATAATTACTAGTGTATTATTATCCGTATGTATATTAAATTGTTTTCTAGCTTCATACAATAAATAGAGGACTTCATCTTCTGCAGTTAAAAAGTGTTTCAGCAGTTATGTCCTTGCTTGTACCTACATACTGTGTGAGCTTGGATTGCTTTCACTGTGACTGTATTTTCTGAAGCTTTTGCAGTTTAAACTGCCTTGTCTCATTTTTCTTTCCTTGCCTGATTTCTTTCTGCCTCTTTTTCTGCTCTCTTGTAGGATGAATTCCATCCTTTCATCGAAGCGCTGCTGCCCCACGTTCGAGCATTCGCCTACACCTGGTTTAACCTGCAGGCCCGCAAGAGAAAGTACTTCAAAAAGCATGAGAAGCGCATGTCCAAAGAAGAGGAGCGGGCAGTGAAGGACGAGCTACTGGCCGAAAAGGCCGAGGTCAAGCAGAAGTGGGCATCGCGGCTGCTGGCCAAACTCCGCAAGGACATCCGGCCCGAGTTCCGCGAGGATTTCGTGCTCACTGTGACGGGGAAAAAGCCGCCGTGCTGCGTGCTCTCCAACCCCGATCAGAAGGGCAAGATGAGAAGGATCGACTGCTTGCGCCAAGCGGACAAAGTGTGGCGTTTGGACCTGGTTATGGTGATTTTATTCAAAGGTATTCCGCTTGAAAGTACTGATGGCGAAAGGCTGGTTAAATCTCCACAGTGCTCGAATCCAGGGTTGTGCGTGCAGCCACATCACATAGGAGTTTCAGTAAAGGAGCTTGACCTGTACTTGGCCTACTTTGTACATGCAGGTAAGTCCCTTTTTTGTGTCAACTAATTCCCTAGGCACATTATGGTCAAAGTATACCAGCAGTGCCACTATATTCATGTCATGAGGTTTATACATTGTATTGGTCAGAGGTACTATACCATAGGATTAAGGAGTATCAGGTGGCATACCAGTGTCATTTTGTCTGAGTTGGCTTGGACGTTGGAGGAAAGTGTCTTCATTCCTGTAGAATCTTTGCATTATATGCAGGTTCTTTTAACTTAAATAAAAAAAAGTCTTTACACGCCTCATTAACAAAAATGGTCCTTTAAGGAAATGGAAACTATTCTTCAATGGCATCACTCTGAAGAACTTAGCTTGTACAAGATGCACAGTCTAAACAAGTCTCTACCTACTCATGGTTTCATGCGCAGTCTCGAGTCCTATCAGCAGCAAACACCATTAACCTAACAAGCATTCAGTAAAGTGGTAGTGGTCTGGGAGAAACAGTGATTTTGTCACATTCCTATCTCACACTGCTCATTCATTCTATTGAAAGGCCCAGATTTGATCAACACTGGCACAGACGCAACTGATGCTTGTGCTGCGCAATGTGTCCATTATCTCTGTCGTCTTGGCTTCACCAATGTACATACTTCTCATTTAGTAAAGCACTGCCAAACATTTGGCTGTGATAAGGTTTTCAAAAGTATTAACATACAAAGCGACTAGTTTATTGTCTGCAAAAAGGTATTTATTTTACAAGAAATACAAGGTTTATATTTTTCTAAAACTTTCTAAGCCTGTAACGTGCTAATTAATATCTTATGTATAATTTGAGTTAGGCATAAATAATGTACTCTTTACCATTTATTTCTAAATAGTTTTCCTAGAATCAAAAAGGAATAATTACTAGCCGTCAGCTGTCGTAACTTTATAAGTTACCTGGAAAGTTAATTAGCCACACATTCATGCTGCAGCCAACAATGGTCACGGGCATTAAGGTCTGTACATTATAGTTCTTAGAAATTCCATGTGTAGCCTCAGTAAAGTGTCATTGTTAAAAATCTTTGTAGCTAAAGGTAAGAAGAAAATAGAACCAGAGTACCAATTGTCTCCTGGTACGTTTAGCCCCCCGTATTGCACAGTTCATGGATATGGCCTTGGATTTAGCCTATACATGAAGCTTTCAAACAGAGAAGTCCAGGGCAAATATCTGATTGAGAGACGGTTAATTGGCAAGAGGCAGCAGGGGATCTGTCTTGTACTGACAGCAACACAAACACAGGCTTTCACTTGGAAGGCAAGGAAAGTGCTTTGTTTCACCAGGCAAACTGAGCACCTTAATTACTTTCATTTCCTCCTGCTTGCAAATTGTTGCTCTAAAGCCTAAGTGAGTTGGCAGCCTATGCCCATTTTATTGGTGCGAGGAAGGAAACTCATCTTCCCCCCTTCCGAACTCAACAGTTCTACATGGACCCAGCTCCTGCTTTGATGGGGTATTGACAAAAGTGTAAACATTTTGTTTAACTCTTGTCTAAAGCAGATGAAATAAAGCTGTAAACATGCCCCTTTAGGATTGAACACGAAAGTGATGTTTTGAACGTGGCTACACACAGGCTGTGCTTTGGCTGTTGCAGGTCGGAAAAGGGGGAGCATGTGAATCACTTTGACTTGGTCGCAGCACAAAAGCCCAGCGCCTTTGAGGGTCTTTTGTGTTAGAATCACTATGAGCACCACACACTGCGGCTAAAGCTCATTTCTTTACAGTCTAGCCGAATCCTCAGTTTTGATGTTCTGAAAGGCCATTCAGAAGGCTTCTGTGCCTGCTAACATCCTAATTGCTGTGGTCCTGATATTTTTCATAGGATGTGACTGTGAATAAGAGGTACAAGTGAACAAAAGCTAGAAAAAGAACGTAAAAGAGACAGGAGTTTTTTAGAATGTGATGTTCGTACTAGTTTAATGGCTCACTCTCCTCCTCTCCCTGTCTCTCTCTCCCTCCATCCTGGGCTGCATACAGACCGATCAGGTTTCCTCCTCTGTCTTATTTAAAGCAGTGGAGCAATGCTGAAGCTACTGTGATTAAAAGCCATCTGAAGAGAGGCTGACCTCATTCTAAGATGGCCAAAGTGGTCGGTTTTAAGAACGCATAGAGTCAGCAATAAAAGTTATTACCACAGTCATATTGATTCACTTATCAATAAGGCTTGATTTTTTTTAAACCTCAGTTTGCTTTTGTATTATGATGGAAAGTTATGCCATTCATATCACATACTAGGTGTTTGTTGTTTTATTAATCTAGTTTGTATTCCTTTCTTCCTTTATGCCTTCTCTGAAAATTCATACATCATACAGATTCTAATTTGAATGATGTGTATTGTGGATCATACATTTCTGTCACATGTCTTTGAAGACAGTGAGACTCAGTCACCTAGTTGGGGTCTGTTCGGTGCTTGGGGAACAGGCTGCAAAGCCTGGGCTAATTTATGGCCCGCGGGCGTCAGACTCACGCCGCACGTGGGAAAGGTCGTGGCTTAAGATGTTAGGGTCGTGACCCTATCTTCAAGGCATTTGACCTCTTAGATAAACAGCCAGTCTCATTAGCAACCAGTCAAGCGAAGGGAGGTGCTGTGGTTCTGGTTTGCCCTTCGACCTCTAGTTAAAACAGGTGGTTTTGTTTGGGTTGCTGGAATGGTGTCCAGGCTGGTTTTTAAGCTTTTAAAAGTCGGGAGGGTGGGATAGCCATGGAGATGTAGGCTTCAGTTTCAACTACTACTGTTGCCTTTTTTTAAGACTCTTTTACTGAGGTACAAAAGTAAACATTTAACACGTGAAAGGAATACTCATGTTCTTCATTGTTTGGTCTGTAGGTTATGTTCAAGTCTTAATGTATTTATTTAGATCACCTTATATTTGACGTTATCAAAAGTCCCAAGAACTTGGCAAGTATTGATTCTACTGACTAAAACTATTTTAAATAGAACAAAGCATTAGTAAGAGAACACTTGCCAGGTGTAACATAATAATATAAAGAAAGCTTTATTCTGCCTCGAATCACAAACTAATTGTTATTTATCCCGAACCCTCTTCAAATATATCAGTAGTGAGAGTTAGATGTACTCCCACCTTTTTATTGAGCTGTATTTGCATTTGATTCGGGTCTGTTGTCACCCGGGACAACACAATGGAAGGATACTGCTGTTTTAGAAAGATAACATGTCCCAGACCTATGTGTACATTTAGAGGGAAACTGATAGATATTTATATTGCTCTTACCTTATCTGACCTGAGGGCCAACCGAGATGAACTGTTTGCATGTTGAATGACTGCAAAGACATCTGACCCACTTCCCTCTGAGCTCTTAAAGAGATTTGCGGTGTGTGTCTTTCTAAACTAGTTAAGTTTGATGACGCATTCCTCAAGGCGCACCGAGTTCAAGTTCTGTCAGAACAGAAAGTTTGTTTTAATTCTTGCTCTACACCTCAGCTGCATAATGCATGTGGCTGAATGTGGCTATTGTGAGTGGTTTACTGTCAGAAAAGTAGTACAGCACAGGTACTTTTTGGTTTATCACGGTACACATAGTACAAAGATACTCTTAAATTACAACAGTTGTCTCAAGGTCCAATTTTGTACTCTAAATAAGTTGAATAAATTGCACTACATTCACTGCATGCACTCAGTTACATGATTAACAACTATGAAACCAATATGTTTTCAGCTGAATTTGAATGGTGGAAAGGATGGGTGGTTGATAGAGACAATAAGGATGGGTGCTAATACTGAGAGACATTGTCACAATAAAAACACACCAACTGGTAGTGCCAAATAAAAAAGTTAGGAAAATCCATGAGAGCGTTTTTTAACTCAGTGTTTGAAAAAAATAAAACTGAAAATATAAACTGGTAAAATAGTGGTATTCAATCTGCTAGTTGTTACTATACAGTTTATATAGTTACTATATACTGGTTGTTATTTACAGGCTGTCTATAAATGGTCTAAATTATAGACCCCTAAATAAAAAAATGCTAATAAGTTAGTGCTGTCCTTAAAAGGCACAGCCACATAGTTTTTTGTCTTGTTTTCTGAACGTAGCAGGATCCACCGTATCTCCTGGCTGACTTTTGGCACGTATTGAGTTGCAGCCGTTTTGTGTTTCCCTTTCTTTCCACAGGCGGAGGAATAACAATAATTTGGATCTATTTAAGGCTATTGTGGGATGAACCACAGCCTTTGTTGTGGTTACTGCTGTACACATTGTGGGTAGGGACCCCCCACCCTCACTCCACTCCACTCAATTCACTCTCTCCCTTTCTCCTCCCTAAATGCCACCATCCAGCACTGGTACTGCAACAACGGTCATGCCACTACGCTCTCCCACATACACTCACTCACACATTACCATTCATTACAAATGAGGTTGATGCCCATTCATAAAAATAAATTGTTGTGCTTTTGAGGTGAGCTCAAAGACAGTCGCTGTGCAGAAACCAGTGTTCACACTACTGTTCAGATCCACTGGCCTGGCCTAGGCCCAGTGTTAAAGGACCAACCGAGATCAAACAATGTGATACACTGCTGTCACTTTTAATATCATTGCAAGTGACCTCTTTTTGAACCATTTTTTCCTGCAATTTGATTGGATTAAACAAAGGAGATAAGGTTCTCGGGTGGGGAAACATTGTAAGTTCTGTTGAGCAGTGCTTGCCTTCACAGGGTGAATTTCTCATAAACCTGATTGCATGGCAAATTCATGTAATCCGTTTAGTGTCTATTGTCAGTGCCAATCTCTCTGCAGATTTAGACCATATTCAGTCTCAGGGCTTTACTCATCAACAATCACAAGACCAAAAAAACTGCTGACCTTTTTTTAATATCACTTTTAGACCACTTTTGTGATTATGCTCACACATGCACACACATGTTTTTGTACAGTTTTGGGACATGGGTTCATACATATTGTCTCTGTCAGATCAAAACCTTTCATAACCGAAAAGTAAAATTACAGAAAAAAAGACGATACAGAATTTAAAGTCATAGGGTTTTATTTTTAACCATCTCTGTCCGTTCTTCATAAAATTGTGATGCATAGCAAAGGTAAATAAGTATGTAATAAGAGTTTATATAAGAAAGTCTAGTTTAAAGCCTGATCTTAATCTTTAATTAAAAAGAAATGGTTTGGGCTTTTTCAAGTTAAAGTACCTGTTTTCCCTGTTCTTTTTTTAATGGTTTATTTATCTTGATAATGTACAAGGACAAACACATAAACTCAGTTTCATACAAGCTTCAAACAACATTTATGCCACTATTCCTCCCCATGCCCATTCATATATGTCCCGTCAATTAAGGGTCCACCATAATATGTTTTTTACAAATGTGCATAACGGGACTGATGAGTGGGTGTTCAGTGCTGTGGAGTGTGAGAGGAGAGGTATGCACCTGTGCTCTGAGCCTCAGTGCTGTCCCCCTGTGCAGTGATGCAGGGCAGGGGTGGGGGGTTGACACCAGCCAACTTTCGCTAATTAGTTCTGTATTAACTCCTCAGTCGTCTCACATGGACACAGAGAGTGAAGTAGACCCACAAGGGGAGATCAAAGGAGCCTACACTGCTTTTTATAATTTCTCTACTTTTCATTGCTATGGTAAAAAATACCTTGTATCTCTGAACGTAAGTTTAATGTAAACGATAATAACAAAGTACAAAGATGGTAGTGTACATTAATGTACAGTAATTTCTGACAGTTTCTGTGTCTGTCTTTTTATCATGAAATGCTTAGGCAGTGTACAGACAGCTGGTGTGTTTTTAATATGACAGTACAATTATCATTTCAGCTGAAGTAAACCTGTAGACGTAGATTTCTAAACCAGCAACGTAACTAAACCAGTAGTTTTAGTTACTAGGAGTTATATTAGTCAGTTTGGGGTTCTTGAATAGTGCCTTCAGCAGGTGTCTTTTATCATCTCCCATGCTTCTTCTTTTACTTAAGTTAGTCATCCCAGCTCCAAATGACTCTATTCCTGCCAAGCATACGTACAGAGTCTTCAACTGTTCAAACTGTTCTAGTCTTGCAGCAGCACCAGACATCTCTTCTATTTCAGAACAGCAGCTTTGGCTAAGTTCAGAGAATGGAGCCTTTGTGCTTGCATGCCATTCAACAAGAGTCCCATTGTCTTAAGACCCTGCCGGTAGTGAACGAGGCATTGCTGGGCCTTTATTGTGAGGAACTTTATTTGTATTACTACTTGATGGGGACTTCATCTGAAGTGAGCAGACAGATCATGTGTGACTAGGGCCTGAGCAGTGAAAAAAACTTTTGAAGTCACCTAATTGCCATGTCATTACCCTTTTTCTGGCTACAAATGTGCAATACGAAAAACAAAGAAAGAAAGATTTTCTTGAATTTGCAAAGCAAATTACTTATTATTATTTATTATGATTCTATTCAAAATTTCTTTGAAAACATAGACTGATTATCCAGTTATTGATTTTAAGACTTAGTATTCAGCTATCACTATAAATTATTCATTAAATACTATAAAATACTATTAAGAGGGTTAAAGCTGCCTTTGCTATATGTATGACTTTGCTATATGTAGAATTTTTCTTCGTACACTGACGTTCAGCCATAAAATGGACTTCTGCCTTACCCCGTGTGATGTGTGGAGGGATTGATCTGTAACACCCGCACATTGTTGCCTGTTCTCTGTAATGTCAATGCTTTCTGTCATGTGTGAGTGTTCATCTGATCATGATGCTGCTGCCTATCGATCAATACACGTGTTTACAACGCACAGCTATACGTACTGGTTTGTCTTGCACGCAATTCAAATTTAGCACTGTGCACTGTGATCTGAGGTTCATTTTACATAGGCCTACTGAGAAGCTTTTTTCAGTCAATACAGTATACTATGACTAGAGCCTGACCGTTATAAAAGTTTGTCACTGATAGCAGTGCCAGATTTGAAGAGCTAAACATTTTGATAGCACATAATATTGATAGAAATAATCTTATATAACGACTCTATCACTGTTATATTACAACTGTATGTATGTCAGCTCTCAAAGTCAAAGTATGGAGCTTTCTAGAATATTTAATAGTTTCTTTTAATTAGTATTTATTTTCTTCTTCTTCACATAAAGAACAAGTTTTACATGCATTTAAAATATTTTATTATTTTAACCAGTCAACACTTCAGCCTGTATTGCTGTATCATAGGAAAGCACTTGGTGACTGCCGACATAGCGGTCTCTGTAAGAGTGATGTAAGAGCATGAGACTTCTGCACCTTTCTGGCTGGTCTTTGTTGTCATGTATCATACAAGCAACTTGAAAGCAGTAATGGTAGAATTTCCACTTTTGCTGATAAATCTTACCAGCTGCTATATTGGATTGGTCGTAGTTATGACATAAAGATAATCATTTTGAGTTCATTAATAATCATTTTTTTACAGTTTCCCTCCCAAATCAGTAGCCTCGATATCTTAAAAGGCTCTTCCTGCTGCCAAGAAGAAAGCGTGGCCCTGGCGATTGAGGCACGGGACACCATTGTGTGGCAGAGTCTTTTTGGACTGGCATATAAAAGAGAGCACAGACATGAAATGGGACAGCTGTGGCTGTCTGTAGGGGAAAGTTGCTACAGATGGTGAAAGAAGTGAAAAATAAACTACCGTATGGCTGGTAAAATATAGAAGAAAGACTGTGGTTTGGTGTTGAACAGGAGCTTCTTTGCTCTTTCGTGTGTGTGTGTGTGTGTGTGTGTGTGTGTATGTGTGTTTAGTACTGTCATAAGGAATATGTTAGCTCATTTGCTTGTCTGTCCTTATACCCTTTATGCCCATCTGCTCCTCAGTTGTAGACAGATTCATTTTTCTGTGCTGTTACTGACATGTGCTAGTTTTCTCGAATCCTTTCAGTTTAATTAATTTCATAGCATTTATATTTGTAGTAACTCTATTGTCACATTTGCGTAGGGAATAAACATATTGTAGGATAATTACACATTTGTGCAGATATTTAGTTTGTTTTATTAATCAATCCTTTATTAAACAGCAACATTCAGTTTAGACTTTAGACCTCCATAGACCTTTTCTGGTTCAGTCCTCTCTTTTAACTAGCGGCTTAACAGTTTTAAATGGAGGTCAGTTAGCTTGCTGCTTTTGAGCGTTCAGTTCCTGGTTACTCTGGTAACTCTTTCAGTGACTGAGCAATGAGGCGGTGACCTATTCCTCTTTGTGAAGGCTGGGGGGTATACGCACAACTCAGCAAGAAAACTCTTTTGAATCTTTTGTCCAGCATGTCAAGATGTCGAATATATCAATCTTCTGTGACAGCAGCAGTTATGCTGCAAGAGCAGAGGGAGATGCATTCTAGATTTAATTAAGCCAATGTTCGTTTCAGGAGTTCAGGGGTGGTGAGTGAGTCGAGATTGGAGAAACGCTCTGCATACGTTATGAAACTGTCCAACCTTTTTGGACTCTGTCCAGGTGGTAGAGACTACAAAGCATCCATTTGCTAACAAAGTGTTTGCTCTTTAAGCAAGGTTACATGTCATCTTTGTTAGTTTTTTTGCTGTTTTGTTTTGTTAGTGTTTCTTTTTTGTCAGATGTTGTTTTTAATAATTAAAATGGGTGAGGGTGGTGGTGGGGTTGCAGGCTAAGTGTGGAACTGACTTTAAATTATTGAACTATTTATCCCCAGAAAGACCCTCAGTCTCTCCATCTGTCTAAATTCGAGAAATATAAATAAATAAGTAAATAGGGATAAGACAATGGCACAGTCTAGGCCAAACCACAAGCCCTGACACTTGCTAAATTCTGATATTCCGTTCTGTAGCCCTAACGAACAAAGACCGGTTCTCTCAAACATGATAGTGACAATGGACAAACAAATGATCAAGATTTCTTTAAATAATTTGCTTTTGTCAATACAACATTTCATTTTTGACAGCCCTATAATGTCATTTTTTAGATAAGCACTGTGTTACTAAGAAATGTCATACATTTAAGGGTTAAATCGTCCTGTAACAATGACATCAGCATATCAAATACCAAAGACACTCTTTATGAAACCACTTACTATGGAACTAAAGGCTTGGAGGTCCACACTGTGGCCAATTCCTGCAACATGAATATGACTTTTTAGTAATATGTAGAAGAACAGAAGTTGCTCAGTTGCTGGTAAGAGGTATCACTACCAGCTGTCATGTTAATTGAATTCCTTTTAAACAGCAGCTTTTTGTAATCAATATGCTTCCTCCTAAATGGTACCCATGAATCTTGATTGAGATTTTCCATTTTTCCTTTAGTTTTTATGAGATTTCTTGAGAAGTGCATTCTTCATCAATGGCCATTGGTAGCCTCATCTATCCCCAGAACTTCAACAATAACACTGTTTTCACAGACGAAACAAAAGCGACACTTGATTAGTTGTGAACCATCTGGATGCGGAGCTGTGTGACCAAGCTAATTGGTTAAATCTGTAAAAGAATGGGCAAGAAGGCTCTACTCACATGCATGTTTTGAATGAGTGGACTCGTCAGTGAGACCTCTAATCACAGTTTGGGTCCCCCCACCTCTCCTTTTGTTACACTGGGCTGAGTGATGAGCCTGAATCTGTTCACCAGGCCTCTGGGGGAAAGGAAAGCCTCTAGCCTCTCATTCCAGTGTGGAGAGTTTGAGATACTTCACCTTCTGGTAGTCTCTGGCACTAGATAGTCTTGGCACTCTGTTGTGAAATATAGATTGTTGTTTTGAGATTCTTTTGTTAGCACTTGAGGAAGTTGAGATTTCATGAATGGTTAGATGTTCCTACAAGATTGTGTCATACAACAGAACAGTTGATTTTGGAGGTAGATTAAACCAAATCTATTTTGATATTTTATTAATTTAGATTTTAAGATTACATCAGTTTTTAAATATAAAGTGTAACTATATAATGTGACTAACAGGAGGAATTTTGGGGTGGGCTTAGGGAACCAGCCTTGTGTTCAGAAGGTCGCTGGTTCAAATCCCTTAACCGTCAAGACATGTCTGAAGTGCCCTTGTGTGAGGCACCTAACCCACAACTGCTCTTTGGGTGCCGTGGTTGCCAACCAGAGAAATGGGCTGTACAATTGCTGCTTGCTGGCCATGATTACTTGACACTCTCACAAAAAAGGCCCTGTCTTCATTGATTATGACTTTTGAAGTCGCTTCATTCAAGGAACTTGCTAGTAACTAGACAGAGGCTCAAAAGTCAGGAGCATTTATTTTGTAGTCCCTCAGGAGCGCCCCCTAGCATCTGATTAACTCTGAAGGCATGGTCGAGTGGTAGTCCTCAATACATTCTCTGATAGAACAAGGACAAGTCTTTTATTATGAAGAGTGTTAGGCATCTACAATTCAGAAATTACAAGTAAGGTAAACATTCAATGGCACACTTTATGACTGAGATTTTGGTAGCAGTGCAACGATATTCTAAGTGAACTTCTTATGTGATGCCCTATGAACACTTGAAAAGCTGAACACCACCTGCTTATCAGGAGCTTCAACACCTATGTGAGTCAGGTGTATCTTGTCCACTCAACTGTAATCTCTAGCTATATGTGTTTAGTTTCCTTTGATCTCGCTGTGTTGTTCTCTTTCTGCTCCTCTTATGAAGGTGCATAATGTTAAGCATGCTTTATTGGCATTCCAACACAGACCGGACCAATGCAGTATGTGTATTCCATGGCAAAGGTTGTCTACTGGCCGGCTACACATGCTAAATACACATTTCCCTGTGTTAGAGCCGTTTTCTCTGAAACATTGCAAGTAGAAAACCCTTCCTAGAAAGCTGAAGCTGTGGTAGAGAAAGTTAAACATGACTCCACTGGCTGCAAAAACAGTTGTAGGAAACCCTGCTTTGCCTTACTGCTGGAGAGGGGAATGAAGGTATAGTTCAAAGTCAGATGTACAAAGATAAGGCAACAATCACTCATAGGACCTCTGTACTGTGTGACCAGCCCAACCGCTCTGCTTATGACCTGGCAGACAAAAATGAGTAACTCCTACCTCTCTCTCTGTCTCTTTTCCACCCTCTTCCTACTTTTTATACTCTCACTTTCTCTATATTTTTCTTCTAGCTTTTCATTTTATGTATGTAATTGTTTTAAGAATGCGGTGTTTTGTTACAGCATCCATACATTTTTGCTTTTCTTGAGGCATGTACAATGCAGTCTTTAAGAAATTTGGACACTGACATAATTTTTAACTTTGCATTGAAAACAATGACTGTGAGGTTAAAGTACAAAATGTCTGTTTTAGTTTGAAGGAATTTATAGGCCATACAATGGAATGTACCACTTGTATAGCTGCAAGCATAAAAGAAATTTACCTACATTATATGCTTAGGCTGTGTGAATTGTGATGCACTTATATTCTGGTTTATTTAGCTGTTTTTCTTATCTTACTAATACATTGAAACATTGTAAAATACATTTTGTCAAGTTATTTATAGTTAAATAAAATTGTGGCATTAGAGACCTATTATGCTTTCTGCAACCAATTTTGTTGTTTCATTCTAGGAAACTTATGGATGTTCATTTTTGTGGCATAGTTCAACTTATAAGTGACATTTATTTATTCATTACATATTCTTGTATATAACAAGAAGAGAAATCTTGCCACGTTTGTTTAGTTACCCATGGTAACTTAAATGTGAAACAATAATGTTTCAAATTGCCATGTGGGTAGTCAATATGATTTGTAGAACCAAAACAAGAAAAATGGTGTCACTGTCCAGTTACTTTTGAGCTGTAACAGAAAGACCGCTAAGCTCCATTAACTTTCCCCTTATGTCCTCCGAATAATTAAATGCCTATTACTCTTTATATGCACAAACGTCTCTGTAATCACATGGACATTGGGTTTTCGCAGTGCAGATACGATAGAAATGAAGTGGCAAGCAATAGGCAGCCCCTGTGATGTATCCTATCTGTAGCTGTATACACACACACATAGGCAGACGCTGCTGTGCTGCTCCTCTTGTCCCGGGTAATCTTCAGGCCCCCACTCTGCGGCTTCTTGCTAATTAAATTCCAGCGCTGTCCATTAGACGGATAGAGTGAGCACACTGCTGACTCAACACAGGTAGGGCAGCCCACTGTAATGGTGAGAGAATCTCAAGTGCCCAAGCAATTCATTTGCCCCCATTTTACACATCCCTAGGTCACCACATGCTTTCAAGGGTGGACAGAGAGGAGGTGGGTGGATTGGTCGGGGTTGTTTGAAGCTAATATCTTCAGAATGCGTTAATTCTGAAACCATGCAAGTCTGTGTCCTCTAAAATGGTCTTACTAGGTTTGGTTGCGCCTTGGCTGAAAGGTACTGCAGGAAATCAAATCAGAGTGTATTTGTCACATACATAGTGATACATGGTGCAACTGCTCTCTCACAAACAAGCAGTAAGATAGTATAAAGATAGAATATGAAATAATATAAAAATATATAATATAGAAAAATAAAAAAACAGGGCATTCTGTTTCCAAAGTTGTGCAGGCATTTAACATTCTTCGATCCACAGTGTCACGTGTGTACAGGGAATATGTCATAGAAAGCAGTACCACCCGCAGCGGACAGCGCAGTGACCGGCTGATCGTGATCAATGCAGCGTTCCTTAGATTCCATAGGACATGGGACCATAAGACCCGCCGGATTGCCTTTGTTAACAGCACAACAGTGAACACAGTGCCTCAACATGTGGTGTGGTTCTGTAAACCGTGGTACCTGAAGTCATGGACCCCAGTTATCATCAAGGCACTGTGCAGGCTGTTAGTGGTTCCATACTAGTGTGGAGTGTGTTCTCATGGTGTGGCCTGCACATTCGCCCCACTATTATGCCTTGTTTCAACTCCAAAAATTCACTCACCTTGCCATAAGCACGCTGGCCAGTGTTTGGCCTCACTCACAATATAACACCTCACAACTCACACAGGTGTGGGCGTTCCCAAACTGTCCTCTGAAATAATGTGACATCATAATCATATACAATTTACATACTGCTACCCCAAGACTTTTGGTATGTCAGTGTATGTATATGTAAGAGTAATGTTAAATAAACATTTAAAGATAAAAAATATATAGAGGCAGTAATATAACTAAAAAGGTGGAATGTAATGTAATTGCAATATGCAGTATTCACTAACATAAAGATGCAGATATAAATATAGGATGTTTAAGTAGTGTGCAGTTTGGGGGTGAACATTGTAGGGTGTAAAGTGCATAGTGCAAAATGTGTAAAGGTGAATGTGCAACATAATGCTATGCAATTGAGCAGGAGGTATTAATAATTACCAGTGGTTAATGTTCAGTGAAAAAGTCCTGTGTATGATGTGTGTGAGGTAGTCCAAGCTGCTGCCTTGGTTCAGAGCTTGAATAGCCTGCGGGAAGAAGCTCCTCCTTATGTGTTTGCCTTTAGGGAGTGAAAGCGATTCCCTCACCTCAACAGAGAGAAGAGTCCATTGTTGAGACGACTGGGGTCTTTCCCAGTCTTTCTAGCCTTGGTCCAGCAGTTCGGAGAGCTCGGTCCGAACAATTCGCTCCACTGAATGTATTGCTCTCTGCATAGCCTGTCTGTCCTGTTCAGTGATGTTCCCAAACCATACTGTGATGTTCCCCGTGAGAATGCTTTGAATTATACTGGTGTAGAAGCTCCATAGCACCTTGGAGAGCAGTCTAAGGTCCCTAAGGGGTCTATGATGGTAGAGAAGTTGACGAGCCTCCTTCACCAGGGTGCTAATATGGCAAAACCATGACAGATGTGTGATGGCGCTGGTGTTCACTTTTTTGGACGCTTTCCTTACATCTCCGTTATGGTGAAGGAGCGTTGCACTCTGAGAGGCTCTGTGAGTGTGCTCTCGGGCACACCGTTAGCACTGTTGGCATTGTTAGCATTGCTGCCGTTGCTAGCACCATTAGCACTGCTGGCTGCGGGCTCAAAACGAGCGCGCACAAAGTGTTCAGCTAGTTTGCCAGAGACTTGTTCTCACTCACCAGAGAGTTTGCTTTTGTAAGCTGTCATTGTCCACAGTCCCTGCCACAAAGTTCTAGAGTCTGCTGGAACTGTGACTAGCTTCTTCTCATAGTGCTGCATATGCCCTAGCATTTTACTCTGTGTTCCTGCTGATGAGCCCCACCTTGCAGGCAGTGGTGGAAGAGTTTTTATCCACCCACAACTTCAGGTTGGGGAATGTCCTGATGGTGGTTTTCAGGACTGCGTCGTCCACCAGTTTCCCAATTAATCCTGCGACTACATTCATTACCACTTTGACGTCATCAGAGCTGCTTCGAAACATGTCCCAGTCCTCAAGAGCATCATGCTGGGCAGCCATCAATTGGTCCATCCAGCATGTGACCTCCCTCTGAACTGGACCCTCCCATTTTCTTTTTATTTTGTTAAAAAAACAAAAGGCAGCTTTCCAAATGGTGGCTGAGACTGTGTTTTGAAACTGTCCTTGAACACAGTGTAGCAGTGATCCAGTGTCCTGTTGCCCATGGTGGGGCAGGTAATGCATTGATGAAAGGTTGAAATCCGCAACCACAATAAGGGAAGTCCCTGAAGTTCACAGAGTGCACCGTCCATGTTTGTCTAAGGTGAAATATATACGATGCTGACTATGACTGAAGTAAACATTAGAGGAAGGTAGAAAGGATGAAACTTGAGGGTTGTGCAGGAGCATGCGAGAGTAACAATACTGGTTTTGTCACACCAGCTGCTGTTCACCATCACACTCACTTCACCTCCCCTCAACTTACCCGACTCCACTGTCCTGTCCATCCGGTGTACTGAGTGAGCTCTGAATGTCTGTACTTGATGCCTCGACATAAACTCTTGAGAGTATTAAAATATTATTTGCAGTGTTGGTGGCGTTTCATCTTTGACATATTAAGTTGGCATTTATCAGATGATGTGCTAACACTCTAATTAGTAGCTTTTTCTAATGAGTGGGATCAGATATGTGCTCACGTGGAAGGCTGGACTGGGATATATATGGTCAGAGTTTGGATGCAGTCCTAACTGACTTGGTGGATATAGTCGTACTGACTGTGCTAGATATTGGAGCTCACTTGCTGTTTAATTGGCAGGAGTGCATGTTTTGTCATAAACAGGTCATTTGTTATGAGAAAGGGGAGACATCTTGAATTTTTGTTTAGCAAGGGCATGCTACTGTGTGTCAATCTCCCTGTTTTTCCCTGTACTAAGAAAAACATGCTCATTTTGCTGTTTCAACAATTCATATTACATTACACAATCACAATTCAAATGTAGAACGTGTTAAAACCAGCAGTACCTGAATAAGTAAATTCCATAAAAGCGATAACTGATTATCATTTACAATATATTTTACCTCTTATAATCCTAGGGGCCCTTTTTCCTTCCAGCTTTAATGAAAGAGTTAATTTGTAAAGAACCGACCAACCATTCATTTGTCAAGCAGATGAGAAACAATTGAAAAATTAGGGAAAAAAACGCCACCAACAAAACTTCCTGTTGCCTCCTCTTCTCTCATTACCATGTGAATTGCCATTCATTCATTCATTTATGTTCCATTATATCCTCATGAGTGGCTGTTACTATGGGTCCTGCACAGCAAGGGCCGCATAGTGAAGCTTCCGCAAAGATTTAATGTCCGGCAGAAGGAAACAGCAGAGAGGGAGAGAGAGTTCTTTCACTTGTACACTTATTTCTGTTTAAAAGATGTTTGTCAGGCTGAAGTGAGGGTAGGTGTGTCCGTGGCCTGAAGGGCACAAGTGAGCTCGGGGCGGCAGAGAGAGTGGGGGAGGGGGGGCTTGATTGAAGAGGGAAAAGTACAGCTGGCTCTCTCAGCCTCCCATTCCCACACTCTCATTCCAATAGGCTGGTCTGTACTGGTATATTCTAATTCATCATTTGCTTAATTAACATCTCATCTGCATAACTTGTTGCACCCCCTATTCTCTCCCACCTTAAAAACAATGCAGGCCCAATGAAGAGGCTTAATACTAAGCGTCCCTTGTCAAGATAAAAAAGCAATCTGCACTTTTCACAACCCTTTTCTTTCCCAACAAATTAAAGCAGCTCTTCAAGAACAGACTGGTTCTGTTAGTTAAGGTGTACATGTGTCTTTTAAGATTTGCCGTAATGCATGCTAAAAATATTTAGGGCCATGTTCATTAGAGTCTGACGCACTTTACGAAAAGATTCACATTTGCTAGAGATATACTTGGCATTAACGTAACTGTTCACATAAATGCCTATGTGCTACAGATGTTCCTGAAGACTTCCACTAGAAGGCAGACCAGAGACCGCTGACCATAAAGAACTTCCAGATTTACATAATGTAAACATGGCGACCTCTTTGGATAGTTTTATGATCACGGCAGAAAAAGTGACAACATTATATTGTCACTGTGCAGCAAGAAGGATGCGCCATACAGATGCAGGTAACTGCGGACTTGGTCACACAGTCTTTCTCCAAAATGTTCCACCATTTTGATGCTGTGGCTGCCTGCACAGTCATTTTTGTGTGTATGGCACCTTGCATACGCCTAGTGTTAATTTCTGAAGATATTAACAACCACTGCACCAAATGGACTCGTGGACCAAATGTATACATGATTCCGCCATCATGAATACACGAATGCATAGTTAACAGCAAGTATATCTCTAGCCTTCCACTTTTACGATCAGATACCAGTTCTCTACTGGGACAGCATTTGATGACACAGGTTATATTAAAGCGCTGCTCAGCTGAACTTCTTTTTGCACTTCCTTTAAGAACTAGCACAGGAGCAAAACAGTGGTGCATGACCGCTGATGAGAGTTCTGACGAGAACCACAGGTTTTACTTTGTATCTTCAGAAAGCCTAGTTTTTGTAACAAGCATCTATTATTTTCTAAGCCTTCTTATGCATTTCCTTAGTTGTTGTGCATGCATGTGCCTAGCATAACAAAGTTTATTTTGACAGTGTTCTTAAAATGAAAAGTAAACTTGGCTTAAAATATAGAGTTATACTTCAAAAATGGCAAAATCAGATAGACTAAGCCATCGGCAAAATTGATTCATGAATTCTCTGTCAATTCTAGCCAATTTAAGTGACAGCTTTGCTGCTGTAGAACAGAACACTCTCAAATAAAGGCCTTATCATGCTGGCTTTTATTTACTGTGGCGCCAGAACAGAACTGTTTCAGAATAGTCTAAGTTAATTTTTTTTTGATACCAGAGGCTTTAGCTGAGAAGGGAAATATGCAGTATGTAAGTGGTATGTGCTTTGCTGGAGATGTAAACCAGATGTGGAGTCCTCCATTGCTGGCATGGTGTCACATCCTGCCTTGACGTGACAAGACCACAGTGCTTCTAGTTGTGCTTCAGCTCCCAAGCTTAATACAGAACTTTGCTCAGATAAGCCCGCTTCTCCACTCTGGAGGAAAACACACACATAGACCTTAAGATGTCCATATGGAAATTTGAGAAAAAGTCACATAATCCTCATTCTTGGATGCTGTTCTCACAGCTTGTGTGCGCTTACGGTTATGTGCCAGTGCGCATGCGTGATTTGTTAATCGTTCAAGTCCGTAAGGCAAGGTAACTGCCACAGTAAAGAGGCGTTACATTTGAGATGGGACTTTTTTTATCCACCTCCTGTTACTGTGCATGCCACCGTACTGTTTAGACCTCAGAAACACATTTGCTCTTCTAGGTTCTCTTTATGAGTGCTGCATGAAGACTTCCACTGCCTGCGGTTTTGTAAATGAAAGAGAAAAGAGAGGGGAGTTTTCTGGTCAGGCTCGTCGCCTATATTTGCACAGACAGTTTTGCACTAGGCCCTGCTGTGCCTCCTCTCCACCACAAAATACATGGAGACAAGTGCATCTTGTCTCCTTTTCTTTCACCTCCCTCTTTCTCTCCTTCACCACAATAATTCAGCGCAGGGTAGTTTGTTAGAGGAGGACAGACAAAAAAAGAAGTGACGTTTCTATTTTTTGTGCCAAAGTGAAATGACAGGCTGCAGGGCTTATGTTTACTGTTGCTCATTTAGGCTGTAGCAGAAAAAGAGAAAAAAAGCGGAAAAGTGGAGAATGAAGGAAAGAAGTCAAAAAAGGGGAGAAAGACTCGCCAGCCTATCATAGCATAGCACAGGCAGATCTTTTGCGCTCTCCTCTGCTGCCCTAGCATCCATAACTCACCCAGCATTTGTTTGTTTTTCTAGCTTTGATTCCTCTAGCATACTTTCCTGGCAGTTGTAAGTTATTCCTTTTCTTGTGAACTTGCATGCTTGAAGCAGTCACATTCCAAAGCAGCATCATTAAGACTTAAGGAAGGAGAAACTAAATTAGCCACGAGCTTTGATGATTAGCCACTTTCTTCTTGCCTTCTGAGCGTCCAGCAGCCTCTGTTTTACAGTGCCTTGTCCTTCACCAGTGGTTCAGTCCAGAACAGGAGCCTGCAAAGCTGTTGCTTGGTGTTTGTGATGTGTTGCTCAATAGCTCCATCTCATAATGGAGCTCAGCTGTTCACCCGTTTACCGACTTACTGCAGGGGCTCCTCAACATGCTATGCATGCAGCTGGAAAATGGTGGAATTATTGGTGCTGTTTTTGCAGACATGCATCTGACAGCCACCTTGATTCCATTTGATAGATTTTCAGAGGTTCCAGTGTGTCTCTGTGGAATGTAGCTACATTCAGTGCAATCAATGGGATGATTGAACTGATGTGTAATGTGGATGCATGTATTCAGTTATCAGAACAGCATGAGGCATTGATCTGTTTATGGCTACGTGATTCTGCGTGGTAGTCTCCGTGGGGGAGGAATGTACAGTAAATACTGCTTGACTCCCTGGGGAACAGCAAACGCAAGTGCTTTTTGGCCTCAGGGAACTAGCTCAGCTTGTCTGTCTGCTTGTATAGCTGGTGAGATGAACATTGAAATAGAATCACCATTTCCTCTGAAAGAGGCACAGATGGTATAAAAAAAGGATCATTGTTGTACAGTGTACTGTTTCACTGACAAGTTGATGAATTTTTTTATTTAAATAATTAAGGTATAATTAATTAATCCAGAAACCCATACCACTTTCATGAATGTCTTTGTACATCAGCTACGTAGCTGTAAATCTTTAATAGGTCTCTCCATGTGGTTGTTTACTGCTTTTGTTCACATACTCTCCACCTTAGCTGTAAGGTCAGAGCAGATAAGTCATTTTCTCTCTTCAGTAAGCTCGGAACAGGTCAGACATAATACAGCAGGCTTCTCTCGCACACAGTCTTGGTCACAGTGTGCTCAGGCATGGCAAATACCCCCTACGTTTTATTGCTGTTCACTTTCTCAATCGTTTAATTGACCTCATTTTGCTGTTCACTGTTCTGTCTGGTGTTGTTTGAATTCATAGTGGCATAAAAAATGAAAGCATTTGTATAGAGAAACCCATAAACGGAAGCATGAGGGCATAATTTGAGTTAGTCATTAGATTACGCTCCGTAATTAAGCAGAGTGGATTGGTGGGGTGCACTGGGGATGTCACTAAGGGATGCTCAGGAAAATATGGCAGTGTATTTGTGTGTGTATATGTGTGTGTATATGTGTGTATGAAAGTGTGTGAGGTTGAGACAAGGAAGGAAGATCAGTGGCTGGCTCTAGACTTCTGTATGTGTGTAGAGGACACTCTTTTTGGCAACATCTCTTTTCCAGACCTTGAAGATTGTACCGCTGCACCCAGGTCCTCTCTTTCAGCTTATAAGCGCACGCTGCCTTGAGAAACGCAGAATTATCTCTTTTTCCCCTCTGTCCTCACTGCACAGCACATGATATTTAATCCGTCATCTTTGTTTTCAACAAACACAGCGCAAGCTGTTGCTGGCAGGGCATGAGGCTCAGGGCCCATCTGGAAAGCGGGCTGTGTGCTAGGGAATTAGAGGGGAATTTAAGTAGGGGTTTGCTTGGGAAAGCCTGATAACAGCCCAGTGCCCTGTCCTGTTTGCGTTGCTGTGGCTGCTCCCTCCCTAATCTGCTATGTATTATTGATGCTCTGTGGTACGCAAATGGGAGGTGGGGTTGGTACAGGGTTTGGGGGGGGGGGGGGGCTTCCTTTTGTTTTTGTTTATTGGTGACGTTGTTGCCTGTTGTGGTGTTGCCTTTGCTGTGCACATTTTGAACAGTAGAAAGAGCCCGTTGTGGGAATTCCCCCCAATTCAGGCTCTCCAGATATGTATCTAGAGTGAGGGAGTTTTCAGCCAGCTCAGATTAGGTCTGATCTGTTCTCTTCCTGTCCGTTGTAGAGCTCATAGAAAGGCCCTTCCTGCAAGGCCTCCCGAGGTCATTTATGCAATAGCCTATATATAGGATTGTCCCCTTGCCATGCATTTTGGCAAACATTACTCTGTATGTGATGGTGTATGTGAAAGTGAATTAGTCAGACAAGAAGGAAGCAATTGAGGTTTCCAGTTCAGTCTTGTTTGTGTATGTGCGTGTATATGTGTATGTTTGTGCATGATTGATTGGTGTGTATAAAATTACCTCTCCAGCAGTGATGTACATGTGTGTTCAGCTTACCTGCATCTGGTGCTGAGCAGGCTGTCATGAGGACAGTTCCACTGATGACATCACTGCATAGCACACAAATGGGCAAAGCAGCAGTCACTCTCACTCCACACTTTTCTGTGCGTTGTCCTTTTCTCAATCTTTGGAGCTGAGAATTCCATATGTATAAACAAGTGTCTGTCTGCTCATGTTGGGTAGTTAAAGGCCAGGATTTAGTTTGATTACAAGGATTAGCTTTCGATTTGTTAAATTGATTAAATTGAAACAGGACTGATTACAAAAAGGATAAAACATCATTTCTTGCTGCAAATGCCCCAGTCCCAGGCGGAGATAGAGAAGGGATTACAGTCCTGCTTGATTTGAACATCTGTTTGTAATAGAGATTTAATTGTAACAAGATTTATTTTGTATTTCTGCTGTAAATACTCCAAATACGTCTTGTATTATTCTTATTTTAGTGTCCTAGTGTCCTTTTCTGCAGCTCCATATTATACACAGTAAATTTTAAAGTGAGATAACAGTACATAAATAAGTATACACTCTGATACCTCAACAGTTATAAGCTTTTCATAGTTGCATATCTTTCTACTGCGCTGTCCTGTTTGAACTTCTGGTGAAATATAAGAAATACCAATAATGTGCTGGCCTGAGGGTCTGGGTTACTGCTGTTCTACTAGAGCACCATGCCAAGTAAGCCCATCTGCATTAAACTGCTTTTTGGAGCCCAGGCCCTAAGGCAGTGCTGGGTCACAATACTGTATCCTCACAGCTGAGTCCATTCTAAAATCCATTCTAAAATACAAATCTTTTAATTAAAGTACATCGCCGTTGTTTATTTTCCTTGTGATCCCAGCACTAAGGAAACCCCAGCAGGGTGCGTTTCAGTGTACATGTAAGGACACATAGAAAAGTATTGCTGTGTTACTCTTTTATGAGTCCTGATTGTCATTGCTCCTGTCCCTGTGTTTGATCAGTGCTATTAAGAAGATTAATTAGTTGGATCAGATATAGCGGATTAGGGTTCAGACTAAAGTCTGCAGCAAGACTGATCTCCAGGAGGGTTGTAAAGCTTTAAATGGCACATTTAACAAAACTTGTACCCCACCACACACTTCTCATATACTCATCTGCCTTGCCTCCATCTCCCCCTTGCCTGCATTTGTCTCACACATACACAGTTCCATAGGGGACTGACGGAGTCAAAAGGTAATTCAATTGACACCAGTACAGCTATACCTGAGTGGTAGTAATGTATTATAATTAAAGGCTGTAGGTTTTCTTTCAAAAATGTGCAAAATTGTGAGTCTGGACAGCGAATGAGAGAAACTTAGCAACTGTGAAAAAAACTCAGACTTTGAGAAGAGCCAGACTGGATTCGCCTCATCCACTGTGAAGGACAGAACGGTCCTCATATCGTTTTCTCTCTGTATAGTCATGCACAGTCCTTCAGTCTCCCTGAATCTGCTTCTCTTGACCTATTCTCTCTGTCTCTCTTTATCTCTTCCTGTCTTTGTACTCTTCCTAGTGGCCAGAGTAAGGCCAGAGCAATTACATTCTGCTGGACATGTGCAGCTGTTTTCACTCCAGTTTTGTGCGCTTACGTCTGGCTGTGTGTCCCGCTAAGAGAGCTGCAATGTGTGTGTCCATCCTGTCTCCATGCATCTGTGCATTATCATTTACCCTCATCTCTGAACGCATGAGTGCCTTTTTACTTTCTGCGCATGTCCAGACACACTGCATCTGAGAAAGTACAAAGTGACCTCTACTTTACAACAGCAGTTCAGGAACCTAATGCAGCCAAATAATACAATTGTGACATTAACCAAAAGAATAAAACACAAAGTCCACTAAGGTTCTGTACAAGTTTACATACAGACTGTAAACCCTAAGCATTTGAAGAATGCTGTCCTGTGGTGGGGGATGGAAACATGAAAGGAGCATCAACAAAAGTGTTGCCTGGTAACAGAGATCTGCAGCCACAGCAGCTGGTGGAAACCCAGGTTAAAGAAATAGTTTGGTAAAACAGCAAACATACAAAAACTGACCTTCGTCTTGAATATAGTCAACTAATAAACAATATTGAGAAGAACAAAGACAAACGTCAAATGAAAATAACTACTGCTGCTGATTTAAACTATGTGAAGCTCGTATTTATTGATAACAGTGTGTCATACAGTGCCACAAGCAAGCCTATTTGAGCCAACTCTCCAATGTTAGTTTACGTTATATGTTAGCTTCATTAGCTTTATTGCTCAAGTGAAAAGCAGATTCAAGCTCTGGACACTTAGTATGCCTTGGCTGGTCGACTGCCCTCAATCGACTGCTTGAATGCAGTAAATAAAAAATTTTGGCTAAACTGCCCCTTGAACTTGGACTGACCCGTGTCCCATAGTGACTTTTCCACATAACTGGACTTCACATACATGTTACATACACACACAGAAGACTAACTTCATGACATCTGTGCAGGCATTTATTTATTTCATATACGTTATTTCTCACTGCAAGCTGAAGAATTATCGAAATGCATATTTAAATCTTTCAAAACATTTCAGCGCCACATTTGTAATGTGTTTTCAATGCTTCTTCACATCAAAACTTCAAAATGTCAAATATAATATATTTGAAAGTCAAATATTTGATTTTTGAAATACAGAATGTAAACCAAATGTGGATGTAATTCATAGCATAACTCACTACATAATTAAATAATTAAGTGAATGTTACCTAATACCAAATGTTGAATTATAGCATTTGACTAAAGCTAAAACATGCTCTCTTTGCCTTTCTGTAAAGGGCTTTTAAAATGAAGGTAAAATAAATGAGCACGTCCTGTGACTGTTATTGACGAACTTATACAAGGTGTGACATTCAGAGGTGACTTTCTATTACGCTTTACGCTAGTGTGGCAGTGTCCTGCTGGAAATAGGTAGGGGTCCTGAAGGTGCAACGAGAGCGACATTGTGTGTGTGTGTGTGTGTGTGTGTGTGTGTGTGTGTATGTGTGTGAGAGACAGGGAGCAAGAAAGAAAGCTGTGCCCAGCACTGCAACAGCTGGCTGGCCAATATTAAATGCCGGCTGTCCTCCAGAGCACTGCTCAGATCACTGCTGTGATTAGTGGGCATCCGGTCTGTTCCTTAACCTCGGAACTGGAGACGGGACCTCTCCGGACACGCCCTGAGCAAAAACTCCAAACCTCTGTCCCTTACACTCCAGGCAATCAAGGCAATGGATAGGACTCTGTGTATTATGGTTTGCTTTAGGAACAGCAGTGGGGGGAGGGTGATGGATGGTGGGGGCGGCAGTGGTGTTGCACATCCACCCGGTAAGCTGATAAATATTTAAGAGCTTTCGGAGGATGGTACAGTTGGAGCTACTCATCTGGGCTCCTTAATTAGGACGCATTCTGCTCTAGTGCCCTCTGCTTCATGTGCCTAGGGAGATGCAGGGTAGAGTGCGCTGCCCAGACCCTCATCAGAGAAAGAGAGAGAGAGAGAGAAAGAGAAAGCGAGAGACTTGCCAGCGTCTGCAGGGTGACATTAAACATCACCAGATGCTGTGCACATATTGTGGGTTGAGGTGCCTCAGCTTTTCAGAGAAGGCCCCTCTTTTTTCTTTTTTTTCTTTTCTTTTTTTCTTTATTTGTTGTAATCGCAACATCCGTTCAAACAAATGACGACAAGCTCCATGCAGCTCTGGAGTAAACAATTAAAAACAGGTATCTGAAATGAAAAACAATGACAACAAAAAAACCTCCTGCATCTTCCTCCAGCTGGCTGCGGTGCTCTCTCACCTCGAAATCCACGGGGCTCCCACATCCACTTCACTTGCTCTTTTTCTTCTGTTTAGGAAAGAGTGCTCTGATGCCTCCCTGTTTTTTGGAGATTCTGGTTATTTGGGCTCCTGCTGCAGCGTCCAGCACTCTGGATCTGTGGCTATAGGACATAAATATGGTGTCCTCAGCTTAAGGGTAGAAGAAAGTACAAGACAGAGTAAAAGCTTTGAATCCATAAATCTGTTTATTAATTGTCATGATTAAGCTGTTAAAAATGTTACTGAATAGAATTAGAGTATAAAACAGAGTGTATTCTTTCTTTCTTTCTATCCCTATCATTCTCAACAGCCCTCTTGTACCTGATTCATAGCACTTTTTTGAGCTGGTGTGAATTATGAGCTCAAATATGTTGCCATAACAGCTCTGAATGTCAAACACAGGTTCATGTCTCCTGTTACCTCTCCTCATGTTTAACCTGTTTCACTATATAGTGGCAATTTTGAGAAACCTCAGTGTCAGCACCTCATATATTACACACACCCTTTCCGTATTGCCTTTAAATGCATAGTGGTCTAGCATCCTGCCCGCTGCGTTTCATAAACGATGCTGCCGGGGGCTACCATCCTGCCTGACCTCCATTATTAAGAAGCCCATGTCATGCCGAGCATGGCCACCTCCTCTTCCAACAGCGACAGCAGCAGACAGACAGACCATGAGCTGCCGTCACACTGTCATGCGCTAAATCAAGTCCTGAGGCTGGAACGTGGCTAGCGGCGGCCTGATTGGATGCTGGTATAAATCTCAGCTCCATGTCAGCCATGTTTTATCTCAGCCAGAGCTGGAGCTTCGGCTTCTCCTGAAGGCCCGATGCTACTTGGCTACTGGAAAGCTTGTCTTCTGCCAAAGTGTGTGTATGCTTGACTCTGTGAGTGGGGCGTCATAGCTGGGCTTGTGAGCTCCGTGGCGCATGGGCAGTAAAGCTATGGAATGTGTAATTAAAAACAACTGAGCACAAAGAGCCCAGGCTCCACTGTGTGTGTATGTGTGCCTCGGTGCCCCCGCCGCACAGCATGGACGAGCGGCAGCAGAGAGATAGAGAGGGAGCAAGAGGGAGAAAAGGAAAGAGAGAGAGGGAGAAGAGGCCAGGTTAAGCTTGCATTACAACTCATGAATCTTTCAAGCCCACCCAGCCTACTCATCCAGCTCAACAAGTGCACAAGCCCAGAAAATGTATTTTTTCCACTTCTCTACTTAAAATCTTCCTTAAAATCTTTGCATGATGTTTCTCTCTCTCTTTTGCTCTCAAAAAAACAGCTCTGCAGAACAGAGATAGCACAGCAATTTAAAGGACCTCTTGTAGGATCAGGGAGTAGAGTAAATGTAAAAATGTGCAACAAAAAAGGAAGGGAGGATGAGAAGGAAAGAAATAAAATGTGAGTCGTAGCCTTCGAGGCGTGCCCCTGACCTCTCTACCGCGGCTGCGGTTGTGTTTTAGCGCCTCGATCGCTGCAATAAGGAGGCTCCATGTGCACTGAGCCCGGGGCCATAGCGTCAGGAGCTGAGGACCTCTGCACCAGGAAATGCTTAAGGGATCTGCTCTTTCACACACAGTCTCCCACGGACTCCGGGAGACCGTTTTATCTCCAGTTGCTAGGATAACAACTCTAAGCTTCCAGCAGTCAGGAGGCCTGCTGGGTCCTTTTTCAGCTCAGACAGAAAGAATGCCACTTTTTTTGGAGGGGTTATTACAAAAATTATTTTGGAAGATCATCATGGATCCGATTTGTTTAACTGTTCCGTAATGTACACATTTATTTTTGATTTTCTGTTTCCTTTTTTGTCCCTTTTTTATTTCCTTTTTGTTTAAAGAGGGCCCTGTTGGGTTGGTAGTAAGGCGCGGAGGAGGTACATTATACATTTTTTGGCACCTATTTCAACAAAAGCTGTCTTGAACGCCTGTTTTGTCACTGGGGTTTAATAAGACAAAGGAATCAAAGTTGTCATGCGGCGTGAGGTACTAATGAAACGGTAAAGTAGATAAATGAGAAGAGCCAGGGCCCTCCGCGGCTCTGACTGACTGCTCCCCGCTGGGATTAAGTGGACTCCCCCTGTTCTTTTGTGCCCGTTTCCCAGCAGCACAATCGTGGCCTAAGTCGACAGCACAAGTGGCGCGCAAAAAGCAGCGCTGCGGCCACTTTTGCTCCCCATTCTCTCTGCATCCGTGGCGAGACGTGCCGGCCTGTAATTACTGCGCTCATTCACACGGGCCTCAGACGTCTCTGCCACAGCAGGCCTAACAAAGCCAGACAAATATTGCACACCTTTAATAAAAGCAGCATATTAAATGCTGAAATGACCCCATACCTCCGCTAAACCTTTCTCCTGTGGTAAGAACGACACATGTCAGCCCTGAATGACCCCCTCACCTCTCTGGTTGCTTGGTCTGCCTTGAGGTCCAGCTCTATTACCAGCCATTGTACTTATTAGAATTAAGGGTGTGTGTAAGATGGAGACATGCATCCCATATCCTTAAAAGTTTCTGAACGGTTTTAATAAACAACTTAATTTAGTGGAGAACCTTTAAATTATGTGAAAGTTCTTTTTTCTAGTTTTTCATACTAGCACACACTTTAAAAAGTGTGGTTTTTAATGAACCATCATTTGAATTGTTTATTTCTGTCATTGATCAATATTGTATCCTGTCCATGTAGTTTACATATTGATATGTATATTTTGTGGAGCTCACTGTAACTGTGTATTGCATTTGTTAGTGTTATTTGTTTGCATTCTGTAAGCATTAATTCCTTACACAAGTAAGTATGCTTGGCCCATAATGTGGTCCTGGTTCTTACTGACTGTGGGAGTAGAGGATGCAGTTGTACTGCACAGAGGGCTTATTTTTAATTATTTATTTCTTGGCTCTGGATGCTGTGCTTTAGTTATATCTCACAGTAATGCTCCTGCTTCTCCTCTTGGTTAGATTGAATATGAGCTCTTTGTTTTGTTTGTTCGAGAGTAAGAAGCGAACAATCCATTGCAAATGTGCGTAGTGGCCCAGGTTAGTGTCACACACAAACACAGATACAAAGTGCAGCTCTGGGCTCTCTGGATGGCCTGCTTCGCCGCATGGTCAGTGGGTCTGCTGTCCTGGAGTGAACCCGGCCACTCTGCAGGCCCCTTATGTCTAATGATACTTAGAGCCTAATTGCTCTGAACTCTCCAGTTACGCCGAGGCAGCTTCTTTATCAGGCCTCAAGATACTGAAGCTTGTCTTTGCTTGATCGTGCTTTAATCTGGCCCACAGTGAAAATGGCGCACACTGCTTGTGTGAATATGGCAGCTGGGGCGGATTTACAGTAGAGTACATTACATCCCCCATCCTTCAGCCTGTGGGCCCGGACGATTCTCTGAAGGAATGAGAGAGAGAGAGAGAGCAAAAGCAAAAGAGTGAATACAAGCGCAGGAGAGAGAGAGAGAAAGAGAGAGAGAGGGAGAGCGAGAACCAGAAACTGCTGTGGGCCCACAGGGACTAGAGGTCATGAAGGAGCAGACGGGAGGAACACTTGGTTCTGTGGGGGTGTTGTGCTTGGGATGGTGGGGTGTAGTTGTTGGGGTGAGAGGGTAGAGTTGGGGGAAGATGAAGGATACGCCACAGGCTGACAGCCACACAGGAAGCACATCACAGTCAAACCACCCAGAAGAAAAAGCCCTTCCTTTCTCTGTCTCTCCCTCCATAATGCCCCCCAGCCTACGATAGGACCCTCTCTGGGAGGTCTCTGCACTATCTCTGCTCTGGGCCACAAGGAAGGGAGAAGGGAAGAGAGGAGACAAAAAGAAGTCAAAATCACACCAGCAGATAAATCCTCACTTCGATCACTTTTGTTTCACTGTAGTGTATATTTAGCTGACTAAGTATGTGTGCTTTTTTGTGTATACCTCTGGCTGAAGTGGATAGTTTTTGTCTTTATTTGACTGTTGTTGATAGTTTTTAATGGCATTCTAGTTTCTGTTTATGATTTAGAACACCTCACATCTAATCAACCATTCTCCCACCTCTCTAGCAGTTGGGTTTGAACCTTTAAGCTGTGAAAGATGAAAGTTTCACCCTTTTTTCCCTCATTTGGACATAAGCATTTACTTTGTTTGCTTGCTTTTGAAAAATCTCTTTGGACTGGCAGGAGTGTGTTAATAATAGACACTCCAGTATATCAGGAGCTCAGAATGCCACTGGGCTGGATGACAGCAGTTCTCTTTCGGCTTCCCTTTTGCTATTTCCTATACACACTCGGGTTGATAATAATCACTTATGACCTGTGTAGTGAGGTATATATTTATATATAT
>CM067489.1:15808476-15824727 GCA_034552555.1 Semaprochilodus insignis | reverse complement strand
TGTGTGTGTGTGTGTGTGTGTGTGTGTGTGTGTCTCTCAGTGAAAGTGCTCTTTTAGTGCTTTAGTCATGCTTTAACTCATAAGTCTCCAGGGTCGGCAAAGAGGTCAAGCCTTCCCACTGTGGACCAATCTGGGTCAACATGGCAGTGACAGAGCGAAAAAGAGAAGCTGTATGTCAAAGGAACAGGTGGCCTTCTCTGACACCTCTCTCAGTTTGGAACAAGCTGGGGGATTGGAGTTTATGACATAGCTGCCACTGAGGCTGCTGTTTCATCTAGCAGCAGGTCAGGAAAATGGTTAGGAAGTCTTTTCCGGGCCTCCTTTGCCTTAAGCGACCCACAGAGCTGTTTAGCCTTTATTGCTAACCGTTTGGCCTGCGGCTGTTATTATTTGCTGGGAGAGATCAGCGGGTGTATTTGTGGGGGGGTGGTAGGAGTGTTTGCAGGGAACACTCACACCAGTTCATCTTGGCTTGAAGATAAAAACAATCTGAGTCTTGGAAAGGGCCACGGCACACAGTGAGGAGTTGTAGTTGGCTGCACTCAACACAGAGGAAGAGTGGACAGTGAGGCTGGGACCCAAGCCATGCTCTGTGTTGGCAGTGGGGCTAAAATGGCCAAGAGTAGAGGCCTCAGGAGCAGTGCTGACGTGACCCAGCCACCACACAGTCTCTCATGTCCGGCCTCTTACTGCGTTGGCTGAGCTCAGGTGTCCCATCACTCAAAACAAACAAATAGCTATGCCTGGTCTGTCTGTTTTGTCTGTGTGTTGTAACACGAAGCGAGTAACAGTTCCAACCATACAGTTTTATTAACTTTACATGTAGAATAATTTATGCCTGCAATTAACAATTATTTTTATAATCAGGTAACATAGCAGTAATTATTCATTTGATTACCTGGTCTGTTTTGATTTCTCAGGTTTATCTCCCCTTGCCTCCTCTGTTATTGAGGGTTTTGCTTAGAGCATTACAGAGTGATTTATTTTGGGCAAATATCACATCAACAGTGAAGTTTCACATTGACTTTTTAATAATCAGCATAATTTTTGCAGCCCTAATATCCATTTATGTTACATGATTTGCGTCCGAATAAGATGAAGGAGTCTGATCACTATTCTGTATCTGCAGAGGTAGGTATTTAACACTAAACCTTTCCCTGGTTGGTGCATTTAATATATATTCCTTTATGGTTTTACATAAATAAGGACTTCCTTCAACTCAAAAGCAGGTGCTCATTAAGGGAATACTTGGCTTATAGTGCCAAGTTCTCCTCAGCTGGATTAGATGTGAAGGGACCTGCTTCTTAGAGAAAAAGAGATGCTCCATTCAGAGAACTATGGCCCTGTAGTGGCTAGACTGTAGAGGAATCAGTCAATAGACTCTCATTAACCTTGTTTGCACTGCAGCAGGATAATAAGACTGCTGTTCGCTCCATCTGAAATCCAAGCTCCTGCACATTTTATGGACTCACTTTTCTCCATTATTGCTGGTGTTTATTTTTGGGCCAGGTTTTACATGTTAATAAGAATGCCCAAACAATAGCTTGTGGGCCATAAAGGAGAGAAGCAAGGAGGAACTTTGTGAGAACGTTTGGGCAGAATGACCAAAAAGGCCCAGGCCCCTGGGAATATAAAACAGACAGATGTTAATATTATATTGGGTGGGCTGTTGACCATATATATAAGTATTCTTGGGCTGCTGTATCCCTGGCATCAGGTACCATATCTGTTTTGTCTAGATACACTGCAGCAAAAAATGTTCCGAGGTAATTGGGTTGTTCAGATCTGCTCTGAAGGCAGAACAAGCACTAGCTAAAGTATGCCATCCTTAATGTGAGGTCTCCCCCTCCACTCCCTGCTTTTGGCTAGTCGGTTATTTATTATTCAGTGAGAGCTATTACTGTGGATAAGAGGCTCCTCTCAGACCTGTATCGATTGCTTTAATTGCCCCAAAAGATTGTCAACTCTTAAGATAGATATTAAAGCAGGAGGCTGCCAGCATGAATGGCAATAAGACTTGTGGAAGGGGAGGAGAAAGAAAAAAGGAGGAGCTCGCCAAAGCATGGGAATATTTGAAAAATGTTCCCTCGCCACTGTGTACCCCTGATAGAGCAATCAATAACATCTTGTGAACATACGCATTCACTCTCATGAGCTGTAAGACTGCAGAGGGAAGCTGAGAGAACCACATCCAGTGCCTGCTAGGGGCTAGATCAATAGCTTTGGAAAAGAACTACCGTTAAAATCTATAGAGAACTGCAGAGATTCTGGGATCCTGCGATGGTCCTGAAAACGTGAAAGAGTCTTCAGAAATGAAACCAACATGCTTAAGGTGTCTTGAGGATGCACTTTTGGGTGTCCATGCTTTAGCGCTACAGAGAATTGCAAGGATCCTGAGAACTTGAAAAGGGAAACCAGCATGTTCGGGGTGCCTTGAGGAAGCATTACCGGCATCATTGAGGGAGAACTGGGGATGGCATCTGTGTGACCTAATACAGGCTGTCCGTGCTTTAGCCTGTAAGTCCAGATGGACTGGGGACCAGAGATGCACTTAATAGCATCTCGGCGGCTGCCATCTGACAGACATCCTTGCACTTTGACGTGATCTGTGTGATCTGCCTCTCATCCTTGGAGCAGGGATTCAGTCGAGGGTACGAACCCAGTGCCCATAGCTCTGACCAGTGGAGTAGTTACAGCAAACTCTATTCTAGCTCAACATATAGTGCATCCCACCAGCCCAAATTGATAAGAATATGGGCGTTCTGTGTTCTGTATGCCTGTTTATATCTTCTCTAGCGAAGTCTCAGCCGAGAGATTTTCCTTTTCATGCAGATTTCCGAATTCTAAAGCAGAGAATGATTTGTCGGGTGAGGGGGGTGGTGTTTAGTGGAATAGAATGGTGTGCTTAAATAGAATTGAGGAGGTGGAGATTAAAATTGAGCCATAGACGTCTCTCAAGTAGCACAGAGCTTAAAACTCTCGGCGTGTCACACTCACTGTCGGAACGATTTAAGAGCATGAGAATCAATAGTGGGAAACCAGTGGATTATTTCAAAGGCACAAATCACTGTTAATGTGACTATGACTAAATCCCAGGGTGAAGTGTTGGTTTGATATAATTGTCATCTATTCAGTCATAAAATGCAACTAAACTTTAAGTTATTCCAGACACTCTTAGAGGTGCCTGTGTCTGATGTGGGTGAGTGCTTGAGGAGGCATAAGGAACGCCTCATATAATAGAGAGATTTGATTTGTGCTGGGTCCCTCCATTGGAGGAATGCTGCTGACCTTTATTAACCCCTGGGCTGAGCGTTCTCCATGACTGTCCTTAATCAGGCCACCAGTTGACTGCTGAACTTGTCCTGCTGCTCTTCCCCCCCACCAATCTGTTTCTCTGCAGTCTGGGAGCAGGGAGAGAGAGGAAGCACACAGGTAAGATTACAGAGGAAATCCACTGGTAATCCAACAATCCTGTCTGATTAAAGCTATTAGGCCAACTTCTCAGGATTGCTCGTTTGACTTATGTTTATGTGCAACCGGATAGAACCTGAGCACACCCTGAAATCTGTGTGTGGAGAGGTCCTGACACAGTACTCATTTACTGTCCTGCTTCTCTTGATGACCCTCACATACTTCCACCACACACAGCTCCTTATACCCACACACAGCAGTTTTAATTGGGCCCAAAATTCGAATAAAGTCTTGAGTTTTCTGCTTGAGCCTGACGTGATTCCATCTGAATTTGACTATACCCTAACAAATTTCTTACGGATTCTTAACTGCAGCCTGTTCTAATATTTAAGGCACATACACATATTTAAACACGCGTGCACACTCTTGTGGCTGAATTGCATGCAAGGTCACAGGGGAGCAGAATGGCAGCAGAACGGGTGGTGTCTGACCCCATCTGGTTGTGGCGTGACCTCGCTCACACTTGGATTAGCTGGCACAAAGCAGTGTTCGCTCACGCTGGATTGTTCTTGCCCTGCAGTGCCCCTCCTATTAGCTCTCAATCATATGGTCTGCCGGTCATGTGATTAATAGCGGGTCAGCTGCCTTTAAGTGGGCTGGTCTTGTAGAATGTTCAATAGTGGACAGCTCATGAGAGGGTTGACTGAAGGGTTGATGAGTTGACGACAAGAGACACTCGGCATGTGACCCACTGTGAGTGTATGTGGGTCTTCCTCTCTCCTGGTCTCCCTTTCTTACTTCTCTTTGTTTTTCACCCTCTTCTCCCTGTCTCTCTATTTCAGCATTTGTGACTCTCATTTCTGACCCTCTCTTTCGCTTTTCCTTTTTTTGTGAGTGTCTCACTCTGTCTCATTCTGTCAGATTATTTTTTCACTCTTTTGTTTTCCCTCTCACTTTTGTCTTTTTTCTTCTCCTTTTCTTACTCACTCTATTTGTCTCTGTGTCTGCTTTTTTCATGCTTTCACTCTCTCACTCTCACACCCCTGCCACTCTCATTCTCTCTCAACACTCACCCCTTCTTCTGCTCACTCTCTTTCTCTCACACACTATGTCTTTCATCCTCCCTCTCTCTTCTCTGACTTTCTGCCTCTCTCACTTTTTTCTTCCTCTCTCACTCTCTGTCTTGCTCCCTCTCTGAGCAGCTCCTCAGGACAAAGTTAAGTGGCCGTGCTTATGGTCCTCTCAGGAGAGCCCATGGGCAGCTTTCCAGACAGTTTAAACACCTTTTGCTAGCGTCTGGCCAATGCCAGTGCACTTCACCAATTGTGCTGGCTCTTTCGAAAAGCAGCTTCACTCGCTGTAGGTGCTCTTCAGTCTGAACACATAACACTGAGGTTTTTGTGGCTTCCCAGAACCTGTTGCCTATGGTAGCAAACTCTGCTAGTCTTTTAATGACCCAAAGCGTTGCTTTAGAAAGGACTTTAGAACATAACAAATCAAGGGAGACTAGTTTGGCATATTCTGAGTATTCGTCTGGAGCCTTTGAACAAAGCTCTTGAGAAAACATTTATTATTTAGTCAGTAAGTTTTCAACGTGGCTAAATGCAGAAAACAGGCTGAACTTTGGCTCTTGTTGCCGGAGCAAACTCAGCTTATTTTCTTTCTCAGGAGATCATGCTGAAGAGCTGTTATTTTCCCCTAAACTTTCAGGGCACGTAAAGTTGATATGGCCAAAAAGTGCTTGGACCCCATAAGCAAACGTGCCCTCTCCCCCTTTGGCTGCTTTCAGTACCATGCTAATGGTCGCTGTCCTCAGCTCTCACATTAAAACCTCCTCTTCCAACTCAAGGCATCCAAAATATTTGAGAATGACCTTGCAGCGTTCCCGGCTCCCCAAGTTGTGTGAGTGCTTGAGATAATTTATATATAAAATGTAGGGTTTGAAAAATTGCCATTTCCATCTTTAGGTGGCCGGGGCTCTCCATTACCAAAATGGGCTGAGTCACTGCACCATGTGAATCTTAATGAGAAGTGCATAGCCAAGACTGCCTCTTTACCTCCCTCCCTCTTTCTCTTCATCCTTTTCTATCCATCTCTACATTGCTCATTCTCCACATCAGATGTAACTGGCTTGTTACTTTTTATTTTGTTTTATTTTAAGTTTTATGTTTTTTTTAGTATTTTGCTTGAATATATGTGTTTTTCCAATTACTTATTATTTTTTGCATATTTAAGTATGTTTTGCATACCCACTTGCAAGGCATTGTCAGTGTGAAAAGGTTTTGGACTGAAATGCACTCTGCCTCTGTAAATTGCTCTACACAGCTGAGGAAACGTGGCAGATTCTGCTATGGTTTGAATTAACTTACTCTGTGTGTGTGTGTTTGTGTGTTTGTGTGTGTGTGTGTGTGTGTGTGTGTGTGTTCGTTTTTGTACATAATAGCAACAAGAATGTTCTGACTTAAGGAAACCTGGGCTGTGTCCCAGCAACAAATTCTTGACAATTTTAGACAAACGTTAAAAAGATCAGTTTTTCTTCTGCTTTCATTTAATCCAAATGGGACATATGCATGACCCCATATCCTGGCAGGGTATGAAAACAAGTTTTGTGTGTGAGTGTGTTGTAGCAGAGTATGACAGGCCAGCATGCAGACAAAAGGCCCTGGAAACGTGTTCAACACAAGCTGTGGTTTTCCCTGGTCTCCCAGTTTCCCTTTCCCTCCTGCGGCTGTTCTGGGCTCAGCTCCCCTGACCACACACTCACACATACTCATACACACTCCCCTCCCCGTTACCACGGTCCAAGCGCCAGCCGTGGCACGGCCTGGCCCTCTCTCAGCCTCTCTCACGCTGCCTGGAAACCCTCACTGGCTGCCTTATCCCCACACGACTGCCAGAACACGGCACGAGACCCAAAGACACACACACACACAAAGAAGGCCCCGTAACACTGCTGCTTCCAGCTCTAAACCAGCCTTCATCGTCACCCAGTCACTCTAACTGTCTCACATAAACACATTCTGTTCCAAGTCGGCCTCCTCTGTCGCACTTTTTGGCTCCATATATTGCTATTGTTGGTGCTTGTAGCAAAGCAAAGGGAAACTCTCCCTCTCTCTCTCTCTCTCTCCTGCTTCTTTCTGTCTGTCTCTCTCTCCCTCTCTCCATTTTCGGCCCAAACAGGAAAAGCAGCTCTAAATCCTCTCCAACAATAATGAGCCTAACGCTGGCGGATCAGCCGCCTTATCCTCGCTAAGGTCGTTAGCGTGCCGGAACAAGGCGTTCTCTGCTCTGTAAGTACTTTACAAGGGAGACCAGCTGTTCGACAAATCGTTGAAAGTATTTCTGTCGCAGGTCTTTACTTAAGTGCGCTATCTGATGGATAATGTGAACGCACTAATATCCGCAATTAATAGCTAATTGCCTCCCATTTCCCGCTGATGCTTCGTCGCCCCCATCTAGGTCCAACCTCAAATTCAGAAAAATATTTCAGTCTCTGGGGCAACAGCGACTTAGTTACTACACTACGCTTGTGTTTATAAACCTCTTTAACAGTATGGAATACGTAGGACATAAAGCATATTATTTTAAGCTCATTTTGTCAGACCACATTAATAAAAGAAAAGACACCATTATTGTCTGGGTTAAAGACAGTACGTGCAGGCCAGCTCACATGTTACCAATGAGCAAGCAGAAAAAATGAATTGTGATGTTTTATACATCATTTAAAATGATTTAATCTTTAGAGTTCAACACTTAATAGACATAATAATTAATTGTGAAATGACTTTGAACCTATTAAGCGTAAGGTTTAATGGAGCGATTAGTTAAGTGCTCTTTGCATTCACTTTAGAAGAGGTATAACAGTCTAACTTACATAGCTAATAAGTCTCTTAGCTTTTTATCTCGTTGTTGTTTTATCTTAAAGTATCTTTATTATGACTGATTGCAACAGTAATGATTGCTAGTGTTGCCATTTTTAAAGTACTCTTTACTTGCTGAAGTAAACCCTGAGGATTCTTTACCTGTAGAACTCTTTACCTGTGTACCTTGTTGCCTCTGTATGTGCAGCACAGCCCTCTCAATCTGTGTGTGTTTGTGTATGTGAGCACCTTGTAAGCTGTGCTGTGTGCCAGTTGAGCTGCACAGCTCTGTGCGCAGCCTGTTATTGTCAGCTCCTGTTGTACAGATGCAGCTGCAGATGGGACTCCTGTACCTGCCTGCATAGCTAATGAATCTGAATGGCATCCCCCCTTATAAAGCATAAATATGTAATTTGTTCAGCTGTTGTAATGAAATATGTATGTGTGAAACAGCGATTGTTTGGGTCATTAACAGTATGCCACTGTGTATTAAGAGCCTTGGTGCTCAGGAACAACAGGAAAAATAATAATAGCTTAAAAAATTCATCAGACCGAATGCATTGAAGCTGCCGCAGCAGGGCTTCTCATTCATACGAAGAGTATTCTGTCTGAACTGAAGTCTGAGAGAGGAAAGAGAGAGAGAAACCTCCCTCAATCAGATGCTGTTACAACTCCAGTGAGTGATAGCTGGCTGTGCCGTTGGGGAAGATGACACTGATGTCCTCTGGAACTGGCAGGAGTCGAGACTAGACTGATCTGGGGACAAATATCCGTGTCGCACCGTTGGGCTCAGTGTGTTCCCTCTCACCTCTCTCTGAAAATGCCCTGTCAGCATTTTGCAACGCTCTACACTCTATAGTCTCTCAAAAAGAGAATGGGGCAGAGGATGATCTTGATGGTTTGGCCAAAATCTGGGCTTAGGAGAAATGTGCTACTGCACATGAAAATGTGAAAATCTTTATTCGCTTCAATTACACTACTGAATGCATCATAAAATCCCAAATTATAACTCTTTTTGTACCATTCAGAATTATGATTAATAATACAGGGAATATACTGTATAAATGTGATGGTAGACAGTACTACTACACACTACCACACACCAAGGTTTTTATGTAATTTAATTTTGAACTGAATGTTTTATTGGATATTATTATATATCGCCACAGTCAGATCAAGTGCATCTCTATCCATTGATGCATTTTTAGAGCTCTTGTGTGGTAACCTCGCACACAGTAGGGGCCGAGGTGACTCTGCTTCTCCTCCTTCCTTCTTATTGAACAGCACGAGGTGAGAAAGCAGCAGGGAAATGGGAGCGAGATACAGTCGCAGTGGATTCACAAACTGCGTCTCTTTTAATAACGTGGGCTTGTCTGCAGGCCACTCTGAAAGCTAATCAGTTTGACCCAGCAGCGCAGCCTCGGACAGGCTACCCGGTGGATAGAGCCCCTGGCAGGGTTAATGCTGTCGGGGCCGGGCCTCTGGGAACAGAACATTCCACCGTGATCCTCTTTCATATGACTCACTGGTGCTGGGGATGCCAGTAGACATGATGCGATTAGGCCCTGGCCTTCTTAGCACCAACTGCTGCTACCACAACATCAAAACAAAAACAGCAAAAAAAAATAACTGACCTGCAAGTGGACAGCCCAAAAGTGGACACTCACTCTCTGCAAAGATTTGTGTTGTTGTGTATGGATACTGAGAGCAAGCTTTTTAGTGAAAATATAATTGAATCTCCATCTAATTAGACAGTGTAAAACCTGACCAGACCTTTGCTATCCTAATCCTTGCTCATCCCAGTAGGTAGTAGGTTATCAGGACTTTGAGAGAAAGAACTGTTTAACCTGGAAAAGTTATGATTGTTAGTTTGTCAAGCCCTTAGAGGATCATTTCCTCATAGCTCTCTAAACCTAAGCTCCGAACTGTGTTGTTTTTGCCATCTTTTCAGTATTTTGAAGCTGGACATTGGCCATACTAAAGCTATTCTTAAATTTGCTGAGTCGCACAGTCTGATTAATTTTCCCCAGACAGAAACCTTACACAGGGTCGCACAGCACCTGTGGAAGAAGATTATCAGTGCCTAGATCACTTCAGGATCGCATCTTTTTAAAGACATATCAATAGACACAACTCCAGAAGTGTCTGGAATTTATGAAGAAAAATGAGCAAAGTCTCAGACAGTATTATTATGAATGGTGATGATGCTGTGTGGTCTGGTAACCTGCAAGACCCCCTCGGAGATGATGAGTTGTTACCTGGCAGAGATGCAGGGTGTCCTGCTGTGCCAGCGGGGCATTTTCTCTCTCCCCAAGCCTGCAGCCTGGCAGCCGCCCTGTCCCACCACACTGCTAGAACTTTAGCCTAGAGGCAAATATTTGTCATATTCATGTAAGCAGCGTTGAACTGTTCTGAGCCAGTGCAAGTTTGTGTGCAAGGTGTGTGTGAGAGAGTGTCAGTGTGTTGGTTTGTGTTTGTACATTTTTAGAATATAAACATACTGATTTGGTATAAAAAACATATTTGCGGTCATATTTGGAGCTTGGAAGGTTTATGTGATATATCGTGTGACAGAGACCGATTCTTGTTTTTTAAACACGAAAAAGAAAAATAAGTAAAAAAATCAAAAGGATGTAGAGAAAATGTCACTCCTAACAAGAGTTCAAGACCTGGTAGACCACCAAAACTGTCACCATCTAATAAACAGTACATATAGCTTTTATTTTTCAGAGAGAGGGCAAAATCAAGCTCCACTCTTGCTTCAGATTTGAAAAGATCCATGGGTTTTTCTGTCCATCCTTCCGCTGTGAGAAGACAGTACTCTGGGCCTGAAAGGATGTGTAGTTGTTAAACTATTGGTGTTCTCAGAACAATGGGCTGGCTACCCCAGAGTCCAGACCTCAACATCACTGAATGTGCTTGGGATTACTTGGATCGTACTGTAATTACTTGGAGCAACTGAAAGCAGGTCTCTCTCAAAGAACAGTAACCGTAATGATGCCAAAAACAACGCGTTATATTGTGTTTATGAGAATTCTGTCATGTTCTGTTAAATATAGTTTTCTGACACTGATAAATAAATAGAGAATAACTGGTCTTTGACTATTACACAGTACTGTATGTATGACCCCACATCCTGCCATTGTGTAAACAAAGTGTGTGAATGAGCATGTGAGTTTTAGAAACGACAGTAAGCAATCTTCAGTGTTACAGAAGCACTTGCTGGTATGTTTCATTTGTCACTTGTGTGTGTGAGATTTGGCCTGTCAGCAGCTGGTATGTGATTCTGTGAACATGTGTATGTCTGGGTGAGAGAGCAGTGCAGTGGTGTCAGCCTCAGAGTCCCCCTCTCCCCCCGAGGGAAACTAAGCCTGTTAGTTTGTGTGTGTCCCACGCTGTCGGCCGAACTTAGCAGCAGCTCGGCCTGCCGGACACTGCACGGTTAATGTTTTTTCCTGGCCTGCCGTCAAACTTTCCTCTTAACGGTCCATACCCGCCAGTGTTGCACCAAAAAAAAACAAGTCTCATATCATCTGGTTCTACTCAAACCTCTCCCCTGTTCCTTTCTCATAATAACCAAAAAAATCTTATAAAAAATGAAGCCTCTAAAGAGCAACGTGCACCAGGTTTGTTTCCTTTTTGGCCCACTTCCTTTCCCCAGCCGCCATTTTAAGATTGGAGCAAGAGAGAGGTAGGGAGGGAGGGAGGAAGATTCTGTCGCTCCAGCCCTCCTTACATGGCCGACCATTTTGCTTCACGTCCTGACCAATAGGAGATGGCCTTGATCATGTGATATGCCACGATTGCTCTGAGAGAGAGAGAGAGTCGCTGCAGACTAGATCCCTCTACCCCCTTCAACTCTGTCCGGTCTTCTTTTCCTCCATCTCTTTGTGTCTTCCTCTTACTAAACTCTTACTAAACTAAAGTCTCACTAAACTTCCTATCTACTTTTCTCAAAATGAAGGGCAGGAGTTTAAGGTAGTTAGTGCTAGTTAGTATTGCTAGCCTTGCAAGGCCGCTGTCCCATCACAGTGGTTCTGTGCAAAAAAGTTTTGTGCCATTGCTCTGCTCTTGCTCAGCTCACATTCTTCATGTTTCATGGATTTCCCTTCTTGGCCAGCGTCCAAGAGCAAGGGATGGGGCTGAGGTGGCAGAGAGAGAGAGAGAGAGAGAGAGAGAGAGAGAATGGCTGACTTCTCTAGAGGAAACAACTTGTGCCCTGACACACAATTGTCTTTTTTTCCCTTTTTTTCTTCCTCACGCTTTCTCTCTCACACACTCCTGTTCCTCCTTACCCCGGCATGTAACCAGGCATGAAGAGATTAGTGCCAAAATTTAAACACAATAACAGATGATGATGTAAAGAAAGCCTGATGCCACTGTACTCTGGGAATAAGAGGGGGAGGAGAAAGCAAGAGATATTAATTCATTCCACAGGCCATTTCACCTGGACCCTCTCTCGCTGCATCTTTCTCCCTATCATTCTTCCTCTCTCTCTTTCCATCTCTTTCTTTATTTGATCCCCTTTGTTTGACGGCCAATGCTCCTCCCCCTTGCCAGGGAACTGTTTGCGGAAATAAGTATCTCTATATCTTTTTGAGCTACAAGGCTGAGATCACACAAGGTTCAGGAGTCAAACAGCGCAGTGCAGTATTCACCAAAAAAAGGCAAAGAAGAAAACCATATACCAGTCCTGCAAACGTTGCATCCCAATATCTGATCGGGTCCTTCTCCAATCCAATTCGCTTTTGTCTCCCTCTAATTTCCAATGAAGTATTGTGTGGAGGAAAAGGCATTAGGATTGATTTTTCATGGAGTATGGAACAGGACTGCAGTGGAGATGTCTCTCCTTTCTTTCTCTCTCTCTTGCTCTCTCGTTCTGCTTATCTCTCTTCCTTCCGTCTGCCTTCACAATGAGTTCCAATCAAGCACTACCTGCTTCCACCAGTGAGTGTATTGTAACATAGCCACTATATGCCACTTCACCTCTCAACTTTGATAGACATTTTTATGTCTCTCTTAGCTAAAATGTAATTCCTCTTGTAAATGTAATTAAATATGTAGTAACAAATAATATTTTAAGATAACAGAGGAATCAGTGTCAGGATTCTAGTCTTTAAAAAAGGGTTAAAAAAGCCAAACAGAAAGTGCCCCCTCGTCATCCTGCAGCACAGCTAATCTCACTCAGCATCCACTCAATTTCCCCCTCACCCGGTTGCTCTGTGCCCTGTCCTGCATAGAGTTAGCAGGCACCATACTCTTGAGCCATTTCCTCCAGCCTGGTCTCTCTGCAGTCTCTCTCTGTAGCTCCAGCTAACTGAGTAGAGCAGCCTGTCCACACATGCCTGAGGTGCTTCACCCAGGAAGCACACTTAAGAGGATTACAAAGCCACTCATTAATATGATCAAATTCAGAGATTGATGGATAAGCCCATGATGAGCACCTGTCAGTAAGATGCCTCAGACTAATTCACTAATGCATTAATACGCTAATACACTAATACAATGGTATTTTGACACATCTGACATGGAGTTGAACTGGCACTGTTTTAGTTGCCTAAATGTGACACTTTTCAGAGCTGTGTGAACACATTGTTTAAGTCCACTTGGACGTTTCCAAATTCACTTTCCTATAGATTAAACTATTAGCAATATATCAGTACATAGGTATACTTGTCACTAAATGTATGCATGTGGGTTCTACCAGACATTCATACTAGTGACATATGTCACTCACTTACAAACATAACCTGTCATTAGAGAAAGATCAGATCTAAATGAATTGGATTCTAAGAAGCATTCTGTGAAGAAGTGCTTTCACCAGTGGGAAAAATGAGAGTTGCTAACAGATGTTGGAATTGCGCTGGAAATTGCAGGACCGCGCCACTCTTAAAACAAGCAGAGAGCACTTAGCCTCTCTCTCTTCTCCCCTCTGTTTCCTGGTCCCTTTCCTTCCAAGGCATTTTATTCCCACGAAGAAAGTGGTTCCCAGGATGAAGAGGAGGAGCTGAGGGTCTAAAGCACAGCCAGCTGTGGAGCTGGGAGGCCTGGCCAGGCTCTACATGAACAAGCAGAGTGTGTGTGCTTGTGTGTACGCGTGTGGGTATGGCTTGTGTTACTGTCATTCCCCTGCTCCATCCATAATCATGTCTAATAGCAACACGGTAGCGGGCAAAACCACAGCTCTCTTGGCAAGCAGAGTGCGGCCGTCCTCCCAGCAAAACCCCAGACAGAACAAAGGAAGCACTTTCTCACTTGTGGGGCGATCACACACACATACACATCCACACACACAGAGACACAAACATAAATATATATAAATACATATATGAAAAGAGACAAAACGTGAAGTGGATTCTGGTGGAGTTGTGCACTGTCAGAAATATGATGTTTTAATATTCCACCCAAAATTTCTGTTCACTTTTTTATCAGTATACAGAACAGCACCAAAAGCTTTCTTGCCGTTCTTACTGGTCAAGCAGTGCTACGTAAACCACAGCTACAGCAAATGGTTATCAATAACTTGTATAATTAAAAAATAAATAAATTGACAGCAAATCTTGTTATTGATCATTTGGCATTATCAATACCCATTTAGTTAATCTAAGAGAGAGATAATGCAGATGGCAGAGACTGAAGTACATGATGGTGCATACCCAAAAAGAAAAGAATGCTTCAATTTAATGTCATCTAAAAAAGACAGGTTTCTAAAATTTCTAAAAAAGTGGAGCTTACCTGGCACGGTAGCAACAGCAGCGTGAAGCTGCTCTCATAACTTGTCATATTTGCCTGGTGAAATGCTAATCCATTTGAGTGGTAAAGGATGCGGAAACACTAAAATGAATTAGCTTTGCTAACAGTTCATTTCACTTCACCGGATTCATTTATGTACACTTTAACCCTGTGAAATTCAAACCTTGAAATTCTACTTTCTACTTGAGCCAGTAAAAAACAAGAAGTACCAATATGTAGTATTTTGTAAAAAAAAAAAGTATGTTTTGAAAAATATATTTTTTGAAAATAGGAAGGAGCTGTTCTTCAGTTACTGTGATTAATAATTAAAAAAAAAAATTAAACACTTTTTATACTGGTTGCAGTTCAAAGTGCTTAACAGAGGGGTAATAAGTGTAAGAATACCAAATAGGTATTTGCAGAAGGCCGGTATCTGTAGATCTAAGATCATGTATTGAAACATAAACAGACAGATATTCTGCAGGGGTTGTAAAAGATGTGCTATGTAACCTACAGCTTTTAAAACTAGTAGCACGTAGAAATCTAAAGAATACTAAAAGATGCAGTTCTTTCAAAATAGTTGTGATATTAGCTTGTTTTGTTTTTCTTTGGATCTGTGCTGCAGCATTTTGCATGGGTTATATAGGGTGAGTTGTTTTCTTAGGAATCAAACTAAGAATAGCCTTACAGTTGTCAATTCTGCTCATAACAAATGCATAAACAAGCTTCTGAAAGTTACTTTAAAAACATTACATTAACTCAGAAAGAGTTGAGAAGATGAACCTATGAAATTTAAGGAAAACTTCAGTACTAATAAATCTGTAGATGTGTGAGGAAATACTCCAGCTGAAGTGAAATTGACATATTTCAAAGCACTTATGGAGGAAAACTAAAGTGCAGGTACGTTATAATGTTATCAACAAGCAGACTTCTACCCACAGTATTACTATGAAAATATCCAGACAGTCCTACTTTTCTAAAACGTACAAAGAGTTTGCAGTCCTTTTTCAAAATAAAGTAGCCCTGATAAGACAGAGCATAGCTCAGCCAGCTGAAACAAGTTCCAGTATCCTTCCTGTTAAGTCACCTACATCAGTACTGACATCTTTGTCTTTTATCAATTATCAGGAGCTTAAGATGAACATTAACAAAACGCTTGTCCACATGTGGTCCTGACTCCTGTTCCTACTTCACTCTTTAAGAGGGTTTTCAACTGTGTTCAAAGGGACGTCTTTACTGTTGCAGACTGTTCCCTGTCAACAGGTGCTCTTCAAGATGAACTGCTGAAAAAGTACTTATAGTTTTAGACTGATTTAAAAAAATTTGTGTACCTTATGTCAAACAAGTTATATGATAAGTTTCGATCATGTTTTCGTTCTAACCATAGTACTAAGACAGCACTCATTGTTTTTTTCAGTGACCTCGGGCTTAGTGCTGTTGCACAGAATTTCATGCACCTCTATTGGGTCTTAATTTTTTTGGCTGTTATATATCATATAAATAGACAGTTATTAATAAATAAATAGACAGTTCTTGGTTTCACTGGGAAATCATTAATGAAAAAATAGCATTTCTTGTGGAGTCCCAGTAGTTCAGTTTTGGGACATGTGCTTTTCTCTTTGTTAACACTGGGAAATTGCCTTAAGAAACATCAATTTACTAAGCTATGCTGATGACTTACTATACATTTCCATTCCTTCTGATAATCAAGGCTCTGTTGCCAGCTGTGTGTTTGAGATTTATCAGTGGATGTCACAAAGATTTAGATAAATTTAGATAAATCTTTGGTATTAAAACTCAAAGAAAGATGCTTTAAAAGATAGATTTGAATAACTGAAGAATGAAACCTGAGTGTAATCTTAATTTTTGAGTTCTGTTTTAGGTCAGCTTTACATTTATGCATCACACGGTGGTTCTCATTGCGCAAGTCCAGCACAGATATAGCTACACACATACACAACATGCCGTCAGTGTAGAAGTTTTTCACAGTGAGTGAAAAAGACAAAAAGCTCACAGCAACTGAAAGTTACATTAGGAACAACACATTTAATAAGACACTTAATACACCATCACCACGCTGAATATGTAGAATTTAAAGAACATAGCAATAAAGATACATTGTCTGAGCCCAGGATACACAAAACTATGTGGGCGATGCTCCAAAAGCAGCTGCTACAAGTTGAAAAACACGGAGGTCAGAAGAATACAGTCCTGCCGCATATGTATATATATATATATATATATATAT
>CM067489.1:15745533-15808177 GCA_034552555.1 Semaprochilodus insignis | reverse complement strand
ATATATATATATATATATATATATATATATATATATATATATATACATATATATGGCAGGTCAGACTTTGCAACATTTAAGGTAGCCAACATCTTTAATTGTGTTTGGGGGGACAGGTCTTTTGTAAGAGTACAGCAATTAAATCATTAGGGGTTTGACCATGCATGTTTTTCTATTTCTCATAGCACAGGGTTTGATGACTCCCATGACATTATTGGAACAGATCTTCTTTCATCTTTATTGTGGTAACTGTCTTAGTACGGTGGGGTGGTTTGTACTGTCATTACTGACAGCAGAGAAGGAGGGGAGTATTAGAAATTTAATTTAAAGCACTTACCTGTCTGCTGTTGATACCACTTACCTGTCTGTTGTTTACTGTCATTACATCCAGTCAGGCCAGGTGTAGTACCTGCTCATGTTCTCAGACAAGATGATAGAATCATGGTGGCTAGGGTGTAATCCATCCCTGTAGTAGAAGTAGTAGAAAGCTGGTGAGTTCCAGAAAGCACTCCAGTTGCTTGTACGATGTCGGTTGTCACTCACTGTTGCATATAGCAAACTATTTTACTAGCTGTTTACTGACCTATACATTCTAGTCATAACCATATTACCACAAGCCCATGCTTCCCTGATTTCTGCTCTATTTTGGTGCAGAAAATAGTGAGGTGGCAGTAGTACAGCAAATATTTTATGAGATAATGACTTTGCATACTTTGCAAGCCCTTAGGGCCTAAGCACACAGTTTAAAATCTTGCATCTTGACAGTAAATGTGTTTGGCTTGTTAAAATACCATGTATTATTAGAATAACTTGTGTGAAGAGAGCTTGGTGATTCTGCTGTTTTGATTGTGAGGTGGACTAATGATTGTGAAAGGTTATTATTGGGCATGAATAAAAGGGAAGGCCGAGCCCAATTACAGACGATGGTGCCGCATACTTGCTGATTTATTTGTGAAGTGGCAGACAGGGTAATGACTTTAGTGAAGCCCAGGGCCTTCTGCGCTGCTCTAATGATCCAAACCCTCAACAACCCTGCACCACTTCATCACTGACCACACACATTTACCTCTCACCACAATGAAGAGCTTCTCAGAGCCAGAAACCACACACATAAACATATGCAGACACAAAGCCTTTACCTCTAGTGTGCTTCTCACTGAAAAAGTTCACATATACAGTGCTGTGCAAAAGTCAGAGACCATTCTCCATTAAATGTGTCATAGAATGGAAAATTGTATATACATTGGCATAGTTGATCATATTTAAATTTACCCTGAAGCCTTAATTTACTTTGTGTTATTGCTGGTATAGGTAGCTATTCTCTGTAATGTTAGCTTGGATTGGTTTTAATGTTAGAATAGCTGACTAAATAGTATAATGACCCAGCTTGTTACACAATGGTTCAATTTATTTTCCTGGCTTTGTCTGTTTTTTAGGCATTGCCACTCTGTAAACCAGAAAATCAGATCAGAGCTCCTCAAATCATTCATGAGCTCACCAGAAAAGGCCTAATTATAGTGTTGTAAATGGGCACGTAAAACTGCATCTGGGCATTTTTCACCTTAACCAAAGTCACATGTCGTCACTGTAAAACATCAAAAAAAAATTAAAATACAGAAAAAATGCATTCTAAGATACCTTTAGTTGAATGTTTGTATCCACATTTTGACATGATTCCCGCTTCCATTATTTTCAGGTGAATTGCTTTAAAATTTTCAGAGATATTTCTAGGGATATTTTTCCACACACAAGTTCAGTCTTAGTCTTAGTCTGGTTGCATTTTCAGCTTCTTGCAATCAAGTAATCGCAAAATGACTAATAACGTTTTTTTGTTTGTCATAGCGATATCCGACAACTTCTATCAAACATTGCATTTTATGTTAATATGTTGCAGCCAAAACACACAGACATAACTTGTACAACTAATGTGCCTCTTTACCCCCAACACACACACACATACATTTCTTACAGTCTACACTACTGTACCACAGTCCGCTAGTGTCTGCTTATCCTTTCCAAGTGTGAGTGGTGTGCGGGATGAGGCAGTGTTGGCTGAAAGTGAAAGTTTCTACAGTGGGCTTCAAGCCTTCATGGCATTCCTCCTCGTTTCTGCCTCCTTTTACTATCGTTGCTTTCCCCTCTCCAGCATAGCTGCATAATGAGAGATCTGTAAAACTGCTGTAAAGAATTAAAATCTTTCACATAAATGAGAAGCATATGTAAATGCTTGTCTGTAATAGCAGCCCTGAATCACAATAACCCAGAGACAGAGAGAGAGAGAGAGAGAGAGAGAGAGAGAGAGAGAGAGAGAGAGAGAGATTTTGGTGGTTTTCATATAATCACTGTAATAGCATGTGTTTATCTTGGTTTTGGCAAAAAAGCTGGAGTGTTGTACTTTGGTATTTTGACTTTTCCAAAATAGATTGGAGTTTTTTGGGGTTTGCTGTGTGTCTTTTTAAAGGCAAACCACAGACACATATACCCTCCTCCTCTAATTCATTTGACTTTTCATTTGACTGCCTGAGAAAAAGAAGAAGACATGGATAAATGAAATATTTCTCACTGAAGGATTAGACATTTGAATGAAATGAAGAAATTAAGTCCTGTATTAGGCCAATGGTCAGGACAGAGGCCAGCAGATGAAGAGAAAGAAGCTATGTCTTTCAAACATAAACAAACAAAATGCTCAATTACTAACACCTACAGTACCAGCTGTAAGAAAGGGCTTCTAAGCTTGGAGCTTCAGTTACAGAACAGGAGAATCGAGATTTAGTGTTACTAATATGGAGGTATAATGTTATTGTCAATATAGATTAGGTCATGGTAAGATTATTGTGGCTGTCATCAGTATCTAAACAATACTAAACTGCATGTTTCTTTAAAGAGAGTTTTATAAGAAGCTTTTAAGTTTTTTAAGCATTTTTTAAAGCTGACATGCAGTTTTCTATTGCATTTTTTTTCTGAAAAGCTAAATATAGAGATGGATCTAGTGCAGGGGTCCCAATCCTTTGGTTTTAGTTCACTAAGTTTCAATGTCTGTGGTGTGCTGAGGTTACATAGTTCACAAATAAAGGCATGTTTTTCTAAAAAGAATTTACATTTGTATTTTGTCAGGAAACATATGAACTTTTTGGAACACGCATTGTAAAACTTGCGTTAAGCATTACTCTTATCCAAAATATGTTGAGCTCAATTACATCCAGTGTGCTCTGTTCTACTGTACTATTTAATGCTATTTATTTGTAATACATGATTACGCAAAGTCGTGCTAAAACAAGTCAAAGCAGGCTAAACTTTCCCCCGGCCAGCTTTGCATTGGCTTCTTCTGGCACCCTTTTTATTTATCTCATTAATTGAGGTGCAAGGAGGATGAAATGCCATATTTTCTGTTTCAGACTCATAGATAGATTATCAGAAATAGCAGTTTTTAAAAATTATTGTTTTGTTTTAATTTTCCAAGTGGGACCCCTCCGTAATACACAGCATCTTAATACGTGACACAGTAAATAAATGAAATCCGTAATATTCCATCCCTCTTTCTTGCTATTAATAGTAAAGAGGACAGCTATGAATCCAGAAAGGATTAAAATCTCTTTTTGATGTGGTTCCACTTTTTAACAGAATGCGATTTCTTCCATGTTCGTTACAGCAGGAAACTTCAGAACCAATGCATTTTTTTCTTTATTGGTGTGTATATGTTTATAAGAAACAATGCCAAACAGAAGCCTTAGAGAGCTGTGTGTATATGTGTGTGCGCCTGAGGGGGATCAGAGAGGGAGTTAGGCAGATTTCTGTGGATGGGGTGATCAGAGGAATAGACAGCGTTTAAAACCGGTGAGAGAGAGTAATTGGAATAGTAGTACATGAGAGAGAGAGGGAGAGAGAAAGAGGGAAAATGCAATTAGACGTCAAAAGGGCATCTGTGGTTTCTTTTTCACAATAAGCACTTGCATTCCACCACAAATGCCAAACAGTAGAGTTAATCTTTGTTTTTTCAGCATTTTCTTTGAGGTAAATGTTTTGTTAATGACTTTCAGCAGCTCAAATATTCTCCCATGAATCTAAATTCAAACAGATCTTCTTGGTTATCACATCAGTTATCAGCTTCAGTTTGTAGATAATGTAGTGTATGTGCCCTGTATTTCAGAACTGCAGGGTTTGTAGTGTGAATATCTGATAATCTGTTCAGTTCTTTCTTATATAGAGGCTGAAACAGTTGTGGGCCAAGGAAGTCGTGTGTGTGTGTGTGTGTGTGTGTTTGTTTTCATACATTTACCAATTATGATTTCATGAGAAAACTAGAGGAAAATGAGGCTAGCCTACAGAACCAACTGATAGCTCCCAGCGTGTGAAGCATTTTCACTTGTTTATATTTGAATTAATTAATTTTTTTTTTTTTTTTTTTAGATATACATACTTTAAATATGTAGGTGGTATATATTGGGCATATAATGCATAGATATATCTAATGGGAACAGTGTTAGACATTGCCTCCATTAGGTGTTCTTATCACAAAATAAGTGTTTTTTCCCTTTTAGCAAACCTGTTTGTTTGAGCAAGGAACTAATTCAATTCAATTTTGTTGCACTTTATTAACTGTAACTACCATTATGTTGCGCCGAAAACCCTCAACTGAATAAGTTCTTGACTTTTCTTTTCGGTGTAAAGTTATTTTGCTGTATTTTTCATGAAATTTTCCCAGAATGTACTGGCCAGCTGCTGGGTTAAAATGATGCAGAAAAATAAAAGATTAGAGTTTGTGTTTGTATTTGTATTACGTTTTGGGACAGGGATGATGTCATAAATGTGTTTCTAATAATCTGGTCAAAAATTCTTCGTTTTGGCCACAGGATTCAGTGGTGATGCTTGGTGGTCTGAGTGGCAGGTGTGGATTTCCATATCTCTCTGCACCTGCATGGGACATATATACTGTGTATATGATATAGTTATTAAATTACATGTATATAATATATGTGGCACCCTATTTCCGAAATGATTGTATAAGCGTTTCTGTGTGTCCATCCAAATTCAGCATGGTACTGTAGGAGGGATTCAATCAGGACACACACATACACACACGTCGCAACTCAGTGGAAGTGTGTGTGAGATTAGTTCCATTCACAAGGAGGGCCGTTGTAAGGGATATTATATGAGGAAAGCTCAGACACGGATAAGGGCCGGTCACAAAAGGAGAATGTCCAAACATTGTGTGTCGGCTGAAAGAACCGACCTGCCCCTTGCATGCTGGAGTATGTGTGGGTCAGACAGAATGGCTGGGCGAAAGCTTGGATGAGCAGCTTGACCCCTCTTCAAGTTCTCTCTCGCTCTTTCTCTCTCCTCCCTAGCATCTCTCCCCTCCAGTGCACTTCGGCCTTTTTGTCACATTTATCGATGAATCATTCAGAGCGGCCGCGTACAGTTCACCGACGCCTGGTAATTAGCAGTGGTGCATGCTGGGAGCTGGGGCCGGGGCTTTAGAGGCAGAGGGGGTTTGGGAGGGGTTAGAGGAACAGGAGGAAATGTTTGGAGACTAATCAGCATAAGAAAGGAGGCTTTCACAGTGTGTGCGGTTCGCCTGTCAGCGCTAAAACCAGATAATGATTCGGTAATAATGGCACATTGTGCATACCTCAGCCGGTGGGAGTGTAGGGGTAAACCTGCATACACACACACACACCACAGCCCGGCCTTTACCAGTGACACGACAGGCCTGGCTTTACTCTCTGATGAGGAAGGAAGGAAGGAAATGCAGGGACTTCAGTTCTGTCTCTATTCATTGTGCTTAAAGATTGTCTCAAAGGGTTTTCGTTCATTTTTATGAGAAGTACAGTAGAAGAAGATGCATTATGCGGACAGGTTTCATAGTCAAGAAGACTTTGGAACAAAAGGGCAGAAGTATCCTCTGGTCTGTTTGTAATTTCAGATAGAAAGGTCTATACTCTTATACAATACTATAAGTAGTGTTTTTGTTTTTCATTCATCATATGGGGATGTTAGATTTCTTATTTTCAGTGTTCTGTTTGAATGCTTTAATATGACTATATTAATGTGTTTATTTTATTTCAAATATATTTTAGTTTTCTACTTATTCATGACTTTCTGCTACTTTACCTATTGACATTTTTTTCCATTTTAGGGTCTGTACGTTATATACGATTCTGGAAAATCTTTGGTTTTTTTTGGCCTGCATGTTTTTTTGGATGACATTAGTGTGTGCATGTGCATCAGTTTATAAAGATCTGTGTGTGTTTGTGATGGTCTGTGATGTGTGTGTGTACATCAGTGGAGCAGGCGGAGGGAGGGTGTGTCTTTGCTGGGTGCAGACAGCTGTGAAGCAGGGCCTGGCGGATCTTCCTCCATATGTTCTGGGAGCATTTCACACAAGCACACATCCTGCATTCAGGCCCCGAAACCTGCAACATAACAGCAGGGGATTTCAGCGCCTTTTTTATCATTTTTTTAAACAAATTTTATTGTGTTCTGATTTTATTATTACATGCACTGATTATATATCGGTTTATGCATCTGATTTTTACATTTTAACATTTGTGTTGGTGGCAGACAAAAATTGTTTTTCACACAAAAATACATGTTTTGTCTCAAGAGTGTGTAAAGAGATTGGAGGGGCACTGGGGGGTTTGTGGTGCCATGGCGACAGTGCCCAGCATGGTGGGCATGGGCACACCTCACAAAGCCAGGCTGGCACAGCTGGCATCTCTCTCTCTCTGCACGGCCCAAAGCTCCAGACCCCCTCTCTTTTTCTCTCCCTCTATCTTCCTCAGTCTGACAAAAAACAGCATCTAAGGACCATCCACTGAATCATTAATTCTAAATCAAGGACTTTTTTTTTCTGTTTCGGTAGTCCTTTCGACCCATAAGGGAGGGCATATGTCTGAGGTTACATATGCGTGTGGGCTTTATTAGGAGAAAAAGAGGGCCGGTGAGAAAAAGAGAAAGAGTGAGACAGAAAGAGGGAGAGAATGAGGGATCGGCACCTAAAAAGGCATCGGGAGCCATCTGCATAGGGCGGCGTGCCAGTGTCTTGCCAATGTGCCCAGACCACCTGGCCATAGCGCTAGCCAAGTATGCCAGCCTGGGCCCTGTAGCCTCCAGACTGCTGCCCCCTTTAACTGCTTTGAAACTCCAGCGGCCTTGGAAACAGGGGCTCTGCCGCCTCTCCCTTGCCAATAGCTTTGTTTGAAGTGAGACAGGCTGTGCAGTGCTGGGGGACAGCAGACAGTAAACAGTGCCCCCTTTCAGCACCCTTCCCCCAACACACACACACACACACACACACACACACACAGACACAACACATCTTCTTTGTGTGTATTGGTGCTGTATGTGTGGGATTGGGGTGCCTTTTCTTTAATGTCCCCTCACTGCCACAATTTGTTCCACTTGAAAATATGTTCTATACTTCATCTCAAATCTACTCTCACCTGACTGTTCTTTTAATATAGAAAGGCTAACCCCCCATACACACATGCACACGTCATGCCAGGCTTTTCCTTTGCCCTCGCCCCCACTCTTTGCCCTCCTCCTCCTGCCAGCGAGCCCACAGCCTTGGCACAGGCTCCTTGACAACCCTGGGAACCAGCGTTTCGGAGTGGCACTCGAGGGGCACAAACACTGGCGGTGCTGCCCGCTCCTGCCTTTGTTCTGTTTGTCTGCGCTTGAATATCAATGAGTACACACTTGTGTCATTTATTCACCAAACATTTAGTCAACGCAGATGGATTTATGGAAATGCTTGCACGCTATTATGGGAACCACGCATCAAAAATTATACAAGAAGACTAGACATTGCGAAGAAATGGGATTAAAAAGATATTTTTGTAGTTTTAAATAAATTTGTGATTGAAATTTTGGGGTTTACAGTGCGTATACAATGATTACATGAACGCAGTGGAAGTATCTGAGTTAGCTTGAGCGGTTGGCTCCCACACAATTGCACTCTTGTTAATTAAAATCTGTAAGCTGAAATTAATTAATGAATAAGCCTTAACTGCATGGAGGAATTGTCCCAACAGAGCTGAACTACACTGTGACCTGTGCTGCATTTTAAACTCTGCTTGACTTCTGCTGCTAATGCTGTTACATCCAAAACACGCATCAGGACCAGAGAGTACCCCCCTAATGAACACATGAGTAGTGGAAAATCTGGAGCGCCGGATTTTTTCAGGCTTTTCTTTCCCGGTAGTGATCAGAGACTCAGACGACCCCGAACACAGAGCAGTCAGTACGGCTATAATCTGTGGAATGTGCAGAGAGGGAGAGTGAGGGATAGAAGCAGAAGAGAAATGAGGGTGGGAGCAGCGAGAGAGGTTCGCGCCCGTGCACTGTAACAGGTAGTGCCAGGCCAGAGGGCCCAGGTACGCCCACAGAAAGACTAATTGATTACTGCGGTAACCGCTGGGTGATAAATAGCCTGATGCATTGCCTTTCTCCAGAGACTCGGGCCCAAAGGCCGACTGAGGATATTCTGGTAAAGTGGTGGGGCGACCGCGAGGGAGGGAGGGAGCTTTAGAGTGAGAGAGAGTGGTCGAGACACAAGAAGAGAAGAGAAAAGCAGCTGACATTGAGATGTTGCTGTTGCTGGGTTGTAGCCCTGGCTGTGTGTATGTGTGTGTGTGTGGAATCCATATGGCTGACAGTGTGCTGAAGTCGGATCTAGCCATGAATTCAGATCAGAATATTTGACAGGTCTAAAAGCGTCCGCTCACAGGGGCCTGGCATCTGTTTACATGTGTGTGCCCTTATGCTTTTGTTTGGTCCTCCTAGTATACCTCCTGACTGTTGAGTGGAACAATATTTCATGAAAAGCATGTGATATTTTAGTTTTGCAGTCTGTATTACTGTTAGTAGTTACTTAGCAAATAACTATTCCCAAACTGCTTAGCAACAATTAGGGTGTTAAGTAAGCAGCAAGTAACGATTGACCTGATCCTTTTTTGACCAAACTGATTTATGTCTATCGGATCCTGCAAATGTCTTGGTTCATTCCAACACCCAAATAATATCCATAGTTGGTTATGATGCTTGTAGCACACACCAAAAAAAGAAAAGATGACAGGGATGGGTTAGAGGCTACATGTTTACATATACACTTCTGCTAAATCAGTATTGAGAAAGCTGGGTGGTTAAAAATGGATATATTATACAGTCCTATGGATCTTATTTTCTAGCCACACAATCAGCATTCCAATGGTTCCAATATCCAATATCATATTAAGAGGAGAGGGGCAAATTGAGGGAAGTTCAACATCAGCGGCATTTTAGTACATTAATATTTTATCAGACAGGAAGTGTTGATGTGATTAGTGGCTTATATGTGTGTGTGTGTGTGTTTAGTGTGTGTATGTTTGAGATTTTATATAAAAGCACTTTACAAAATCAGGCACATTTAGTTGTTTAGGTTATCGCTGTTTTACTCTGGGGTTCCTAAAAGACTGTATAAAACACACATACACACAATCTTCTCTCCAGTCTGCTTGTTCAGAGATGGTATTATCAGAGCCAGACATCCTGAGTGACTCTGGCACGACCAACTGATTGCTTCTAAAAGAGAGGGAGTTCCACGCCATGCCCCAAGAACCGCCTGAGAGAGAGAGAGAATGAGAGAGAGGGAGAGAGGCTAGTGTAAAGAGAGGAGAAGAAACGGTCCAGGCAGCAGCTGAGAACGGTGCCCAGAAACCCGAAGCTGCACTGCTGCAACTTCCCTCTCAATTTCCCCCAGCACAGATCGATATGTTGCTCGATGGGCTGGGCTGACATTGTCCACAGCTCAACAAGCATAGCCAGCCAATACACACATATTTGTACATCTGTGAGTTCATTCGCTCACTCTGACATTTACAATTAAATTACTGTGGCTGTTGTTATATCAGTGAGCATGGATCCATGGCCTTTTTACGTTAGAATTAAATTTATTGCTCTTTTATGCGGTTAATTAGATTGATTAGCATTAAGGCTAACAGACTGTGGTAACATATTTTTGGAACTCTTTATTAATAAAAAAAAAGAAGGTTTGAAACTGCACATTAAATATGAGCATTTATAGAAAGTAAAATTCTTAAGCATTTATTACTGGAATTTGTTTTTGCTGATAATTTTCAACTTTCCTTTGAAAATGTTTTGTATATTATTTTGTAGCTGACCTTTTTTCTTGCTACCCAAAGGGCTTGCTTGGGTGGGATGTAGAGATCCACTAGTGGAGGGCAGAGGGGGCGGTTGGAGAGTGTGTGTGGTCAGGCAAAGCTCCAGACGAGCTCGTGAGCAACACACACACACACACTCGGTAACCTGAGAGACGGCACTCCCTAACGGCCCCATCGATCCTTCCACACCAAGCCCACTATTCTGTCATTCACTGCAGCACTGCTTCGTTAGCAAATGCTGCTTTTTAACTACTGCAACATTTTATTCTACGATGTTTTACTTTAGTTTTGTTTGTTTTGTCATTGACTATATAAAAAACATTCAGCTCATCATCACCACAGTTTGTGAGTTAGCTAATTTCCATCTGCAGAGACATACAGTATGAAAGGGTTTTCTTTGTTCATGCTTGGGCCTTGATTAAAACTGTTGAATACTTTGGAAACTGAAGCCGAAGCAAAAGTTTTAAATTGTTGCACTGTGTGCTGTATGTACCTGTGCTGTGTCTGAGCACCTGTCTTAATGTACAGTAAATTTTCGGTCCCATCTGCCAAGCTTCCTTTAGTTTACCTGGGGGAAATCATTACTTGACTGTAAGCTTTCTGTCCTAGTTTCAGTGTCTTGATACGATAATGGTATAGTAAAATGTCAGATGCCTCTACTGCTTTTTTCCCGGACAGATTTGTTTATTTTACTGAGACAACATTATGGATCCCATAATTCTTTGAAATGCACACAGATAAATGCACAGAGTCTCAACAAATGTTTCCCCTGTGATCTGACAGCAGGCTAAATACTTTTCTGCACCTCATACAGACCTCGACTGTATAGAGGAAGGTCTTATAGACGGGTATGGAACCCTCTCGCCCTCCCTCAGCCCAGGGGAGGTGCACATGCACAGGAAGCCCATTGTCTGTGCCTGAGGAATCTCACTCCGCTAACGTTCGCTACTTATCAATGAGTGCGGGCGGCAGAGCCAGGCTCAGGCTCTGAGTCTGCACTTTGGCTCTCTGAGGGGCTGATATTGACTCCCTGCTCTGGCATTCTTCTGCGGATCAGAGCAAGCCTGCTAGACTGCACACGGTTGAGGGAACGGGGCACAGAAGTGATCCAAAGAGAGCCTAGAGTTGATGGGGTGGAGGTTTCAGTACCTCACAGTTTATATGTTTATTAAATGCTGTTCTGGTTTTCATTACTGCCTCAAATCAAACCGAGTGCAGAGAAGTTCTTACACAATTCTCACAGTTAAGAGCAAGGAAATGCCACACAAATGCTAATTTCATTCCTTTGATTCTTCTGGAGCCTTCTTGAGGTTTATATAGTGTGCAGGTTAATTTTCACTAAGAAAAATTAACATCTTGAAAATGTTAATACAATAGTGATCTTATAAATCCTTGCAACACAGTTATAATCAATACTAAATTTGATAGGATGCACGCAGATACCTTGTCATGATCTTAGGTAGCTGCTGTTTTCAGTTTTTTGATGATGTCTTAAACATATAACAGACCTTAAAGTCTACACACATCGTTGTGTGTATTCTATTATTATTATTGAAGGTGTGATGTGCAATATTTGTAAATCGTCTAGAATGTAGCATGTTGTGGATAAACACCAAGATCTATACCATGTTGATATATATGACAAATTAATCTGGTTCTGATTCTGAAAGGAAAGGTAACTGAAAAAGGAAAAGAGCAAGAAATAAGATGAAAGATTTAACAAAAGATAAAACAGAAGGAAAGAGAAAAAAAGAAACTCCCTACATCAGTAGTGCCATCCATTACAGTGCTATAATTATGGTAAGTGAGACAGAACCGAATCAATACAGCAATTCATCAATTGCATTCCCAAACTATTTCAGTCTGGCTTATGTCACGCTGATTCGGTGTCCTTCACTGGTGTAGTATCCTGGTCCGTACGTCAAGGTTCCACTCATCCTAATCCACTTTCCGGAGACGTCCATTATTTCTCCATGCTCTCCTGTAACGTTAATCATGCTTTCATTAATTGATCCGCCGTCGCTGCTGGAATTGCCACGGCTGAGCGCTTCCTGAAGCATCTTAACACAACAGCAGACATTGTAAATGAAGCCGTGTCTCCAAATCTGGACAGGGGGTTCACACGGCCCACATTTTTCTGTATACACACACACACACACACACACACAACTGCTCATACTGCTCCAAGGCTGTCAGACAGAAGTTGTAATATGAACAGAAGTGTGAAGTGCTATGTGGATGGAAATTTCTAAATGTTATGTTTTCTAGATTTATATTGTTATGTTTTAGTATTAGTTTCTGTCACACAGCTATTGTGCATTGCATTGACCACAAGTCAGCTCATGTTATTTGGAAAAAACTGGAGCAATCTACAATCAGCCATGTACCAAGAAGTTTGACAAAGCAGAATTATTTTAAATTAAAAAGGCCATTAACAGCATTTAGTATTCCTTTTTCATTATTATGTAGCTCCTTTGCAAATCCCATTTTGCAAATAGCACCATTGTTGCTTCAAGCGTATTCATTTCTTCATTCTTGAACAGTATCATATTCATTTGAATGTCAGTAAATGCTCTATTTTCTCTATTATGTTTTTCTCCTCGCCAAATGCCATCTTTGCTTATTTGCAAAGCCAGTTACATCGCGGATGGCAGCCACTCAGAGGAGGGCGAGGGCACTTTTAAAATGGTTTCCAAAGCTTTTAAGATGGCTGCCAGGGTGCGAGGTAAGGGGGTTGGGCGTACATTAATAATAAATATTAATATCAGTGCCTTTATGTTATTACTTAATTAATGAAATCAGTCTCTAAAAAAGAATGGTCAGGTGTTGTGACTGTGTATGGAGCTAGTATTTTTCGCTCTGTCTTTCGTCATATCAGGACGTTGTTGAACTTGGCAGAAAACTTCTTGGCAGAGGCAGCTTCTGTGTCATCCAACAATGGGAGCAGCTAACGTGATTCTCTCTCAGTATAGCTGTGCCTGGCAGGACGATTTAACAGCTATGCTTGGGATAAGCTTGAGAGACAGAGAGAAAAAGAAGGAGAATAAAGACAAAAAAGGGCGGGAATGACTGGCTTTTAAATGGGGTCTTGGCACTGGAAACATCCCCTTTCAAACTCAAGCCCTTCTTTTTTTTTATTGAAGCTTTTTGTTTGCTAATTATCAGAAGTATTTGTTTGAATTGTCTGTAGCAGAAAATGCTTTAAATGGAAAATTTGAATGATGTGTTTGCTAGCAAGAGATTTGACTGTTTGTGTTCCTGTCGAAACGGCTGTTTCAAAATGGTGGTTGACTGGGGAACACAAAATGGAGGTAGCGGGAGGAGCTATGGTGAGGGAGAGCAGAACGACAATAGCGATCGATTATGTTCTGTTGATATATAGTACGAGAAATATAATTCACCACGCAAAATAGCACTGTCTGGACTACTGTGAGTTACATAAATTGCAGATTTTGCTATCAGCATTCTTTCCAGAAATTTCTTGTGCAAAATAAATTCATCTGAATATTTTTGTCACTGTTTGCCACAAAAAGCACATTGCAGTTTTACACTGTTTCTCTTCCTCTGCTGATTAGGCCACATGTAAGTGTGCTGCCAGGGTTGAAATGACAAACCTAGCGCTTTGGCTGGCATCAGCTCGGATCCTCTAACACTCTCGGGTAGACGCCAGGGACTTGGACCGAGTTGCCGCTCACAACCGAGCATTTGTCCAAAGGCTTTTTCTTCGCTTGCCACTCAAAATGAGATTCACAGCACATTTTGTAACCACCAGTTAACCGCACTGATCCCATTCTCATGAAACAGAAGAGAGATTTTTATGACAGGGTGTGCCTTTTTAATTTATTTTTGCATGGATTATTGAATGCTATTGTTATTTATGATTTCCATGAAATTGTAAATTGGGGAACGCAGCACAGAGAGTGGCATAGTGGCATTGATCAGCTTCATTTTTTAAATTGGTGCTTATCATTTCAGTTCATTAGGTGGATTGAATCCCATCAATATGAAATGTAGAAATCAATATTGAAAATTTACCTACAAATGGCATGTTGATTTATTCATTTATTTATTTATTTATTTATTCATTTTTCTGCCTCTTCATTATGGACTTTATGTTAAGTGACTGCTCCTGAGATTTAAATATATACTTTTTATAATTCAAATTGCACTGACCAAAAGCGTTTGGTATTTCAGGTTTGTATTTAATTAAAGGAAAGCTGAGTTTCAACGCAAAAACAACTAAGCTCAGTTGAATTTTCAACCAGTACTAAATGATTCAGTAGTATTTCTATGACATATGTGTGTAATGCATGTTGTGTTTGTTTTTGTGTGTGTGTGTGTGTGTTTGTGGTTCTGTGTGTGTGCATGCTTGCGTTTTTGTGGCACTTTTTTCGGAGCTCTGGGTGAGGCAATGCCACTGGTCTCAGTATTTCGGCTACAGGGGATGTTTCTCTACAGTGTGAAGCTGCCGAATCGGGCCGGGAGCGCGACGCTGTCAGTGCTTTCGCCCACCTTGGCAAGTGCTTTCCAGTCTCTTTCAGACTCCAGCCAAAAAGCAAATAGAAAATGTGTGCATTGGTGTGTGTGTGTGTGTGTGTGTATGAGGGATAGAGTTGGCTGCCAAAGTGAATCGCCCTGTCTTTTTTTTTCTGATGTCGTACTGCCAAGATCATGGAGACTTTCTATTTTGATTTTGTTAGAAAAGGCTTAGAGGCTTGCCCACAGAGCCATGCGCCTGGTGTCTGTGGCTAGCCACTCAGGGCCCCTTCCATGCCAGGTGCAAATGCTATTCCGTTGTTTATTTATTCGAGGCAGATTTGTTTACCTCGCAGGCCCCGGAGCGGCTTGTTTATGTGTAAAGTCAAGAGTTTGTGTTCCAGATTAGATCGGGCTTGGGGAAAGGCATATTATGTCATTTTCTATGTAATGGTTCCTCACTTCCATGAGCTCTTTCCTAGTTTATTGGTCAAATAATTCCTGATTTGACTTCCAGCTTTCTTATAAGAGTGTGGATTGGTTATTTTGTTGAAGACAAATGGATACTTGAGACCTATTAATACAGAACATCCAGAAACTAACATATTCGTATTTAAGGCTGTGTAAAATTTGAAACCAGAGCCAACTTGATTTTCCCCATTCTGTGGACATGTTAAAAATCAAGCTGACCAGTCAGAGCTCTGTTATCATGGTTTCAGTCCAAGCAAATGTGCATCTATATGGGTTCCCCATACACCCTGCAAGTTTTTAATAAAAGAGTAAAAGCATTTAATACAAGAAAAAAACATTGCTTAGAATTCCTCCACCCACATATAAGCATGTTTGGAATCACTTGTTATACAGTTTCAGCTCTTATATAAGATGGGAGAGATCTTAGTGTAGTTGATTGATTACAAAACTTGCTTATCTGTGATTGGTCAGGATACTGGATATTGATATTGGTTATAGGGTTTATAACCAGTAACACAGCATTCTGAAGTATTTCAAAGGCCATATACACATAATTTCACATAATATATTGTATATTTTCATATAATATATGTATATATAATATATAACGTGAAAGAGTGCTGTAAATGTAAGATTGCTACCTGGCTCCAGGCAGTGGTTGTTGTGGAGACAGGTGTGTCCATGCTCCTGACAGCACTGAAGCCCCAGCATGCACCTCTCTGCTCCCCCTCTGCAGCTGCAGCCTGTCAGCTGGGCTCAGAGAAAGCAGTGAGTTACAGCACGCACACACACACACACACACACACACACACACACACACACACACACATGCACACCCCACTGCATTCTTCCTCCCGTGTCACAAGGGGAGGGTCTCACGGTACTCACTGAGATTAGATCTCTGGCAAATGACAGTCAAACTGACAACACTTTTTTTATTATTCAATAGAGTATCCTCAGACACAGTGCTTCTCCAGCAGGAAATCAGAGCTGACAGAGGTCAAACATGGGCATTTTTCTCCCCTCACAGCGCATCTAGACCCAGCACGGGGAAAAACAATACCCACAGTTCTCTCTGTGTGGTTCTGCTGGATTATTTGGTTCAGTATTCCACTGATTTTTGTGATGGTTCCCTGTTGTTAAAGCAAGGACAAAAACCTCTACCTACATTGCTGCTCCTTGCTTGTTTCTTCTAGACAACACAAAGGCAGCATGTGTTCTGCTGTGCGTGATGAAGATGCTGTTTGTTTCTCAACAGTATGCTTTTACAGTTGTTTTCATTGGATATTTTCAGGAATGTTTAATACCAAATTCTAAAAACTCTGCGAAGAAATCTGCTTTTTGGCACTTGGCGCTTTTTGACATCTGTGTTTTTGTGTTACAGTTCTGTCTATCACTTGAAAGACTGATGGATTTCAGTATTTGAACTGATTGATTTTTTTTATGATCTTTTTCCCCAGTACCTCTTGAAAGAAACCACACTCACATAGACACTCAACCCATTCTCGATCTTTCTGTTTCTCCACATTAGGGCTATAAGAGGTCGGAGTACACATTAGATCTTTGACAGGCTCAACTTCTCTCTCACAGCCCAGCTATTTAGAGAGAGACTGAGATAGATAAATAGGGAGAGAGAGAGTAAATTGAAAGCGGCCCCAGGGCTGTATATTTCACCATATCCCAGGGGAATGTTGGGATCCAGCTTTTCTCTCTGCCTTCCTGGGAAAAGGCCAAGAACTTTTCCCTCTCTCCCGCCTCCTTGGCCTACTCTTCCTGCCTCTTTCTAGAAATTGCAGCTCATGTGAGTGGAGTTTGCTCCTCACAGCATAATGCAGCAAAGCCTAGTAACACTTAGGAACTAAGAGAAATCGAGAGAGAGAGAGAGAGAGAGAGAGAGAGAGCAGAAACTTTTTTGTGTGGCTATGGAGCACGTTTTCCCTCTCCAGTCTATCAGAAGCTCTGATAAAAGCAGCCTCTTTACATAATATAAACATAATGAATGGTAAAGAAAAAAAATGCTTTACATATTTACATTATTTACATTTACAGTTTCCAAAGTAAGGATTTCTGATCTGTCGCTCATAGGAGGCTCATAAGGTGACTCATGGCTAATAGACCAGTGACCCCAGATTCTCCTGCAGATTTTGTGGTAGGGGTAGAGTGTTGATATTGTGTGCAGTGATGCCTCTACACACAGATTTGTCTTCATCAAGACAAAAGCAGAACCCGTCACTGAAGATGACCTGCTGCCATTCTGAGTCACTCCATGACATGACACCACTGCAGTCTTTGGCGACGTGCAGTCTTTTGCCAATGGTGCTGGCACTGGTGGAGGGCATCACTACTTGCTGAAATGCCGCAATCGTGGCTGTTGGGTCACTCCACATGTCGGACTACCCGTTGGTTCTCCCTCTCCGTGGTACATGTAGGTCTCCCAAATCCCTTATTTTGCCAACAGCATGCTATGGTAATATCTGATAATATCGATATGGCGCAATGTTTTTTTTTACACACACACACTCACATATAAGAAAAAAAAATCTTCTCCAAAAAATTCAGACGGTTTTGTTTCAACAACAACAATGTAAAGAACTAGCAATGGTATGCCATGTAAAAACGTAGGTAGGTATTGTTTTGTTAAGCCAGAAGATGTTAAAATAGCCACTAGAGCCAGTCGGTTGCCTGAGTAGAACCCAAATGTCGTGTCTGCTTGTGCAGTTGTGTGTCTATAGCTTTTTGTATATATGCTTTATCCAGACTTGTCAGATGGTGATATCTTATTCTACCGGGCAACTCCAAGCCCAGAGGACTTGGACACAAGGAGTCCAGGAATGTCCCACCATTGTCTCCCAGTAACAGTAGCCTGGCAATGCTGTAAGTTGCTTCTGTGCTTTCTGTGCAGGAAAGCTCCCTGATTTACAAGCTGTAACTGCAATAGAGCAAGGCATTTTTACACTTCTGTTTCTTTTAATTATTGTTTATTGATAGCTTTTTTGTTATAGGGTCCAACTCATTTTTGCAGTGGCTGACATTTGCAGGGTGAATAGCACAAGTCACTCTGACAAAAAGTATAATTGAAACTTTGTACTGTATTTTGTTGTTCTTTGCAAGATTGAAATAGAGAGTTTATTGGACCGCAGTGGCCCTATAATGTCATCGCTGAGAGACCGCAGAATGGAATTCACATTCTGTAGCAGCAGAGTCTGTTCAGTGCACAGATTGGACATAGTTGTTCTTCCTTCACTCTTAGAAGTCAGATATTGCATTGTAAGTCTGATGACAACATATTTGTTTTTGTAAGCAGAAAAGGACATACTTTGTGATGATTTAAATTTGATGAAAAGTTGTTGTTATAGTACAAACTATTAATACAGAATATAAATTGAATAAAAATGTAATTAATTGAGTAACTTACTATGTAGATAATAGGGGCACAGCAATCCTAAATCCTATGGCTGATTCTGATTTCTTTGCAGCCCAGTTTGCCTTTGATCGTTTGTAGATTTTTATTAGCGTTTTTTAATCAGAAGCTCACACTGTGTGGGGTAGATAAACACATGAAACACGCTAGCAACCCCAAAACTAGCCAAATGTGCAATACAAACCACATCATTTGCTTTTCACTATTTATTGGAATTATTTAAATTATGTATATTTAAAGTAAGAGGCTGTTTTTTGGAAGAGGCACATTAAGTCATGTATAATTTTGCTATGACATTTTGATACAGGTCTACCAGCAGCATTCAAATACAGAGCACTTACCTGCCTCACATTATTTACCTCAGAATTTTGGTCTAATTATAACACTTTACACTTAAATAGTATGGCAGGAGGAAAGTAACATCTCTCAAGTTCTACAGATTAAAGCTTCCTGTTGAGAGTGTTTTGGTCTTGTTGGTGCTTGAGAGAACATGAGCTGAAAAGTTCAGTCCCTCACTCCTTCTTAGCTGCAGAAAAACAGCTCTAGGAGGAAGTGATGTTGTTTGAGAGGGAGAGAATGCGCCGGTCCTGGCGTTTGGCTGATCTATAGAGGAGAGGCAGAAGGGTTCTGTCTAAACACCGGCCCTTATTAAATACGGTGTGACGCAGAAGCGGGAGAGGCGGAGGTCAAGGTTACTCAAACACTGGACAGAGGCGCGAGTTAACGGAAACAAACGCTGAGAGTACAGCACTCTCTACACTATCCCCCCTGCAATCCCCCCAGCCCAGCTCGGCGATGAGTGAGGCTCTGATACAGAGGTTGATGAAGTGTGTGTACAGTAGAGAACACAGACACAAGAGACACAGGCACGCTAAAGTGCATAAGGTGAAAAAGTCTCTTTCTTTCTTTCTTTCTTTCTTCCCTTCTTTCTTTCATTCTTACTTTTTAGTCATTAAGTTGGTGAAGTTTTATTATTCACCTGCTATCATAAGCCTTATTGTCATTAACTGCTGTGTATTGCCTTGTGACTAATATGTAGGGGTAATATGTGTGTAATTATAATCTGGAACACCACAATTGTGTTAAAAAGGGTGAAAAAAGTAATTTTCACCAATAATAGTGATGTGTTTGTTTCCCATTTGTTCATCATTTGAAAATTGCCAGTATTTCTCAGACTTTTCTTCTTGAAAAGACTGGCTCAGCGTTTCTCACCTTAAGTGAAACACTAAAGGAATGCTGTGGCTTTTGAGAGCCCCACAACATCACTTTCTTATCCAGTGTCTGGCAGTGAGAAAAAAAAAAAAAAAGAAGAAGAAAAAAAAAAATCCAAGCGGCGATCCTTGTGAAAACAATGCTCCAATCCCTGGAGCTTCACCTTCCATTGATAGGCCAGAAAGGGCCGTTTGTATTTCTAAATTAAGTTTCTGCCTCCTTTTATTGGGCTGCGTGTTCCTGAGGCCACTGCGTAAAAGGCCTTTTGAAAGTAGGGTTTTAACACACAATTGGATTACAGCGAAGCACTTGGTGAGAACGCGACGGACTGAGGCAGAGGACCTGCGAGAGGTACAGATGGTTTAGTGCATGCATAATCAAACAGGCCAGGCTGTGTGTGTGCACACACACTAACCACCCCCCCCTCCTAAACCCCCTCAGCCTGGCCTCGGAGGCTGAGAGAGACAGGGGGTCTGAGAGCAGCAAGCCAGGGGCTATAACACTCCTCCAACCCAGCCTGCCGACAGCGGCCCTAATGATCTAATTAGGGAATCAACCCGTTGACTAATTCAGCAAGCACCAAGACATCATATCCGTACCACACTCACACACTGGTGCACAGAGCCTGTTCTCTGGTGAGGAGCTTGTTGCTGAGATTTGATGGGGCTGGGTCGGGTTTTAGAGGCAACAGAGAGATATACACACACCACACACCGGTCAGTGCCAGGGCTGGGAGGTCAGGTATTACCTGGATGGATAGAATATGGATAACACCTTCTGCAGCTTTACGAAAAATACATTTTTGGTTCACTGTCCAGTTAAAGACACACTTTTTACATGAATTAACTAACACTGGGTAAGACCGCTGATACTACATTTGCCTAATGTTGTGAGCAGGTATGCACTGTTCTGACTTTTTTTCTGTTCTTATACCTGTTCTGAACTGATCTGGCATCAATGCTCTGATAAGGCACTAATGCAGTAGCAAAATGAATATTATAAGTATACAATTATTTTCACTAGGGGTGCAGTTGTGCTGAACATGTTTTAAATCAGATTATTCTAAAAGGGCTTTGTGGGCCTGTTACAGGTCCAATAGATTGGATCAGTGTACCACCATTGCCATTGACTCTGCATATGTACGTTCACTGTCTTTCAAGTTTGGAACCATGTCTTTTGTAGCATATTTCCAATTTAATTACATAAATTAACTATGAATGACTGTTTAAAGAATAACTTTGAATAGTTGTTTGGTCAGCAACTTGGTCAAATAATTTTATTCTAAGTTAATTAATGTTGTTATACAGCTTTCTCAATTATTATGGAATCATCTACAGCAACAAATAAGCTTCATATTATTAAAAACTATTTCATCATTTTGAATAGTAATGTGAATGGTAAAAAATTAGTTACTTAGGAAAACAGTGGTAATGACATCCACCACCTTGGTGCAGGTACTTTTTGGTGGTATTACAATTTCAGTGTTCAGTTTCAGCCTTACCCCTTATCCCCCCCGCTCATGCCCAATAATGAACCATGCTCCGAAACTCAGAGTAGAACAACACTTGGAGACTCAAATGAGCTTATTCCAGGTTTTTCCTTTTTTTCTCCCACACCCAAGCTGCATCCTCCTCCTCTATGGTTTCAGTGTGAGAAAAAAATTAGAAATAGACAGAGACTGTCCCTCCTCTGTCTTTCACTCTGGAACAGAAAGAGTGGCTTGTTATGCACTTGTATAGGTGGGGGTGTGGGCGGGGGCAGGCACCGTGAACGGGCCTGTTTGTGCATCTATTTAGTCGTTTGTTGTTTAGTGTCTTTTTTATGTTTATTTCAAGCGGGGTTTTTTTTTTCACTCTCTTGGTCTCTCAGAGGGCCCTCGACGGGGGGTAAATGCAGATGTAACACACTGAGTCTGGGTCTCACGCCTCATTTGCATTTTTAATTAGCGATGGGTTCGGTGTGTGAGAGCACTTGGTTTGCGGAGGGCAGCCGGAGAGACTGTGTGAAAGTAGCCCCGTGCGCGTACACACCCAGTGGACGGCCCCTGCCCCCTCGCCTCCACCTCGCTGTATTCACGTATCTCTGGGCTGTTGCTGGGGGGACGGCGACTTTTTTGTGCGTTCGGCCCGCTCTCCAGATTGGCTTTGTTTTAAGCTGTTGATGCAGACAGCAGCACCACGCTGAATGCAAACAAGTTCCTAAATTGTTTACTTTGTCTAGGAAAAGATGGAGGAGATGGCCAAACTTTTTTTCGCCTCCCACCACTTTTTTTTTTTTTGAGGGTCTGTCCTTATGCTACAGTTTTTTGTTCAGTTTAGCAACCTTTTCTTTCTTTAAACAGATCACTTGTGTTTGTAAAATCACATATATTGGCGTCTTTTTTTATGTCTTTGCAGAAAAGTGCCATAGGCTTTTCTGGGAGTTTTTGGGAACACGGATCCTGGTGTGACGATTTGAAGTAAAGCCAGAATGGGGCAAAAGTCTTGTTTAAGAATGCTTTTTGCCTGTAACATTAGAATAAATGTACACAAACATGAACACATTAAAAGTTGTTTTCAAAAAAGTTAATATTTTATGAATTGATTAGAAGAACACTGATTTGGTGCCCCCAGGAGAAGTAATTTTCATTGGTTGGAAGTAGTTGCTTTCATTGGTTAAATTCCATCACCAGCATACCTAAATTAACAAAATAGAGTATGGATTAGCCATACCAGGTATTGATAACTATGAACAATACTGGGCTTCCTAAGGAAAAGTTTGGAAATGGTTGATTTCAAATACTTACAAACTAATTTCTTTTTTCGGCTCTGCCCTAAAAATAAAAGATTTTTTAAAAGTTGCTATTTTCATACTTTTTGTAGTATTTTGTGGTAGCAATGAATCAGATTCAGTTCGATTCCTTGTCTGATGAGCCACTACACCCTGAGTCACTGTAGACCGCTCGCTTTGAGTGGATATGTGTAATATTTCTCTCCCACGGACAATTTTATCCGCAGTGTGAGATCAATACGCACCCCTGCATCTAAATCATGCACGGGGAGAGGGGGGGTGTGGTGTTTTATTTATAAATTTTTTCCGTTGCGGTAAAAAAACATTAAACAGACAGCTTTGGGACTGTGCTGGATCTTGAGACAGTCCCTGTAATGTCTCTTTGCTTATCATTGCCGTTGCAGCTAATGGTGCTGTTAACCAGCACTTGTTGGGAGAAATTTCTCCCATCAAATTTATAGGGCTTTTTTACGAGAGATGCAGCACATCCAGGTCTGGAGGGTTCTCCATCCAGGCTTATTTCCATAAGTGCTGCAACTGCCAGTAGATCACCCACCACTCTCTCTCATTCTTGTTCTCATCCTCTCTCTCTCTCTCCCTCTCCCTCCTGGCTTTAACTTGAAGTGACTCTTGCCAACAGGACGCCGGCTAGACTCTGATCACTAACAATACTGTATGTCTTGTCTTGATTGTGTGTCCAGTATGGTGAGACATTTATTCACAAAGCATCAATCCTTTTAGAAAAGACATAAAGAACAGTACAGCTTCACTGTGGAACTGAGTGAATCATATGTAAAGTCTACCCACCATTATCAGTGGTAATTACAAATGCATGGCATTATTTAATATTCATCATGTGTGACATATTCTAGTATTTAACATAAACCACATTTGTGTTTGTAAGAAGAAGATGAGATATTTTATAATGATATGAATTTGATTAAACTTTATTGTTGAATTTGATTAAACTTTATTGTTGGGGATACAGCTTTGTTCTGTGGAATGCTCGACATGGAAACAAACAAATTGGAAGTACAGGCTTAAAGCTATCAATATAAAATAAAAACAGAGTGTAAATGTTATTAATCTCATAATTCTCTTTGAAATGAAATATGTAAATGTGCAATTTTTGACTTGTTGGTTAATCTGAGCTGAAATTTGTGCTATTTCTCTAAGCGTAATCAAATGTGTTTCTTGAAGGTGTGTAATAATGAGATAGAAACAGAGAGTATAATGGTGTACTGGACAGTATATCACCCTGCAGCTGTGTAGAAGAACTCGGATGTAAGATGTGGGAATGTCCCTATAGAGTGGCAACATCAAGTTAAAGTAACGTAAAGTATGTTTCATTGTCTAATTCATATTTTTAATCTGGTTCTCTCTGTACAGAAGCATCACAGTCTGAAAGTCCGAACCAGCCCAGTGAAGGAGACATTAAGGACCAGCCAGAAAACGGTAAGTTCTGTCTTCATGTTACTGCATATGCTCTATCAGAACTTTAATTCAGTCCAGGCCAATTTATTTGTGTGCTGAAAATGCAAGTGAAAATTACAATGAAAATCTTGTTACACACATATACCCATATAACGTGAGACATTTATCAGTACCTGTCATTATGACTTTTGATTGTACCAAGCTGATGCAAAGTCAGGATAAACTTCTTGTAAATGCTGCAAAGGCTGTTTCGAGTGGAAGTTCAGGCTGCGCGGGCTCTCCACCGAAAGCTCCAAAGCTGTGTGAACATTCACTGCATGCAAGTCAGAGGGAGGCGATTATTCTTAAGAGGATTGTGTCCATGGGGAGCATGTGTGTATGTGTGTGCCTGTCCATATTTAGTGAAGCCTCTGGCTTGACATCACCACAGATGAAGACTTTTAGCCTTTAACTCCTACACTGGAGAACTAAGCTGGAGACCATCTGTGAGCTTGGTTCATTATAAAGGCTTGTAAACTTTACTTCAGTGTTCACAAAACTTACACTCATCGTCAAAAAATAGTACCCAGAAGTGTCGAATGGCAATGCTATTCAGAAGGAAGATAAAGGTTACCAGGAGCAATAAAAGATGAAAAAGCATGACTGATATGGGCAATATTTATTGAGCTACACATACAGAAGTAGTATTTGCTAACACAACATGCCAGACATCTCAGCATCTCAGATTTTGCGGTAAGAGTAGAGGTGGAATGACACCAGACCTTCTGGATATGTGACATGTGACAACAAACCATTCCTCTTGGTAAGCAGGCTCACATCTACAGGTGCATATATGGGAACTCTATCACATTTCACAGAGAATACTACAGTGACGGAAGCGCTTCAGGTTTGCGTCTTGTGGTACATTTGTTCCTAATGCCACCAGAAAAAATGGTGCGCCAACCAATCAATGTCAATTATAGGGAGACACAGCCAACATAGGTGATGACAACAGGACATGGGTATGTCATGCCAAGTTCTTTAGTACGCTCTCTAAATTCCGGTGTGAAACCAAAACTAATCGGATCAAATTCATATAGTGTAACCTTGGTGCTGACCTTGGGTTAGACTCGTGTGAAAACGTGCTTAAAGACAAATCACAGTTTCACTGTTACAGTCTGAGTCTGACTTTGTTGCGTTTTTGAAGTGTGACTCTATTACAATCTACAGTCTGTTTGTTACGACCTGACTTAGTTACATAGTTACAGTCTATTTTAGTGGCATTGTTATGGTCTGACTCAGTTGTATTTTTACATCCTGAGTCAGTTGCATTGTTACAGTCTGACCTAGTTGCATTTACAGGCTGACTTAGTGTCTTGGTTACAGCCTTGTCGGTTGCATTGTTGCGGTCCCGCTAAACTGCATCGTTGCAGCCAGACTCGGTTGCATTGTTACAGTCCGGCTGAATTGCACTGTTGCAGCCAGACTCAGTTGCATTGTTGCAGGCAGACTCGGTTGCATTGTTACAGTCTGGCTGAATTGCACTGTTGCAGCCAGACTCAGTTGCATTGTTAAAGCCAGACTGGGTTGCATTGTTACCGCCAGACTCGGTAGCACTGTTACACCTTGACTCAGCTGCATTGTTTCTATTGTAACAGTTTGTTGTCAATTGTAGCAGCCTGGTTCAGTAAACTAAAGCGAGAGAGATGGATGAGAAAGCTTATCCGGCTGTGACCTGAAAGTTCTCGGCTGCACACGTGTCCCCCACCACTGGATTAAAAAAGCATATTTCCCCACTCATTTGAAGATTACTGCAGATATGCTGGGTGATGTGTGTGCACTGCTGTTTCCATGCCCTTGTGTGTGTCAGCATCACGCACCATTGTTTACTCAGATTAGGGGATACACACAGATGAGTCGCATGTTCAGTTTCCTAATCCCATATGTAGATGGTTTTATCTCTTCATCTATCTCTCTCCTGCAGTCTGTCACTCTTTCTTTCTCACTGTTGATAAACTGAAAGCCATATAATCACTCACTAAAGGCTGAGAATTCATTCACTCATTCATTTATTAGACCCCCCCCCACCTCTGCTGCCTGTCACTATGTGCTGTGAACCTTAGATTATGGCCACTCGGCCCAAGTCCCAACAGCAACCGCCACCATGGCCAAACTACCACTCCTGAAACCATGAAGCTGGGGGTAGTGCACGCAGCGAGCCAGAGAGCTGCTGTTCCGTGCTGGTTATCAGAAAGTTTCCCCAGCCTAAACATCCTGATCAGAGCAACTCTAAAGAAAAGGTATAAAACTGGTCAGATATCTTTCACTGTAACCAAACACTGTTTAAGTGAATATATAAATTTTAAGTTTAATATTAAAATTTAAATATTTTCACAACAAATCACACCCATTACAATGAATGAACAAAATAGCATAAATTATTGAAATGTTAGAAACTAAACAAATGACACACTTTCAGACAGTATAACAAATGGAGCTGGCATTACAATACATAAGGGCTAGGCTGTGTATATATAGATATAGATTTAATATAGATAGAAAAATAATAAATAAATAAATATTAACTAGCAATAAAATGAACAATACGCCAACTAAATGATATGAATATAATTAAATAATAAAAGGTGACATGATTGTTTCTATTTTACTTGCAATCTTAGTGTGAGTACAAACTGACCTAATGGGAGCTGACTATGAAATGCAGTCTTTAGAGCGGTGTTTCTTTCACACTCTTTCAATGTTTTTGTCATTGCATCTCTTGTCCTGGACCAGGAAAGCATGACTCACACTTTTTAATGGCTGTGGGTTTTTTTCTTTTTTTTTTTTTCTTTTTTTTTTTAATTCTGCTAAACCTTGACCCTCATGCTCCATGCTACGTGCACTTTCACGAAGCAGACGGCTGAATTTCTGGGTCAGGGGCGGCCTGTTGCACAATCCTCAGGCCAGCAGATAAAGCCAGAGGATATCCTCTCTTTTACACCCGAATATGAGAGAGAGAAGGAGAAAGAGACAGAGACAAAATAAATGCAGAGTGAGTAAGAAGAAGAAAAAGAAGATAAGTCTTTTAAGCCCAAAGGAACCCCCAAGGGTAACAGCCTCTGTCCACCTGAGTGCTGTGTGTGTATGTATCACCTGTGTAGCTATGACCATCAAGAAAATGAACAGAATTCTTACCAACTATAATCATCAATTATAATATACATTTTGTCAATATTTATTGTGAACAGTCTTTGCCTTTATTTCTGTTTATGCTCTGCAGGGATATTCTTCCACAGTTCCAAAGTTCAGTCCTAGACTAGTTTCTCTCTATCCAAGTAGTCCCAAACACATCCCAAACACACCAGCAGCTTCTTTGTTTGATTTGCAAAATTATGCTAGCAGATATTTGACAGCTACACATCTTTTTAAACCCAAAGTGTTGAGTTATATGTTCACAGTGGAGAATAAAGAGTGGAGTTTGATTTTCTTCCCTCATTTAAAGGTGGAAGTTTTAAGGATTGTTAATCTGCTGTTGGCCATTTTGGTGGTCTACCAGGTCCTTCACAGGCCCATTTAGGTCTAGGTCTTTTAGTAATCTCTTTTTAGATAGTCTTTGCTCTAATGACCTCAGAAATAACTCTTAAAAATAACCAACTTAATGGCACTTTTGCTTGGAAATTAAATGAATTCACGGTGGTCTCTGACTTTTGCACACTACTGCATGTTACCTAGCAAAGCCTTGCACTGTGACCATGTCTTAGCCAGTGAATCTGTGCTGGAGTCAGACTGTTGCTGTGCGAGTGTGTTGTTTAGGTCCTAAAGCTGCTGTGAAAGACAAACCCTGGCCCCTCCTTGTGTGTGTATGTGTGTGTGCAGCATTACAGTGGACACAGCTGGGAGTGATTATCCATGTTGAGATATAGAGGCCCGGCCCCTTCCCTATATGAGCCGCTCATGGAAATGCCCTCAGTGAACTCCATAGTGCATATGCTCCATATACTGGAATTCCAGTGACGAAAGCACTCACTAACACTCTCTCTCTCTCTCTCTCTCTCTCTCTCGTTCTCTCACTCTATTTTCTCTACCCCCCCCCCCCCCCCATTCTCTCCCCCATGTTCTAAGCTCAATTGCGTCATCCCTCCATTTTCCAAGTAATTGTGTGCCTCAGTTCTGCTCTGTGTTATTGTTGTTACAGTATGTACAGCTGCACGGAAACTTTGACTTTCTCTCTCTCTCTTTCTCTCTCTCTTTCCCTCTCTTTGCCTTTTGCACTTTTTAATCTGTCCTGCTCTTGCCTTTACCCCTTCACATACATCATTCCTCCTTCACTCTTGGACCCCCCCACCCTCCCCCTCCAAATCTCTGGAGCATCAGTGCAGAAATGCTCTCCGGGCCCACAGGCTTCGAGCTAATGTCAGCACTTTCTCTCCCAATGAGCCGCACATATCCCTCCCTTTGTGCTTCACCCTTTCCTTTTTTTATTTATAATTCCCCCCATCCACATGTTATACATCTCCATATCGGACCCGTCATGGCTAAAATCTTTCCTGTCTTGAGGTTTTTATGACTTGGTCACTGCTGAATGGCACAGAGGGATGTTTAATAGCATCACCATTTCTGAAGATTCTACTTGTCACCTTCTCTCTGCTGTTAAAGAATAAAAGCTCAGTCAGAGCAGAGGAACATCTCTAGTTGATTCTAGTTATAGGCTCCAAACATACCCTTTGCGTTTCTTCAGTTATTTTACATCAAGCCTTTGATTAGCATTGTTTTTATAATTTGTTGTATTTGTTGGTACAGTATAGTTTTCTATTATTAGTTGTCAGTTTTACATTGAAGAAAACATAATCTATCCACCTAATCCATTGCATGAAGGCCAATGACACAAGATGCACTGCTTGTTTACTTTAAATTAAACTTTTAAGATCACCTGAAGCTCCACATAAACAGCACAGGATGCATTAAACACAAGGCACATAAAACATGTCTTGCCCATTGTAAAGAACTGGGGAAAAGCACCTTGGTTCATAAAACACAGACAGTGTGAACCCCTACTTACCAAGAACTTTGGAAACAAGGGGTGATTGAATGTGAGATCATATTATTAACTTCAATTAGAACAGGACTGGTGTAAGTCTTCCTGAATAGCATAACAGGATTAACTTTGCTCAGGCTTAGCACATATGTAGGTGACACAATGTTGCACAAGTGGAATTTCAGCAACTTATCAAGCCTTTTAATCCATTTTTTTGGTTCCTCATTGAATCAAGTTGGAAAAAAAACAGTTGTTTCATTTTCTCATTCATTTTTTTTTTCAGAAAAAGTGGACAGTACAGGTTCAGACCTATCGATACAGAATGTAAGCTGGCTTAAGTACATAACTGGCTGAGAACCAAATTTTGTAGGGCAAGTGTACTCCTAGTACTCCTACTCCAAATGTGGAAAATCACTTAGCAAAATCAAAAGGAAAGGAAAACCTAGCAAATCAAATCAGAACTGCGGGCTTTACCTGCCTTATTTCTTGGTGTACCATGCGGATCGTCTCTCTTAGTTCAGGCAGAAAGCCTGCATCAGTATACAAAGACTGTGAGAATTTGGCATAGTGTGAGTGGAGTGCATGTGGAGTGTGTTAAGATGGTGATGAATGCTTCAGTGGCCTGCAGCAGAAGTTGTTCATGTGTGGAGTATGTTGGGGAATGCTTCAGTGTAGGGCTAGGCGATATATCTTCTTTAAGACTTCTGAAGGTATATTGATATGGACAAGATGTAAGATTAGACAATTCTGTTTATATTAGTATATTTTGGTGTTTCATTCAAATAAATATCCCGTTTCTTCCGTAAAACCATGCCCGTGCATTTCTCCTCTCTTACGGTTTAAGCTACCCTGCCTCTTTCCTCTCTGAGCACACAAACCTAGCCCCAGAACCCACTCCTTCACAAGTTCCCCTGCACATGAAGAGAGACGCAGCGCTGCTCCACATAAGACAACCTGGAGAAATATCTTTAATCTATCTCTCCTGTGTTTAGGAAAACCTAAATCGATCGTTACATCTGGTTAATGACCAAGAAATGGTAATTAAAGGCAAACACACAATACAGATGTAAAAAAGTAAATTTACAACTGCTATTACAGAAGTGAAACATGTCAAAACAAAACTAAAATAACTGAAGATTAGGAATATTGTGACTGTGCATGCTGCTGTTTATCACCGAGTCGCCTCTTCTAACTTTGAGTTTCTGTTTCACTTTCGCTTTAGCTGCACTTACATTATTCCTCAAAATGAACATCCACACCTTCAGCTCTGCCTACTCATTATTTACCACCGGCATTGCAATATTTTATCTGATCAGTTTAATTAACACATGGAGGTAATAAGAGGAGATGGTGGAGGGGTGGTATGTCTTATGTAAAGAAAAGTGTGGTGGTCTACCACATTACTAAAATATGGTCCCTGTAGCAACAAGAAGGAACAAGAATTCTTTGAAAAGCTGATAATATACCAGTTGCCCAGCCACTACTACTTATTTTATGCAATTTTATATCTGCATATTGAAGGAAACACAGTCTGTTTTAATGAAAGTGCTTGTAATGTCTCACATGTGGCTGAGACTAGCATCTCAACATTTAGCTTACTTCGTAGAAAATGCAGAGAAAATACCAAATGCCGCCATTCAGCCTAAAAACATAAAGATATGATTTTTGGTCCATGTCGCTCAGCCCTACTTCAGTGGTCAGTGGCAGTGGCTGTAATAAGGCAATGGATGACAGTAAGCAGGCTGTGGGTCAGCTGCTCTATAATCAATACACAGAGTAATTGAGGCCACTGAGCTCACACTGCTACACAGAGTGTGGGTTTTACTGAGAGGCATCACACCTGCTCACACACACACTCACACACATACACACAGACACACAATTTACACACAGGCCCTTTCTCTCCTCACACTGCACCTTCTCAGGGCCTCTTTAGAAAAAGTCATTCCATTTGTGGTGGGTGGGTGTGTGTGTGTGTACTGAGAGACGGTCCCACACTCAGGGGATCCACTCCAGATGTGCTCTGCCCTCCATGTCACCCTAAACACTCCTTCCACTCTGCTGGGACACATTGCGTTTGTGTGTGTGAGATTTGTCAAGATTTGTGATGAAATACATTGATTATTATTAAATGTGGGTTGTATGATGGTATTTTATGTTTTATAAATTACATCACAGTAAGGTTTTCTGAGAATGTTGTGAGTATGTGCTTGAGTGAGTACAGTCAATTCAGAGCACTGAACAACTCCATATCATGAAGCACCATATAATGAGCCCAAACCTTAGCAAGACTAAATATTGTGAATAATATAAAGTATGGTCTTGTGACATTTTTGCCATATCACCTGTTTTTTGGAAGTGAGGCATTCTTGTTTATATCTTATGAACATATTTCCATTACGGTGGTCTTTAATAAATTGCATCAATTGGCTTAGTGTAATGGCCAGTGCAAAATGTTTGTCTTTTTGCCTCTGGAATGAAGTATAACCAAAGAAGAAGTTGGGACACTGTGGTAAATGTCAGTAAAATCAGAAGGGAGTGATCTGCAATCATTGTCAATCATAGTACAAAGGCAACATATCAAATGGTAGAACCGAGAAATTGTATTGTTGTTGTTGTTTTTTTTTTAATTATTTGACCATTTTGAATTTGATGCCAGGAACAACAAGACTGGTAAACTGGAGAAATGCTAAAGAAAATACCTAATTAGGTTAATTGGCAACAGGCCAATTACATGACAAGGTACATAAAGAGCATCACATGGAGACTTTCAGAAGTAAGATGGGGATGTGTTCACCACTCTGAGAAAAACATATGCTGCCATCTAGACAACATCTTTTCTGGGAAGGCCTTGATTATTTCGGCAAGACAATCCCTAACAGCATAGCATTACAATAGTTTGACTTCATAGTGAAAGAGTCCAGGTCCTAAACTGGCCTGCCTGCAGTCCAGATCTGTCACCCATTCAAAACATTTTGACACATTATAAAGCAATTCTTCACCTCAGTTCCCTCAGTTTCATGAAGTAAACTGAAGGACAAAGTTCGATATGGTAGTTGACGTGGTGGTTGACATGGTACATATATTTAAATCAAGTCATTTTAATCCATTACTGTTAATCAGTTTACTGTTAGTTAGGTGTCATGTGTTCCCACATCAATACGGCTGTTTTAGCTCATGGTAGAATTGAAAGTTATCTGATGTTTTGAAACAGGTGTATTAGAAGAAGCATTGTGCCACTTCATAACTGAAATCAAGCATTCATGCTCTAAGAAAAAAGTGTTCCAATATTAATTCTATTTCTGTGTTTTTCTAGGACACCTGGGCTTCCAGGATAGTTTCGTCACATCAGGTGTCTTCACCGTCTCTGAACTTGTGCGAGTCTCACAGAGTAAGACCTTCTTACATTTTTCTCTTTATCATATACTGTCTTACTTTCTGGCTCCATTGCACTTGTCTTTGTGTGTACATTGGAAAAAAAGTGATGCACTAAATTTACATGAATTTATATGAATTTATGTGTACATCATTTCTACTCTAATACAGTATATTACTTTAACACAGTTATCGACAAAATGGCTAAATAAATAAGGACTGTTGATGTGTTCAATGAATTAGGTGTTGCCTGCTATAACACCAAACACACTTCATGAAGATCTTGATAATTAGTTGATGATTAAGCCAGGTATGAGCACAGTACTGCAATTTAGAATGTCCCCTATAGCGGAGCCGAGAAGACCTGGTATATTTTTGGGGACAGAGATATTTTTGTGATGCCAGGGCTCAATTGAAAGTGAAAGAGAGTCATAAATGTGCTTGGGTCCTAGATTACTAAGGCCATTAGCATAGACACAGTGTCTTGACTACTATTAAACAATCAAGGTCTTAGCGCTATGAGTACTAAACAAATCTACCCACTGTCCACCATTTAAGGCCCCACATAAAATGTTGCAGTCTTTTAATAATCTCTCTGTTTACTTATCCAATTGTCCCTAAATTATGTTATTACTTTTTTGTAAAGCCTTTTTGAGCTGTTCCAGAGTGTAACCTTTATTTAACCTGTTATACTGACCTACTGTTTTTTCAAGGCCATGCTATTTTACTGCAGATTTTCAGGTGAAAATATTGCAATTTCTAAATATAAAAACCTGAAAAACTGTTACGATTTGACACTGTTAACAGTTCTGACCAACATTAACTACTGTGACTAACATTTTACTCGTTCTGCATCCTAATGATCTCCTGTATATATACTAGATAAGCAGTTATGTCTGTATTTGGAGAACTCAGCACTGCAGTATTCTCTTTGTTGCACAGAGAGGCATCTCACAGTGGATGCCTCTCTGGTTCCCACTGCATTTTCTTTCTTTCTTTTGGAACAATGGAATCTACTGTTTCGCTGCTAGAAATCGAAAAAAAATCAGACTGTCAGCTTAAAGAGACCTAGATTATATTGCAGCTCCACAGCCTTCGGACATACTCTACCAACCAGAAGCATTTCCTTTGTATTTTTTCTGTCTTTTGTAAGATGATGTCATTTTTGCTGGTGTCCCTTTCATAGATGTGTTGTTTTTCCTTGCACATCTTGCATAGCTATGCAGCCCAAGCTATGTTATGAGAGAGCTTGTGAAAGAAATTTGACTGCAGTTGTTGCATAGCTATATTACTATAGCACAATATCAGCATAAATAATAGGGGTCCAACACTTTGTGCTGGTCCTAGACTATTAATATTATATCCCCGAAGCAGTAGTAGTAATAGAAGTAATTGTGCTATTTCTGCAATAGTAATAATAGATTCTTTATGAATATCTCACACTCGCAGGGTTCGCTATACCTATTGGATAGTGTTTATATTGATATGTTATCACTTATCATATGTTTGTTGTTATGTATTATATTTGGATTGTAGTTATTTCTTTCCATGAAGATAAATTTGTGAAATAGAAATTCTAATGTTTATGCTTGTATTCATATTTCATATGCTGTATATGCAGTTTATCAGGTTTACAAGACACAGCTATTTCTTTAAACCACTGTTGTAGCTCTACCTGTTGCCTCAAGTTTCCAAAATATTATTTACTACTTCAGTATGATGCAGTGGGTATGAGCACCAAAATGTTGCCAATTGAATCAGGCATTCATCAGTAGAAATTCTTTAAACTAATATTAAAGGCTACTGCTATTTCTAATAAGTAGCCCCACGCATGTTTATAAAAAATGTTTGAAAAAATGTCTTAGTATACGAAACATGCTCGTACTCAGCTTAACAGTATATATGATTCTACTTTATTTGGATATCCCCGAACAGTTTACCTATAGGTGTTCAGTTTATTTAAAGATGTTACTAGATGTTTAGTTTATCTACTGTTATAGCTCAGTAGCTTCTCTGCAGGATTAGGGTTAGGATCAGTACCAAGGTTAGGTTTAGACCCAGTGTGAGGGGTTTGGGTTGAGGTTAGGGTTAGAGTTAGGGCCAGGGTTAGGGTTTGGAAAAAATTGATTGGTGATTTGAATTGATATTTAGGTGAATTTAAGTTAAATGCAAGATAACTATCTACGAAGTGTCTACAATGAGCTATGTAAATAAAGTGTTTCCATACTTTTTGCTGCACAAGTGAACTTGAGAAATATAAACAGAATAGAAGAAACTTGACACAGTTGTATTGTATAACAGAGCTCCAGAGCACTACCCATTTGGACATTCTTTAAACAACTCAGACAGAAGAACCAAGAACAGGGAGAAGTGTGGCCGAGTGGCCTATCTGAAGACAAACAAAAGGGAAAGAGAGGGGTCGGAGGAGTCAGAAACGTGACCTTTAAAAATTGCAGACGTCCACAGTGGAGAGTGACAGAGCGCAGCGCGATCCATACAGGCCTGTCGATGGCCGCTAACAATAGCCGATCCAAACTGCCTGTCAGCACTCACAGGAGCCTTCTGATCAAAGGTGCATTGATCACGCTCCTCCGTGACCTAATCCTGGGCCCTGCAATGGAAAGGGGGGAGGGGAGTAGGCGCCAGGGGCCTGGGCACAGAGCCCACACATGGGGGGCTTCCCAACCTCACCCTGCGTGTGCCCTGCCAGCACAAAGACAGTTTCTGAAGAGAGAGAGAGAATGTCTGGGTGCCACCACAGCCTGGCCTGGTGACAACACAGAGAAGGGGTTTCAGCTCTGTGTGTGTGTCTGCGTGTGTAGAAGAGATAGAGTGAGGGGATGTGTTTATGATGGCTCAGGAGAGTTGTTTAGAGTAGTGTGTGCATGTGTGTGTGTGTGTTTGTATATCAGGAGAGGTAAAGAGAGAGGGAGAGAGAGAGAGAGAGAGATATTAGTACGATTAGCACAGCCAGCACTGCACTGCATCAGAAGACCTGGCATATGATTGTAACGAGATTAAGGAATATGCATAATTGATCCAGCTCCACGGAGGCATCGGCTTTTATCCTAACATCTGTGACATGCGGGGAAGAAAGACCAATGCTGGGTGGCATATGCTGGCTGTTCACTTCAAATCAAAAGTGATTTTTTGTCTTCCTCTCTTCACCCCCCCTTCCATGGTTCAGTGACTCAATTTCTGTTTCTATAGATGCATTTCTACTTGCTGTCCTAAACAGTGAAGATGAATGTGCTTAAGTTTGTGTGAAGGCTGGTATATTGGCAGGGAACGCCTAGACGTTTCAAACAGTGGCTCCATTACAGTTTACCACATACTGTTACTGTCATATGAAAACCTTTGTAAGTTGGATGTCCAGGTTTATTTGCACAAAATGAAAAGCCTAGCTGCCTTTCACATTGTACAAGAATTTCATGATGAATGTACCAGTATAACTTTTACAAAGTGACATTTCCAGTTTTTATTACATTGACTCTTTAAACTGCTATAACTTTAATGTAATTGATCTTAGAAATTATTTAACAAATAATATGAAATTAGTAAATATAATGAAGTTACAGTTGCCAAAAAAGGAAGTGAACTCCTGGATTACCTGAATTAGCTAGATTTCTGCCTTGTTTACTAATAAATGCTGTCTGATGGTTAGATAAATTGTCGACAAATGGAAACAAATTCAGGACTGTTGCTCCCCAGGAGTGAAACATCCTGTTAAGATCAATCCAAGAGCCAAGGGGTTCCGTTTAAGTGAGGAATTGTAGTCTTGTTCATGGACCCTTAGGACAGATGCTAAGTTAAAGTTAAGTTTTTTTTGTCCTCGAGACAAGGCAGCCATCCTGCACTACGTCTGAGCCATTAGCCGTTCTTAAGGACAGTATGATGTGATTGTTACCTGAACAACTCATTGTCTTCACTTAGGCAGCACAGACCTGTGAAGATGTATATAGGCCGGTGTGTCTAATTTGTGTGTGTGTATATATATATATATATATATATATATATATATATATATATATATATATATATATATATAGTCTCTGAATCCCTAGAAGGCCCAGAGGGTTCCCCACTGGTTTGCATATGAGCAAAAATTTGAATCAAGCGGTTAGGCTTGTGATGCAAACAAAATCATAGTTTCTTATCAACTTAAAGCTCATATACATAAGTTCTATCTTTGAGCCATCCAGGGATTGCTTATGCTTCTTCCCAAGCCCTCTTTAAGCACACCTTGTGAAAAGCTCCAGAGTCAGCAGAGGAGTCCTCTAACAGGATTGGTCCCTATGGAACAGATGGGGATTAGAGTGCAGTATGTATGCGTACTCATGACTTTGGAAGGTGTCTGTGGAATCAGCACCAGCATGGTGATATGATTGAGCTGAGTGCGTGGGGTAAGAGGTCCAGGCTGGGAGATGGACGAGAGAAGAGGTTTAATCCTCGCACCAAGGTGTGTTAGAGTACTACTGGTGCAGGCTTTCACCCAAAACTCCAGCAGGGCTTCCACGTGTGTTGCGTGAGATTTATTTAAGTGAATGGGCGTGAGGTTGAGTACGGAGATGGTGCCCGTTCAGAAGATGAAGGGTGGTGATATTGAATGGACGACAGGCTGCCTTAGCTTTTCCCTGTCTATACGCTATGACCTTGGCTTTGTGCACCCATTACACAATTCAGTGGCAGCCCAATCGAATCTGCTTCTGTCGATCAATATCCTATTAAAGCGCCACACAAAAAAGAGAGGGAGAGAGAGAGGAGGAGGGGTGGGAAGAGACGGGGGAGAGAGGGGGAGAGAGAAATGAAAGTCTCCATAAAGTTAGTGGTTATAGCTACGTTTTTGTAAATGGAACTCCACATAATTGGCCGGTCAATACCAGGCCGGGGTAATTTGGGAGATTGGGCCCCCGCCCTTTCTCTACACTACCTCCTCCTCTCTCTTTCCCTCCCTCTCTCTTTCTTTCTCATCCTCTATCTCTTTCTTTCCTTACATGTACTAGTTTCTTGGCATGTGACTTAGAGAGAACAAGTAACAATTGCATTCTTCCCCATCTGGCTTTATCTCTTGTATATCGCTGTGTATTTCCTACAGCACAGTTTCGCCAATTTACCTTCTCCAAAGCCTTTATATCAAGTGACAGAGACATGACTTGGCACACAGACAAGCTCAGGTAGACAACAGGACGTGTATGTGTGTGTGTAGCTCAGCTGCAGAGCACAGCTTTGCAAGCCAAAGAGACAGGATTTAGGATTAGGCCGAGGTTATTGTTATTATTCTGCCAGTGAGGGCCCTGTTGAAAGGTTGGCAGGCGCTGGGCAGCACAGTCCAGGGGCAGGGACACCTGGGATATCCCCGGGTACAGGCTGGGCACTGGCACGTTCTGTATAGCCATATGATAGAACAGGGGAGCAGATGAATAATGGAGGAGACGAGGGGCAGCCATCATTGCTGTGTCCCACCTCAGTCTTGTGTCAGCCCCAACCCCACGGCCGGCTGCCCTGGTACTGCCACTGGGGATGCCAGTGGCTAGTGCCATCTGTATGGACACTCAAGCCGATAACGTAGTGGTCTCAACCCGGCTCCTGGAGGTATAATGGAGCCGTTGTTAATGACAACAAAAGCATGGTGTAATTCAATGTGAATTATTTTTTGCTCATAAAAAGTGAGAATTCTAAGCGTTCAAGACATTTATGTTTATTAGTAGAATGAGATTTTATACATCCTAACTCCTAAGGGTTCATTCCAGCCCTGCTGCGGTTCTTGTTGCGCTGACTGAGATGTTTTTAGTTTTAGACTTGTATCTGAGCTGAATTTGGCAAAAATATATTTTAAAGGAAGAATGATGATGGCCACTGCTCTAATGGTACTCAGTATGTGCCATAAAGCACTGGAGAGTTGAATTTTGTAAACTTGTTTTATAGTGACATTCATTTGAATCGATTTTGTCTTAATACAATCTCATTTTTCTAAAGAGTATGATATAGGAAGAGAAAAAAGTCCTTAACTATGAATCAAATCAGTTGAATTTTATTTCCACATGGTTGAGACTTGAAAGAAAAGTTATTCCAAATGGTTTGATGTGAAGTGTGCTGTTCTAGAGAAGCATGCATTTTAGGATGCATGCGTGTTAGGAACCAGACATCTGAAGAGTTTTATTTCTCTAAAAACTCTCTCACAGAAAACTGTTACACTGAGTGGATATGAGTGTGCTGCTTGAATGTGGGAGCGTTTTTCAAAACATTATGAATGATCTAAATAATTCAATTATGAAGAATTTTGGAAAAATAGCTGTCATTCCTGTTTAACTGTAATGTACATTAATGTAACATTATTAAAATGCATGTATACGTTGTAAAGTTGGTGTTTTCAAATGGTCTAAAGAAAATCAGGTAGCTGTGCATGTGCTGAGTAAGCAAGTGTTTTGCACAGTAAGAGCTGTATTTGTCAAACATAGACATGAGTGCTGATCTGTGATTGTTTTAGTGGTGTAAAGCAGTTTTATACCCCTGTCTGATCTGTTTAGCTTGGTCAGTGTGTGGCTCTCCTGTCTAACTCCTCCTAACTTCGCTCCTCCACCTTGACCTGCTGCCATTGGCCTGCGGTGTGTAGACCAACCGCCTCTTACTCTGATTTGATGGCATGTTGGGGGCTAGCACGATGCTTTTCTTATCCTGGAACGAGACATCCTGAGCACAGGAGCACTGCCCGAGGTTCCTCAGCCTTGCTGATCTAGCAGAAAAACACCAAAGCTCTGTCAGAGCAGGCTGCCTTCACTCCAGCTCAGGAGGAACTCCAGCATGCCTTGGCTCGCTGATTCGCCAACACTAAAGTGGGGAGAAAGAGGAGGAGGAGGGCTAAAAGGCTCAGGGTGGACGCATGTCTATGGTTTTGACGTTGATTGCTGCTTCTGTTGTCAAATGCCTCAATCTGAAAACCCGGCCCAAAAAAAAGCCATTTTTTCTCTTCTTTCTTCCTCCTCCTGCTCTTTTTTTAAATGAAAAGACCCTCCAGCTATTGTGGAAATTTTAGCCAACGCTGGATGGGTGTTCGGATATCAGAGGGAAAAGAGGAATGAATTTGGGTCTGCACACTGTAAAAGTGTTTGTAAAATGACAAGAATTTCCTGGCAGCAGTTTCTCTAATAATGTATGGTGTAATTATAGTACTCATACTGCATTACAACATTCTAACCATATTTCTGGATACAGTTAATTACTGTATTTGTACAGTTTTATTTAGCGTGTTATTTTCTAACATACATTTCATTGTGCTGTAATGTGCATGCACAGCTGTCTGAGACCAGAGCTGTCAGTTTGCTATGTTATGTCCCACAGCATGTAAAGACAGATCTATCCAGCTTCTGATAGCAAATACTTCAACCATCACTCATTCATTTACTGCATTAAGAGAGCTATCATACTTAAGAGCATTCCACTGGTTATTACAGCACAAACTGAATCACATTACAGTAGTTAGAAAGACCTATCTTTGTGGGAAGCTTCACCCTGTTAGTATAATAACTTTGAAAATGATGAAGCTGCTTCTCCCAGATGGTACCATATTTTGTGATGTGTTGTATTTAGCGGAGCAACTTGTAAGATGATGAAACTTATTGCATTCAGCCATCGTTGCATCGATTCTGTCGATGCTCTTTCTTTCACTGGCTACTTGTCAAATTATATAACTGAAAGCAGGACCTTCAACATTATTGACATGATTAGATTGTAAGAAAACAGCTTTGGGGCAGTACTACTACAGTGCTACTCACTGTTTAACAGGGCTAGCTGGTTAGCATGTTACATCGGTAGATATTTCTGTAACACATGTTGTCTAAACTGTTATTTCTGTTTCTGTTTTGTTGATTATTTTAGTTAATTTAGGAGTACTTTACACTAAAAATATTTTACTGCCTAAATTAGTATACAGTTATGTGATGTTGTTAGCTGTTTCTTCGTGTGAGTCATTAGAGCGTTTGATGACTGGCTTTGAGATGCTTATCTTAAAGCATAGTAGTTTTTTATATAACTATCATTCGATCTGTAAAAGGAAAAATGGTGTCATCTTTTGTCTGTTCTTTTGGACAGAGAGTTACATACGCACACACGTTTTCAAACAGAAATTCTGTTGTTAAAATCGGTCGAAACATTGCAATGAAAAAAGTATATAGTATTTATTGTCAGTATATATTATATAGCATTTTTGCATAAGCATGGTATGGCATTGTTTGATGCCCTGTATTTAACATAAAGGGGTCATTAAAATGTAAATAAAGCACAGGCTAGCGCTTTGATGTAAAAGGTGACACAAAATACAATAGGGAACAAAACAACAGTTAATCTGAAAAAGAGTGGAATGGTTAATATTTGTTTTTTTCGTTGCACCATCTCAGTTAATCCACTAGTGTTCAATCACAATGTTTTGATGATCATTTTAGAAGTATTATGAAACAAAATACCAAGGTGGTGCTGAGTTGAGGTGTGAGCACTTTCAGCCACAATGTTATAGTTTAGAACATCCCAAACCTTTCCTTTGAGTCTGTCTTTCGCATGGTCAGTGGTGAAGCTGTAGCATTTGAACTATTTCATTCATACCTAGCATCTAAGGATGCTAATAGCAGTAATATTTTAATAGTTTGTGAACTAAAGTATCAGTAAATGATCTCTGTCTCTTTCTTTCTCTCATGCACTCTATCTCTGTCTATATCTGCGTCTTTCATTCACTCTTTTAGATTTTTTTCTACCTCTACAGCCCTGCCTTCATTCCTTTGAACTAACCCCTCTCTCTAAGTAGATAGAATAGATTGAAACATTCTGCTAATGTACTTTCTGCACAGCCAACTCTAAAGGTAGTGCAGCGGAGATCATAGATGGCGTGAGAGAGAGAGAGAGAAAGAGAGAGAGAGAGAGAGAGAGATCAATGCTGGCCTGATAGCCACAGTCTTCATTTGGAATCCTCTGAGCAAAAGCACTTGCTAAAGCCCTTAAAAGGTAGAGACTGCGGATTACCTTTATGATTGATTTCCATTCCAGTCAGACAGACTGCAGTGTGTTCATTTTTCTCCCCAAACTGCAGCACCATGGTCCGGCTGATCTCCGTGTGCATGCGTGTGTGTATGTGGCTGTGTGTGTGCGAAGGCTGGCTGAGTTACTGCAGCCCGGTGCCCAGGTTAGCTCTCACACAAATTACTTCACGTCCCACTATTAGCCATGCAAATGCAGTTGGCTTTACTGCGCCTCGTAAATAACCGGCCCTGCCAGTTCTATTAGAGGGGAGGGCCGTGCTCCGACGAAAAAAAAAAAAATAAAGAGATGACTCAGAAATTATAGAGCTTTTGCTCTCTCCCCCCTCCTCTACCCCCTTTCCTTCCTCTTCACATGGCCAACTTTTGCACCTTTGTTTTAGCCAGAGCGCCAAAGCTGTCCCTCTCTCTCATTCTGTCTCTCAGGGTCCAAGTTGCCCCTGTAGTCGTGTCCTCTTCCAATGTTAATTAGCAAGCCCATTACCGTGTCTATCAGGCTCTTCCATGCTGTCGTCTGCTCTCGTCCCGGGCTGGAGCGTATTATGTATGCAGGGCCAGGCCCGCTCCCTTACACGTTTGCGCTGTCCTCATCAAAAATAGTGGTCTCAGTCACCATGAATATAAAGAGGCATCACAGCTTTATGGAGTGGATGACAAAGGCGTTCGATAGAGCAGAGTGCTCGCCGGTGACCTACAGAGGAGATACGGGGGCTCTGCGGCTAGCCACTAGTTGGAGGGGGGTGCTTTTTACCTGATGCAATTTGGCCAAACAAGGTGAAGTCTTGCACGAAGCAAAGTGGTTACTTCTGGCCTGGTAATGAATGGAGACGAGCAAGGCTAAATGGAAATCTAATGCATGGTTAGGTTGGGAAGATTTTTTTTCTCCTTGTTGCTTACATTTGTCCTCTTTCTTCCTCTGCTTGTTTGTGTGTGTGCACGCATGTGTGTGTGTTGTAGCCCCCATTGCGGCAGGGACGGGGCCCAACTTCTCATTGGCGGACTTAGACAGCTCCTCTTACTACAGTATGAGCCCAGGGGCCATGAGGAGACCCCTACCCAGCACCTCTTCTAGCAGGTATCTCTCTCTCCCTCTTTCAGCCTCTTTCTACCTCCCTTCTACTTTTCTCCCCATCTCTCTTTCTTCCACTTTTTCTTTCACTCTTGCCTTGTCTTTGCTTTCCCATTCATTGTCTTTCTCTCTCTCACTCTTTCGTTCTCCTTATTTGTCTCCCTTGCTCTCTCTTTACTTACATTTCTGTCATGGTTTTCCTTCTCTCTCTCCCCCCTCATTTTCTCATACTGTATTTTTTTATTTTTATCTCCCTCTTTCCTCTTTTTTCTTTCTCTCTCTCTCTCTCTCTCTCTCTCTATCTCTCTCTCTATCTGTCTTTCTCTTTCTCTGTCGCCCTGTCTCTCCCTCTTTCTCTGGGTCTTAATTAATCAGTACAGGCAGAGATTGATGTGTTGGCTGAGTGTTGGAAGGAGTCTGCAGGAGCTGAAGCTCCGTGAGCCGACAGCATATGTGTGTCCACCTGGAGCCTCCTTCTAACACTGCCCGACTGGCCTACAGGGCAGCCACACACACACACACACACATGCACACCCACACACCCACACACACACACACACACACACACACACACACACACACACACACACACTCAAACTCCCCAGTGAAAAGGTCTACTAAGTTCCCCCTTCTTCCCTTTGGCATGACTCAGACGCACAGGCAGGTGTGTGCTGTGTGTGTGTATGCTTGTGCAGGCCCTGGATTGAGGCCCCCTCTTAGTGTGCAAATTTAGCAGCCTCAAACTACTTTAACTTAACTGCATGCACTTTGTACAGTACACCAATATGTGCAAAAAGGCATATTCACACATCTACACATACACGTGTCCTTAAAGTACTGTGCAAAAGTTTGTGACCACCCTTCATTCATTTAATTTCCAGTCAAAACAGCAAAAAAGGGCAAAAAACAGAAGTACAAAAAATTACATGGATATCTCAGTAGTAATAAATATATTATGAAAGTTTCAGTATTTAGTGTTTTTATTTAGTATTAGTTTCAGTGACTAGCTTACAGTTATTCAAAGAAATAGTCCGTAAAATTGGACATTCAGTGATGTTGAAGTCTGGACTCTGGGGTGATTAGTCCATTGTTCTGCCAACACCAGCAGCTTCTTTGTTGTTCTTTTGTCTGTAAGGGTGTCTTAACAGCTGTGCATCCTTTCAGACCCATAGTGTTGAGTGTCTTCTCACAGTGGAAGGATGAAAATAAACCACCTTCTGATCGGAATCAGTAGAGCTTGGTTTTCTCATATCTTTCAAAGAATAAAGTTATACGTACTTAGCTGATGGGGACAGTTTTGGTGGTCTACCAGGTCCTTGCCCTGTTGTAAGGAGTCACATTTTCTTTGTAGCTTTAAATTATTTTAACTCCAGTTTTGGAAGCTCCTGTTTTTGCTGTTATTTTCCTTTGAGTTTCCCCTTCTTTATGCAAGTGGATTATCTTTCATCTAGTCTCCTCAGAAAAATCTCCTATAATGGACAGTAACTTGAACTTAATGGCCATTTTGACTGGAATTCAATAAATGAAGGCTGGTCTCTGACTTTTGTGTACTACTGTATATGCACTGAAAAAAGTAATGCATTGAATTTACTTTGTTCAACATATATACCTGTCCAGATGAATGAAATAAGTTTGACTGATGGTCAACTTTCAGTTTTCTCTCTTTTGGCAGTAATTGTGTTCATGAAATATATTTATTTTTGTGAAAATTAAGTATGTTTGAATCAAGTAAATTTGTGACTATTTTCAAGTACACATATAGACATGCACATATGCACATATACATGCATAAACTCGTAATCGTTTGAGCATGTTTTTCACATTCAGACTATTATAATTAAAATATTTTGCCAAATGAAGTGTCTACTACTGTATACTGATACAGATGTTAGTTTCTTGCAGTACAAGACGTGCACAGTAATTAAGTAATTAAGGTGTAGTGTTTACACTTGGTGTGAATGGTTTCTGATGATGTGTGTGGGGGATGTGTATGTATATAATTTGTCTGTACACATTTGTATGGATAAGTATACTTTATGTGCAGTGTGTGTGCGTGTGCATGTGTGTTCTACCCACATGCTTCAGTGGCCTCTTCAGCCAGGCCTGCCAAAGAAAACATCTGGAACAAGGAGCCTATGTGTGGCTGCATGCTAGAGAGTAATTAAGTGATTATGAGTGAAAAACACCAGTAGACCTTACATTAACAAATAAATGTCAGAGCCATGCCTTCAGCAGATAAGTCACTCGCACAAGCATTTACATTAAATATAACATCACACCACCTTAGGCCTCTGAGGAGTATTTACCTCACACATACATGCAAGAGGCGTGTGGGGTTGTGAGTATGTTCATACATGCTCTCATATGCTGTCCTGTACTGGAGATTTTCAGGCCCAGCCCTGAGGATACACTGCTCTTTTTGTGTCTGTGGTGCTCCTAGACACTTGATTCCGCTCTGTGCTTGGAAAAAGGTCTTATTTAATTTAATCAGGTGTGTTAAACTGTACAGTGTATATGAACTTCAGATCTGAAATCGTCCTAGGTGCTGTTCAAGCTGGAATGGTTTTATCACAGAGTTTGCCTAGGTTCAGAGTTTTGTAATGTAGTTTGTGGAGTTTGATTGGCTGATTCGTACAGGATAAGTCACAGATAAAGTATCTGTGCTCCTACAGATAGCAAATTGATAGGTCATAGTCCAGATCTTCACATCAGATTAACACCATAGGACGCCTGCAATAACAACACTGTGCAGGCACCTCTGTTTTGTTATTCCATTAGCATGAGGTGGCCTGGAAAAGGACTACTGTTGCTGAGGCAGCTGATTACACAAGGCAATTCTCCCTTCAACTATTAGAATCATACTGTAAAGACTACACACTGCAGGTTGAAATAAAATCATTCTGCAAGTATTACTGTCAAGCTTTAAAACTCTACACACACTGTAGGTTCATACTGGAATAAAATTAGTCCAGGCATATTACTGTCAGGCTGTGAAAAATATGTACACTGTAGATTCAAACTAGAATTTAATCATTTCACAAGTATTACTGTCAGACTGTAAAAAACATGCACACTGTAGATTCATATAGGAATAAAGTCCACTGTTATTACTGATATCCTCTGCAGAATCACTCTGCAAGTATTACTGACTGTAAAAAATAGGACTCCTTAAATTTAAGATGAAGTGAAATCACTCTGTATTACTCTCAGACTGTAAAAAAATACTTATGTAGACTGTAGATTCATTCTGAAATTAAATTACTCTGCAAGTGTTACCGTCAGACTGTAAAAACTACACATATGGTAGACTGAAAGTGGAATAAAATCACTGCCAAATTATTGTATTGTATTGTAAAAACAGCCCAAATTGCAGAAATATACTGGATTAAAATATTGATTTTTATCAGTATTCACTTTATTCACAGAATTATACATCCGCAGGTAAAACGAATCTCAAAGAGCTCTTAAGGCTATACAATATATGTGAATATAAATGATCTCCTTTCATAACTGATGCAAATATTCTCATGTTATGCTTTTTGCAGCCACCCCTTAATGCCCCCCCTTGATCCTCCTCAGCCCCCAAGGCACGGGTGGCCCCTGATCTCGATTTAGCTTCAGGGTTAGAGCTCTTTAAAAAGGATTAACACTGAGCCTGGATCTGAGGGTGATTTGGGGATTGAATGTTAGCCAGCCCCTTACACACTACACACTATACAGGCAATCACGTACATACACATGCTAAACAGACAAACATACATATTCAAACAAAACATTCCCGGAAACCAGAGAGAAACAGCGTTGCATATATATTTTACATATGGGGGACATATATATGACCCCAGTGCCTAAAATTTGTGTGGGTGTGTGTTTGTGGGTGTATTTGTGTGTATTTCTGAGTGAGTCTGCATATACGGACAGGTCTGACATATCACTGTCCTTAGACATTCGCAACTGTAAATCTCATCCATTTATCTTGCCTTCTCTCTCCGTCTGTCTGTCTGCAGTTCTGCGAAGCGTATTAAGTGTATGGAAGAGGAAGTGGACAGTCCAGGGGAGGAGTCCTACTATCCTAGCCAGGGACGATCACCGGGCAGCGGCAGCCAAGCCAGCAGTTGGCACGAAGTAGAGCCAGGTAAACACACACATACACAACACACACACACACACCCAGAGGACACACATCACACAGAGCCAGCCAAGCTTCTAAACTCTGCTGTTTCCTCCTTACATGCAATGCTTACAAACACTACAGAAAGAGATTTACACACATGCATGTTTATCCATACACACACGCTCATAGAACTGCCCGAAGGTCAGAGATCCACACTTTATTTAATTTCCAGCCAAACAGGGCATCAGCTGCCAATGATTAATATTTCACCAAGAAAAAAGGGAGGAAACATATATTTGAGGAAAATCTTGTATCAGTACCCAATTTTATTCCTTCTGTTGTAGGAAAATAAATCCAAACTTCTCAATTTCAACATTTTTTTAAAAACATCTTAATATTAGCTGTAGCTGCTGCGAGGGACTTGCCTTTCAGGCTGTCAAATACAGTATACTCTGGGGTGTTTCCTCAGGGTAGATGTGTTGTCACAGACAGTTTTGTGAGGACCATTGTGTGCGTTAAATTTTGAAAAGTGTAACCACACCTGATACTGCTGTTGGCTCACCATTTTCCTGACTGTGTGTTGGTCTTGTACCAGAATTTGGTACAGTTTGATGTAACGTAAACTGCAGTACCAGTGTAATTTGGCCGGTACCCATAAAAGTTTTGAGATTGGTAAACAACCCTAGTATTAGTATTGTGTCCAATCGTGGTCTTCATTACAGCTTCAATTCTTTTCTTTTCAGAGATAGTTTTCCACATTTGTGGATGTGGTTGGTGTTTTTTTTTACCCTGCTTATGTAAAAATTATCCTGAACAAGACTAAATGATGTTAAGTTCTGGGGCACTTAGTTTATTGTTCTAAGTAGTCTCAGTAATGACATCTTTACAGCTACTCATCCTTTTGCTATAGGTGAAATAATAAATGAAATAAATGAAGTGTGGTCTCTGACACAGTACTGTATCCACTACACACAACTCCTAATGGTGCTCTCTCCTCCTCTTCACACACAATAAATAAGAGACTGAGGAGTAAGAGTGATGGGTATAAGCTGTATGTTTTTATGTTGATGTGTCTATTTGTGGTGTGGTGTGTGTTGGTTGCAGGGTGGCAGCCTGTTGTGTTGGGGTTATTTATTGTTCCTTTTGCGTTTTTTTCTCTCCCTTTTTTCTTTTGTTTGCCGTTTTGAGGATGGGTGGAATTTTGGGAATGAAGCTTTTAAATGTCCCCCCTAAACAGACAGTCTTTATAGTCCCTCTCTTCTGTGGAGCTCTTTGTCTGACCAATGTATCATCTGAGAGAATCTTGCTGTATTGACCTTTTCCTGCTCTGCCCATTAATGCATTTGTAGCAACTGTTGCTAGGTTGGGCAAGCTTTGCAGAGCACAGGCAAAAATCTAATGAGAACTGGAACGTGCATCTTGCAAAAGAGTATGTTATTAACCCGATCAACTGCTTTCCATAGTGAGAATTTAAACCCTAAAACTAGTTTAAATCTGCCACTTAAATATGCTGCTGTTGAGGTATTGTTCGCATTGTAGCAAATTCATTGTTGTCTTTTTCAACCTGCAAGTTTTCTGTTCTCTTCAGGAAAACAGTCTAGCTGGAGGCTGAGCATTTTTACCTGGAATCCTGTGGTGACTCTAAACCAAGATCAACACATTTTTCACTTGGTTCTGTACATTTTTTGCCAGCGTTCTGTCCAACCTTACAGCAGTTAGTAAGGCGTTTCTGGGCAAAACATCAGACTGGTTATTTACTGAAGCTGTAGTGTTCGTTACATTTAATTTCATGCCCATAAGACACCTAACACTTATCACCAATACTAATGTGTGAATGTTTGTGTTTGTCTGATGGTGGTTTCTGATCAGTTCAGTGTGTATGTGTTTGTGTGTAAACAGCCTGCTGCAGTGCTGCTAGGAAAAAGACTATAAATCTGACCTGAATCCCCCCCAGCAGAGAAGTTATTTATGTGACGTCTTTGCAAAACAGGACACCCGGCACTTTAAGCGAATACTCTTTTATCAAACAGGACAGCAGTGGAGAAACTGCCACCTAGCCCTAGCTGACATGGTTGGGATAGCATACACGTCACTTTACGGCATTTAGCTGACGCTCTTATCCAGAGCGACTTACAAGGTCATTCATATTACAGGTAGGCCAATGTAGTGTTAGGAGTCTTGCCCAAGGACTCTTATTTGTGTAGCACAGCATAGTTACCCAGACCCAGGAATCGAACCCCCCTCTCCCACATGGGGCGGTAGCTCCCTGAAGGTTAGTGGTGTTATCCACTGAGCCACACCAACCACACTAACCACACAACTATACTTGACAGTAAACAGTAACCCATTCAACTGCCCCACAGCTCAGCACAATATAGTACATTCAACACCTTTACGCATACTTACGCTAACAGGCACAATGACTTTCAAGCTTTAAGTCTCTCTTACCGCAACCCTGGCATTCCCATGATGCTCTGTGCCTTGCCGCTGTGCTTGACCATGTCTCCCACATGGCCATGACCAAATGAGCAGTAGCTATACGCTTCAGTTATTTGTCATAAACAGGGCATTCCCACCCTCTACTCTGCAGGACTCCGATGACAAAATAGTTATTCTGGAGTCTGCTTACAGACAAGGCCAAGCTCAGTAAAGCTTAAAGCTCAACCTTCAGCCTTGACACTGACCTTAAATTCTGCAGTCACTCAACCTGCATAGCTGACCTCCAAGCTACTCTCTGATCTCTCTCGCCTCTTTTTCTCATCTCACTGTCTTTGTCTCTGCAATTTCTCTCTCTCTCTTTTCTTTCTTTTATTATTTCTTTCTTTATTCCTTTCTTTGTTTATTTTGAGTAAAACATGGTATGGAAAAAGAGAGCGCACAAGTGGGGAAAGAAAGAAAGAAAATTACGAGTAATGTATTTTGGGGGAAGAAAGGGAAATTTGCTTGCTCGTCTGATTCTGTTTCTACTCTCTCTACGCGTGCTTATTTAGAAACAAATATAAATATGGCTAAATGTAGAAATAGTGTGAAATATCATCTCATCCTGGCCTGTCTGCTGACATCCTTATATAAACAAACTTGTATGCATAATTTGGACGATTTTGTGGAAACTCAGTATTTCCTGTTTCAAAACAGCCTGACCTAGTCAGTGTCAAACATGCTTTCTTACTTTCTATCTTTCTTTCTTTCTTTCTCCCATGCTTTGTCTCTTTTGGATTAAACAAGACGTGGAGAAAGAAAGAGAGTGGAGGAAGAAAGAAAGAAAAACAGAAAGAAAGAAAGAAAATTATGAGTGATACATTGTGCAGAAAGAGATGGAGTAGTGGTGTAAGAAATTTGCTGACTCATCTGATTCTGTTTCTGCTCAGTTTGAAGCAAATTCAAATATGGCTGAATGTAGAACTAGTGTGAAATATCATCTCAGCCTGGCCTGTCTGCTGACGTCCTTATATAAACATGCTTGCATACATAATTTGGACAATTTTGTGGAAACTCAGTATCTCAGTAATACAATTTCAGATTGACTCTGTTGATGTCAATGTTTTTCTTTCTTTCTTTCTTTCTTTCTTTCTTTCTTTCTTTTTTGTCAGTGTTTAAAAGAGAAAAAGGGGATGGAAGAGTTCAGAGATAGACAGGAACACACAGATTATGGATTTTTTCTTAGTTTCTTACTGCAGTGAAAAAACAACGTGGTTTGGTGGTTTACGACGGCCTACCGTCTCAACTCTCAACCTTTTCAAAAACACTCAACTTAGTTCAGTTACAAGGTCTCCTAACTCTCATTTTTAGTACTGCATCTAAGCTCACAAAATATGGTTTAAACTTTTCTTTGCAAAAGCTCAACTCAAGGTCATGTTTTGTTGACCTAACTGACATAAAAGAAGAATTCTAACTTTATTTTTTTTTACAGTTAAACATTATGCATGTTGTACTTGTATTGTTTTGGTTTAAATACCAGTCAAAGGAGTTTTTATTGGCTTCTCCTATGCCAACTTTTTTGGGATTAGGCTTAAAAATGTAATGTGAGTGTGTGCCTGCGTGCGTGTGTGTGTGTGTGTGTGTGTTTGTGTTTGTGTCTGTGTCTGTGTCTGTGTGTGTGTGTGTGTGTGTGTGTGTGTGTGTGTGTGTGTGTGCACATGCATGTGTGTTCTTCTTTGTCTGTGCATGTGTATGTATGTGTAACCTGAGAATTGTCTGTCCAGGCTGTGGTCAGTCTGGTGGAGAACATGTGTAACATGAAAAGCTAAATGCTGAACTAACACTCACACTTGTCTTTATTCACCCTGCCTTTGTTTTGTTCTTTTTTTCTCCCTTTTGTTTTTCCCTTGTCTTTCAAAGCTGGATATAAACTGCGCGGCTCACTAGCTAGTTCGTTCATCTCAAGACAAGGTAATACTACGCCACTGTTTTCACCCCAATCCCATCCTTCACCCACCCCTACCCCAAAGGAATTAGCCTCGCTGTGGTGCCCAGTTTGATGTTGGTGTATATTTTTCCTGTTTATTTAATTATTGTCCTGTTGATTCTTCCACACCTGCCTCTCACACCTCCAGTAAAAAGACTGTGACAGTGGAAAAGAATCCATTCCTCCGGCTTGATATCAACCCTTGCGATCTGTATTTGTGCATGATTCCATTTTCATCCTGCTAGTGCATTTGAAACTGTCTGTTTTTCAGTGACATGTTCATATGTGTTGTGGAGAAAGAGTTCATGTTTGTCAACATGTGGGATTTGCCATTGGCAGTGAAGTGTTTAACACTTAGAGGTCTAGAGAAATTACCTGCCTATTCCTGTGCTGTGCAAATGCTATCATTGAATATCATGTTGAACTTCCTAAGGAGTTTTAAATCTTAAGCCATTAAGGAGTTTTGCATCCTAAGCTTATTACATTCTGAGGCTTATAGTTTAGTATGTACATGGACTACAGTGCATACTGGCTGAGATATTTCTTAGTTGAGGAGAAAATTGCTTGTATTGACTTAATGAGTTTTCTTATTTGCTGTTAAATAGTCATATGATCCGAGTGATCTGAGCAAGAGAGGTATGAAGTGAAAGATGTTTGGAAGAGAGCTGTGATGGTCAATGAAAGACTGAGAGACTGACACCTGTTCACTTATTCAGTAGTTTTTCAGTACTCGTCCATCTGATTGTGATCTTGTTCAGTCCGGACATTGACTTTTTGATATGTGTATGTGCGTGTATGATCTGTATCTGTATTTGGTGACTGTTGGAGGCTGTTTCAGTGTGTTAAAATTAGCCTGGCCTTATAAAAACCAGATCCCAGAGGCAGCATGCCCGTCATTGCTGGAGTAGCTGGTGTCAGGTGAAGGCCTGACTATTGGCCTCTGAAGTGACGATGGCCATGTTTCACATAGCTCAGAGTCAGCAAATGGGACATATTGCTTCTCTTTCTGTCTCCTTTCCTCTCTCTCTTTTTTTCTTTCTGTCTGTCTGGTGTACAAATGTGAGAAGTTATACAAATTTATTATGAATTACGAAATTTAGGTTTACGTAGGTTTACTTAGGTTTACGTTTCTGGCTTATGAATCATGCAGAATGGATATGCAAATTATAATGGGTGGGCAACTAACATCAGTGGAAATTAGTATTACATCATAATATTACATCAAGGATCCGTACGTACGACTACACTTTTATTCTCTTCTGCAAACGTACATATAAGTTTCATTGTTGTAAGTGACTTTTAGTAGCAAGTGAATTATTTGTATTCATTTTTCATGCATTTATCTTACCTTTTTTATTGCTTACTTGTAAATTTGTTTGTAATTTTTTTTACCAAAACAATCATATTTTTTTTATATTGCATCTTTTTTTGTTACTATGCCTTTAATATGTTACTTAAGAACTTATACATTAAAAACTTATACATTAATTTTAGACAACAGCAACTGCTGTTGGCTGAACTGGTGGTCATATATAAATGTGTTTATGGTTGTGACAACACTACCATAAGGAATTTAAAGCTGATTGAACTTGTGGCTTTGTGTTCATAAGTTGACTGTATAGCATGATAAGCCTGTAGTTTAAATGCCTAACTGCATTAATTATTAATTGTGAGTAATTGAGAGTGAGTAATTGTATCAGTGTAAGCCGTGCTGCTGTAGCGTGTACCTAGATGAGTTTGTATGTGTGGTGCTGAGTGTGTGTGGAGGCTGCCGCAGTCTGCCCAGTGTTGATTGATGTACTGGACAGTCTCATGTTCTGGAGGATGGTACTGCTGGACAGCGGTAGAGAGAGACACGCTCGATCCACGATCCACAGTCACTTGCACAGGCACTGTCAATTTGTCAGACAGGAGAGAAAGAGAAAGAGAGAGAGAGAAGAGGAGAGGAACAGGCCAGGCCTCGCGCCGGGTGCGTAATAACGGCTCGGAAGAGAAAGTGCTGAGTGAGGCCAAGCTTTGATTCCAACTGACAGAACCTCTTCAAGTGTTCATTACTCACTCGCAGACTTCAGGCCTCCTTCAAAGCACATACACACTCACCCACACATATACACACAAGTTCAAATACTTGTAGAACTGCCCAAGAGCTCAGCGTGTGTTCTTTTTTTTCTTCCTCTGCTTGGTTTTATCCCTGTCTCTCTTTGCATGTGCTCATATCCAGTGTTTTGTCTTTACCTTGGTTATATTCCGTTTCATTCAAGAGAGCGTTATTGGCATGACTGTGTTTAGTTATAGCATTGTTAAAATCCAGGGTTTCATTTAGTTTTTCTCCTGATCAATATATCGAAAATTAACCCTGTCAAATATTGCGCTGACAATACATTCAGAGACTTTGTTTTAACTCTGTTTTAACTGCTGCCAGAGACCATAGTAAAATGTATCAGCCTCTAGAGCTTTGTTTGCCTATCGTGTGTTTTGTCACTCTAGAAACTTTTTGTTACGTAACCACTTATTATTCAATTGTTTAATCGGAGTAATGATAAAACATGACTGAAGGATATATTGCTGTTTATTCATGATAAGTGTAGTAACAGTGTTTATGAAATCTGAAAAGGGTCAGTTTTCCAGACAGATATTAAGCCAAATCCTGTGTTTTTCTTTCAGTGGAGAATTTCCTTTTACAGTGCTATGTAGTTCAGGACTAGGCTTAACCCATATCCTATAAACAGACACCTAGAGGTTAATTGGTTAATATCTTACAGTTTCCAAAAGTGACCACTGTAGTACAACAGCACAAAATCCTTTAATGTACCTGTTCCTTAAGCATGGTACACAACTAAACTGCTATTCTAACTGAAAATTCAACATAAAAAGGTTTATCTCTTAAATCATATTTTATCAGGATGCATGTTTTCATACTTGCCATATAAACCACAGATAACAGGAGGTGATGTTCTTAGCATGAATAGCCAACAGCAAAAAAACAAATCAACAGTAAATAAAAGTGTTACAGAAACAGCTTTGTCAGCTGTGATCAAGCATCAACATCTTCAAGACAACCGAAAAAGATACCTAAAATATAAGAACTTCACAGAAACATTAGAGACAAACAGGTGGAAAGACTGACAATAGGCCGTCATCTGTGGGATAAGTTTATATGTGTGGGCACTGTAGTGCGATCAGGCACAAGTCATTTTAGCCTGAGCTGAGTGCTCCACAATTTTAAATAGGAAACTTCAACTATAAAAACTAAATGTGTGTGTGTGTGTGTGTGTGTGTGTGTGTATGTTAGAGAAGAACTGAATTGCTCATGACTCTCACACTCTCTGTGTGAGTAAATGTGATGAATAGATGGCATGATAGCTGTAAGTAACCTCAGTGCTCAGCTTTGTCTCAGTCTGGTTCTTTGATGCTCTCCAACTTGGAATCTCAGGATCACCCGTTTGCATGTGTGTGTCTGTGGGTGGTTGATGCTGAGTATGAGAAATGTGTACATATTCACTGATCCTTACTATGTGCAACAATGATTAGATCCAAATGTTTTTCTCGCTCATCCAGTATTACGCTCTCCTCTCTCTCTTCCTCTCCCTCTCTCTCTCTCTCTCTCTCTCTCTCTCTCTTTCCTCGCTTTTCCTCCACATTCTTGCCTGTTTATTCGTTTGTCTCCTGCTTTTCATCTGGTTGACTTGTACATACCCCTGATTGTGCTGGTTTGGCTAACCCTGTGGTGTTGAGTGGGATACTCCACATGTGGCTGTGCTTTGTGTGTGGGTCAGGTAAATGCCACATTGTGGGGACCACAAGCAGTTCATATACTCACATTGTGGGCATATACCTGCTTCCTGGTACAAAAATCATTTTACACAGTTTAAAGTTTAAGGTTAGGCTAGGGTGAGGTAGGGGTTAGGTTTAGGGTAGTGCTGGTTAGGCTTTGGATACTTTTTCATAAAAGTGATGGAAGCCTATATAATGGCCCCACAGATCACAGGAACAAATGTGTGTGTGTGTGTGTGTGTGTGTGTGTGTGTGTGTGTGTGTGTGTGTTTAGCCTTGTTGTCACTGTTTCCACTTTTTCTCCTGGGACTGTCAGAATTGATCCTCTGAGGTGATCAGGCAGTAACAGAGCATATGTTCGTGTGGAACTATGTGTGAAGAAGAGAGAATGAGCATGTGAACATTGGGGTATCTTTTAGAATCATATCAGCATATATTTATTTAGAAACAATATCAGCATCAGACACGTTTAGATTCGACTAATATTTAAAACCAGTATTTAATGATATGATTATTTTTACACAATTTAGCTTGGTTTGTAAAGCCTGTAAGTGTTACATTTCTCTGTAATCTTAACCCTGGTAGATCTCATCCCAGTTTCTATATTTCCATGTGTTCCATGTTCATTAAAAAAAAAAAACATTTATTATATTATAGTACATAATGCATTATTATTATTGATGTATACTTACATATATGTAATATATATGATATATAATTGATAGACTGACTGCTGCTTTCCTCTTTTTACCCATAAACGTTTAAAGTTGATTGTGTCTCTCTGTTGTGTGAGATAATACTTATCCATGGCCCTAAACAACCCCTTCAGTCACACTTCTTGATAGTGAAGATGATCAATCGAGCACACTACATGTAATGTTTAATATCACTAATACACGTGCATGAGCTTGCTAAGACCTACAACAGACATGGCATTCCCACCCACTCTCTTTCTGTCTGTTGGTTGTTGACACTGAGATGGGATACTTTCAATAAGGGATGCTTTCTACTTTCTTTCGATCCCTAGGAAAGCTAGCCTGTAGCATTGTGGGCTACTGAGCTTGGCGTGTGGTGCATGTTCCTCAGGAACCCCACTGTTTTGTGTGACCAGGTGGGAAAGCGTGGGCAGGGGGCTAAAACCATTACAACAGCTTTATCCACACATGATTGAATTGCGCCAGCTAAAGTAATTTGCCAGAGTCCATATGAACTTGCTCTGAAGGCTTCTGAATGGGCGGCAGAGAGAGAAATTAAAGCAGTGCTACTATTCTGTCCCATCCTCATCCATCTGAAGAAATGCGTTTAGTAGAGCAGGGGCTAGCAAGCTCACATTGGTGACTAATTGGAGCTGTGTGAATGTATGAATCTCTGATCTCACAATGATTTGATTACAGGAAATTGTTCAGTGTATTCTGAAGTCTTATGTTTCACCACTGTTAATTCAATTTGATTATTTTGCCCATAAAAAGACAAAAAATATAGCCTGAGAAATTTGTTTTTCCAAGCAATTAGCATATTTTGTACTGAATATTATTATAGTCGTGAGATTTTAGAATCTCAGAATGAGAGGCAGAAGACTGAATTGAGACATTAGGGATTAGTAAATTAAACCCATGCATGCACTCACTGATCTGCACCTTTCTGAGCTCTTACAAACCAGTGCATTTGAACTGTTGCTTTCATTTAGCTTTGCTGGCCCTCTAATGACCATATGTTTACTTTTTTCCACCTCTCACTTTTCATTGTCCTTCCAATCCATAGACATTCCACACTTTTTTAAATTAACTCATCAGTAGTTTTTTCCATTATATTCCCCTTGTTTTTGCTAGTGTTATTTTATCACTAACATCCATCTCCACAACCGTAATATCATGTCCTCAAATTATACGTAGTTTATTATCACATTTGTACATATAGATAGATCAATATGTTTATAGGCTTTTATCATTACCCATAGTGTGAAGATACACATATTTAAATTACACATAATAGAGTTTTTTAGGAACCAGAAAAAATCCAGACAATATCAGGCAAAGAAACCAGAAACTAAAATGAACCCAAGCTACAATGAATTCAAGACTGTGTAGTAAAATGGTAAAATATAGACAGTATCTTTGCTTAACACCACTCTTAATCTGGTTACATTTGGTCATTTCATGCGCATTCTTCACGTGTTTTGCAGACTGAGGCGCGTATTTCTGGTAGTTTTCAATAAGCAAGATGGATTTTGCTTGCCGTTTTTGAACACTGGTCAACTGCCATTTTATACACGTAGTGCAGCTGTCTTTTTTAAAGTTCTATTAAACGTCTCCCAAATGCAATGACATTTTTAGCAACCATTTTCTGGAACAATGGAACAATGCTGCAAATTAGTTGTTGTCTTGTGAGCTGATTTGGTTATTATATGCCTTGAAGCAATTTCAATCCACTTACCAGGAACACATTTGATTAGTACATGGATAAAGTCTTATCAGGTCCCAAGCCATATAGAAGTTGCATGTAATGACCAGGAGTCTCAGCAAACATTCATAAATTGACTTAGCAGACATATTTTTGAGGTATAAAAAAAAAATGGAACAAACATGTTCTAGGAATGAATAATCAGGTCAGGTGAGATGTATCCTGTGCCCTAACTCTTTGGCTACTGTGTGCCCTCCCACTGTCTTCCCCTCCTCCAACCTACACACACACACACACACACACACACACATAGATAGATAGATAGATAGATAGATAGATAGATAGATAGATAGATAGATAGATAGATAGATAGATACCATCAGTCACAACATTAAAACAACCTCAATGTATCTACAGTCTTTTTCCATTTTATCAGCTCCACTTAACCACATAGGTGTGCCTTGTACCACATAATACCTGCTCTGTTGTGGTCCTGTAGGGGCCCTGACTATTAAAGAACAGGGTGAAAGGGGGATAACAAAGTATACAGAGAATCAGATGGACTACAGTCTGTAATTGTAGAACTACAAAGTGCTCCTGTATAGTAAGTGGAGCTGATAAAACGGACAGCGAGTGTAGATACAAGGAGCTGGTTTTAATGTTATGGCTGATGGGTGTATGTGTGTGTGTCTGTGTGTGTGTGTATAAATACAGTATATATTTTACACACATCTCCTGCACTCTCTGACGCTCTCTCACCTGTGCGCCAGCCTGTGTCTTCATGCCATTTGCCTTATTAAAACTGCGCTTATCGATCATTCTTGCCAGGAATGCCATCGCCCACTACATTAAAGAAGTCAGAGAAGTCTGGTTTCAGCAGCCCCGTGCCTTCGCAGACCAACTCCCCACGAACGGCATTCACACACCATCATCGGCCAGTCATAACAGGACCCAGAGGTGAGGTCCCCCCTCCAAACCCAAACCCTGCCAGCACCACCCTATAGTCCCCTTCCAGAGCCCCTAAACCCACCCAAAAAGCACGTCTTTTTTCTCCTTCTTTTGCCCCCTCCCGCACTTCCTCACCTTAAAGTGTACCCCGCTCCGGTCAGTGCAGATAAAACATATGGGGGACTCTCCTCTGAGGCTGATTCAATGCATAGCAGGGCTGGTCTGCTCAGGCTTGGAGGCTATGTGTGTGTGTGTGTGTGTTGTATGTGAGAAAATAAAGGAAAGAGCTAGAGTGTAAGACACACTTTCCTGATCTCAAAAGTGATATTCCAACACTCTTTTAGTGTCTTGCCCAATTTGTGTAATTGTAATCCAAAACATTAGAGATGTGCATTATCCCTTGGGTTGTGCCATGTGTTCAAAATTTAATAAAACGTTTATAAAACTAATAGAGCAAAACCAGTTATTTTACTGAAGTTAACATTAGGGTTAGCTTTACAGTTATGTTTATTTAATTTTTTATGTACGTTTTATTTATTTTCCTTTAAGGTAGGTAGTATGCAGGCAGATTATCTTATACCTGATCTGAAAACATCTCTACCCAGAATGACAACATGTACATAATGGCCTTTCTGACAGGAATTTTAAGGGGACCTATTATGCTCATTTTTAATGTTGACAGTATTATTTTTGGGGTCTACTAGAATAGATTCACAAGCTTCAGTGTTTCAGAAACACGTTATTGTTCTCATACTGTACATCTGTATTCACCCTGAAACATTTTGTTTGAAACACTTATGTGTCTTTAAGCCCCCACTCTCGATAAACCCAGTCTTCCCTGATTGCTCACCCATTCTGTTCTGATTGGTCAGCTGCCGGAGTGGTTGAAAGCGGTAGCAGTGTATGAGAGCATAACAGGCTTGGTAGGCAGGCAATAAGGATTGTGTTACAAGATTATGTCATCCTGTAACAAAACAAAAGGCTGGAATCCCAACAAAGCATCTTAGGCACCTGAGTTGTTTCTGTGGAAGAGATATTCTCCCTCTGGTGTGTACTTTGATAAACTTTGCAGACCATTTACAAGCTCAAAAAAACTACATAAAACACATAAGGAACAAGTACAAACAGAAAAGAATAATAGACTTCCATTTAATAAATGCGTATATACGTATGTATAACCCTACATCCTCACATTGTATAAAAAAGACTTCTGCCGTGTCAGAAGTTAGTGGTGACTGATGTGTGAGTTCATATTCACTGTGACTGAGGTTCAGGTTATCATTGAATTGTCACTGTGCTGTCAGTAGCAAAGAGTACCTTTTTACACACCCACACACACACACACATAGCTCTTCCCTTTTCATAAATTATGTGAGGGGGAAAAAACTCAACCTCACGTTTACTTTTATGAAAGTTGGCTACTTTGTGGTTTCTTCTCCACATGTTTTCATCTGTGCCACCTTTCAGACCTGGGGCAGATGTACACTTTATGAAACATTTCCAAATATCCAACATAGATGGATTTTCTGTCCAAAGCTGCATTGCACGTTTTATAAAACAAATGAGATGCTTTAGCTTGACGTTGGCAAGCACTCGGCCCTCACAGTCTCGGAGAACCTTTACAGCTCCCATCAATGCCATCCATCTGCTGAATGAAGGAATGACGTCCAGAGATTAAATACTTTGCTATCATATTATTGTGATGTGTTGTGTCACACACTCTGAAAGTGTTTCACTGGTCCAACCTAAAAATAAATTGTTTCAATTTGTTGCAAGCAAAAAATTGGGTTTATTCAACCTAATGAAGTTTGACTTTGACTTTTTTAGTGTGATTTTAGAATGATTGTTTTAATCAAAGTACATTTTCAGTTGAGTAAATCTTATGCAATTGCTTGTAACAAATTGAAGTATTTTTTTTTTAGGTTGCACTTTTTACAGTGCAGGGTTATGATTGACTTACAGTCTACTTAAGAAGCGGTGGTCTTGCTGTCCCCTCCCGTATGGGAAAGCAGGCATGACATCGAGAAATTGGCTCGCAAGACTGCTCATGTCAGAAATCCATCCGGTCATCCAACTGCTCACTTGGAGCAGTTTATCGAGCATCATTTCCCCTCTCCCACTGCATGTTAAACGTCAGCCAGGTGAGCTGAAATTCAGGCTGATCCTGAAATTCGGTCGATTACGGCCATAGCGGGATTAAATACTGTCTAAAATCGCTGAGTGTATGACTAGCTTTGCACAGACGCTCAGAATTTTGGCCTGGTTTGGCCTCTCTGACTCTGCAAGACCAAGAAGGGGCAAATATGGTCAGATGAACGAGCTTAGTTTAGCTCTAAACTCAGCCCTCCACTCACAAAACGCCTCCTGCTTTCTTAAATCATTGCAAAATATTTAAAACCATCTAAATCTGTCCTCTCTCTCGGTTATCCTTGTGTCACTTTTTAACACTTGCTGTCCCCTCCCTTTCAGCATTATTTAAAACGCCCAGCAAGGGACCTGTTGCTAATACAGCAATGAAATAAAGGGATCTTTTCTCTTTTTTTAGCACTCTGGTTATTATTTCAATAATCCACCACTGGTATTGTATATCTTCTTCAAGAAAAGTTGGCAGCAAAAGGGAGAAAGTGAAGAGAAAAGAAAGTCTGGAAGAAAAAAAGTGAAAAGAAAGATCAGTGAACCAACGCGATTTGTAAAGTGGAACTAATCTGGAGCCTCTTTCTTTCTGGACTTCGCGCTGGTGCCGCCACAATGGCTACAGAGGGAGCCGCTTGCAGCCACAGCTGCTGGAGCTCCACCTTCATTCAGAGCACCATTATCATTCTCATATTTACTCTCACAGATATGGGTCAAGCAGGACCCCCCTCGGATTCACTACAGGGCCACCCAGTACAGAGACAGGAAAAATTTATGAGTCTCTTAACTGCTTTAATGTCCATGACCCACCAGCATGTCCAAACTTTTATTACACAATAAAAGTTTCATTAAAAGTTCTATAATTTCAGATTACTATAGTTTAACTTTAATTTAAGCCTTACTATGTAATAATACTTATATTTAAAGGAGTAATGCAAATGTTAATCACGCGTTCCTTTGAAGATTGCTGCTACATATACAGTACATTAAGACAGTGATTATGTGAATTTCTTATTACTGTCTGATATTTATATGGGCCCAGACTTCTAACTACAAACATTCTTTTTTTCATACTAGTTATGGTTGTGATTAATACTGTATTTAAGATTAATAACTGAATAATTCTGCAGTTGGACCCTTTCTGTTGCTCCATTCGATATGAAATAGAGTAGCTAAAGATTTAAAACAGTTGAAATAAATATAACTATACCTACAAGGTTTAAGACTTTTACACTCACTGTCGTGTCCATTATTTTAGGAAATGTTAAGTGAGAGAGAGAATGTAAGGGCACCCCTCGACTTTAACCTTTTAAACTCCTCCACGGCACCCCAACTCCACACTGCCCAGAGATCCAGACACATCAGAAGCTGCAGTCTCTCTCTCTCTCTCTCTCTCTCTCTCTCTCTCTCTTGCGCTTTCTCTCTGTCTGTCAGCCTGTTGTTTGAAGCTGCTTTAGGGCCTCTCGTACATTGTGGCGCCACGCTCCTGAGGAGCGTCCTGCTGGTCAGTAGAAGCTGAAAGGCAGGGAAGTGAAGCTTCAGCCTCAGTTTTCTCTCCTGGGGCCTCCCCCCTGCTCTCCTGTTGTCTGCAGTTAAGACACAGTGCTTGTCTCCCAGGCTATATTATCCCTCTTGTAGCTGTGTGTTCTGGTATTAGCCTTATCCCTCCCCGCCCTTTCTCATGTCTGCTCTCTCACAGGCCTTTCAAAATGGAGGATGGGGGTTTCCCCTTTTATTTCTCCTCAGCTTTGTTGAGAGCACCCAGACGAGCTTAGAAAGTCTCTGTGGAATTATTTCGTTTGGCCGCCTTGACAACGTAAAACGCACTAAAACATTGTTTCCTCGCTGATTTGCATCCAAATATCCATCATTAAGTAAATAAGAATATGACATATGAGCAATCCATTTGAGTAATTGACAACCATTCCAGAACATTAAGAATGCATCGACTTATGGAGAAAAAGCGTGTTTCTATTTTCCTTAGGCATACTAATTGACAACATCCATTTGCATAATTGACATAGGAGGTCTTTTGGAGTGTTTGGCCTATGCTTGGCATCAGCTGGGGAGCCAGCCAGGAGGAAAGTGAGAATTTTAAGGCTCAAGAATTGCCGGAGTTCTGTGCAGTAACTATTTAAATTACAGAGCAGGTAAGTGTAATTTAACTTGAGAAAGCTGAACTTTTTGACAAATTGTTTTGTTTGGCCCAGAGAAAGAGGTGCAAAGCAATCCAGTTTGGACATGTTGCCTCCAGATAAATGTACTGGTGCCAATTGGACCCACTTCTTTGAATAATGGAACAGGACCCATATGCTGCTTTGCTGTTTCATTAAGTGTACAGATTGAGATCCAGTGGAAAAAAGAGGCATATTGAGATTTTGAAAATCGTATTCTTTGGTGATACCTCACATTGCATGTTATGATTTATATGCTCACACTGTACAAA
>CM067489.1:15728033-15740533 GCA_034552555.1 Semaprochilodus insignis | reverse complement strand
GGTTTGACTAGTGTCTCGGAGGCACTTTTAAGGGTTGTACTTTGACATAAACCAAATAATTTGGACTTTACATATGAAATAAACGCAGCAACAGCAGTGAGACATTTTTGTTCTCAAAGGATTGAAGTGTTCTTTAAGCATTGATGCTTCCTAAAAAATTAGAAATTAGAAGTGATTTCAAAAGGAAACTTTACTATTTAGGTTACAGTGCATTTGAGTGTGTATGTTTGTATGCTGATGTGCGACTGTGATTTGATGACATACACGTGTGTGTGTCTGTGTGTGTGCGTGAGAGAGAGAGGGAGAGAGAGAACTAGAGAGGGAGAAAGCGACTCTGCAGTGAAGGCTGACTTGCTGGAAACAGTCTTGACTGCATGTCTGCAGATGGATAGTTGATATATTTGCGTCTAGACCGGAATCGATACACAGTACGCGCTCCTGCACCACACTCGTCATTTGCACTTTTCATCTGAAACCCGTCTGTATGTGTGTGAGTGTGCATTCATGAGTATACACACACACACAAGCAAACCAAAGTTTATATGCAGCTGAACATAATGCCTATAGCGACTAATTCAGCAAAGGCTTTGTTGCCGTACAGTATGGATGGCTTTATGATTTTCAAAAATTTCTTGAGGCCAAAGCCTACAGTGATTGACGTTTCACACATAATTAGCAATGGTAATGACTTTCGGCATATAACCCATTTATTACAAAGTTTAATTAATAATGAATTAATTAATTAATCACTGAACACTGATTTGCACTTGCCTAAATTAACACAATTATTCTTACCATTCACTAGTTAGACTAATTCCGGGTATCTCAATTATGTTGAATTTCCCCTCGATTAAAAAGCAGTTACCGACGCCCTTAGGATAACTAAAACTAGGGGTGGGCAATATGGCAAAAGTGCAATACACAACATGTATCATGATATTCTGTTTTTCTTCTTCTAAGGCAAGTACAATGATTTAGCCTCAACATTAGGAACATTAGGAAAAAACAAACAGTCTGTACAGTACAAATCGATAAAAACATAATCACAGGTATGAAAGCAGAGTGTGTGTTAATATGGTAGGGAATGGGTCGTAGATGAGGCCTCGAGTGCACTGAGTCTCACTTGGGTCACATATTTACTTATGCTTCTTAAGGCTCCTAAATTTTTTCCTTGAGAATAAAACATGGACAAACTGATTAAAACAAAGGCGTTAACATTAATGCTATAAAAGAATACAACCTTGTGTTTTGTTGCCTATGAACTAGCCTATGTAGCTCAAGTTGTCAGCTGATCTGTCCGATCTGTTACAGATCATATTCCTGTAAAACTTAGTCATCCTTAACTATAGTAGCTGATTCCTTAGTAGCTAGCATAGTAAAGGGTCTATACAACCATTTCAAGATGTTTTTACGAAGTATTTACTGCATGCAATGCTGGATTTCAGTTCTTCAGATTTTTTTCTTGAAAACTTACAGCTTACAGCAGCACACAGAAGACTCAAGAAGCAACTTAGACTGGTACCGCTCAAGACAAGACGTGCACCTCAATAGAGATTCAAGTCTGGCGTATAGAGACTCTATACTTGACTCAAACTTGTGGTAGGGAGGTGTGTATGGTGTTTGTGTATAGGGTGGGTAGAGTGGTGATAAATCTGATGTGTATGTGAAAATGACCCAGCGACTCTGTGCTATGGGCTCTACTGTGGCCCTGACTGTGGATAGAGGCGGCACGCTGCTTTGGTAATAGATTATGGACCCCAAAGTGCGCAGAGCAGCAGAATTCTTTATGACCAGGAGCAGTGGAAAATTGCTGAGCACTGTCTCACCGACGCTTCAGACACACACACACACACACACATATACACGGGGGGTGTGTTAGATTTGTGGTTTGTGCATGAGATTAGGAGTTTGTTGTGCCTTTCCTGGAATAAGTGTGTGTGTGTGTGTGTGTGTGTGTGTGTGTGTGTGTGTGTGTGTGTGTGTGTGTGTGAATTTGTGGGTGTGGTTGGTTGGCTAAGGGGCATATAACCTATATGAGGTGGTTTTCATGTGCTTTCTTCTCTCTCTCTCTCTCTCTCTCTCTCTCTCTTTTCCTCCCTCTCTCTCTCTTCCCCCTCTCTCTCTATCTGTTGTACTCTCTCTCCCTACTTCTCTAGCCCAATGGGAGCAGTCAGGGGAAGGTTCACAATCCCTTCTTGCCCACCCCAATGTTGCCCCCACCGCCGCCCCCACCCATGGCCCGGCCTGTGCCACTGCCCGTGCCGGACTCCAAACCGCCCTCCACCTCGGCCGAGGGAGGGGGCAACTCACCCACCTCGCCAAGTAAGAACTGCAAACATACACAGGTTTCCCCCCTTAGCCCAAATGTAGTCAGTCAGCAAAGGCATGTAGCTTACAGGTAAAATTAAGTTTACAGTCACCTGCTTACATTGTGTAAAATGCATGGCTAAATCATAAAACACTTGTCTCAGACGACTTTGAGTTGTCAGGTCTCAAGTTTAGGAAGCGCTAATGTATGTGTGTGTGTGTGTGTGTGTGTGTGTGTATGTGTGTGTGTGTGGTATTGTAATGGTATCTCTGTAATGAACATGATATCAGCTTTGTATATGCTTTGTATAACATAGCCCTACAGCAGTAACAGCCTAACATTAGCTTACTCTTTAGCCCTTTTCTGCTCCTACTGTGGTACTGATGTGTATGTGTGTTTCCCCTCCAGCCTACTCCACACCGAGCACGTCCCCTGCCCAGCGCTTTGTCAGCGTGGGCCCCAGAGACCCCAGCTTTGTAAATATCCCTCAGCAGCCTCAGGTGAGCGCACACACAGACATTAGAAGAAGATCTTGGATTTCAGTGAGATGCTGACCATTTCCACTCCAGAGCGATTCCAGCCCAGGATTAGTTTTATACATTACTCTCTTACAAATTACAGTCTTGAAACAGGCATTCTTGAGGGACCAAAGTATAATAGTTGTGGTGGGCTGAGGGCAAAAATGACACTACAGCTAGCTAACAGCAACAAAACTGTTTCTTCCAGTGAATATATATATATATATATATCATCGCTGTCCAAAGAACAACAGGTATTTCCAAAACGGCAACTTTACAGGAGAGGCCAAAAACCTCATTTAATTTGAATGGATGTCAGTGGAACCAGACGTCATTCCAAGCAGTTTTGGGCCATTTCTGTTGGTCCATTCTTCATGAAATTTCCACACAGTGTAAATAGCAGCTCATGTGAGCAAATGAGGCATAAAAGTAAAAATCAACAAAAATGGAGATGCATGTTTTTCTTTGGACAGCGACGATATATATAGAGAAACATCTGACAAACTTGTTACATTATTTAACCATAGTGAGAATTGCCATTAAGTCTCCTGAACCATCTAGAGCAGCATCCGAGCAGCAAATTGTCTTTTGCATGTGGTATTTCAGGCTACATTTGTTAGACAGGATTGGATAGGTTTCCATTTTTTCCCCTCCAATATCTGATTAAACAGTTTCTATGGATATCGTCCCGATACTGATACCGATACTGGTCTCAATTTGGTGACATCTCTAGTCTGTGTGTGTGTGTGTGTATTTGTGTGTGTGTTATGGCTGCAGTGTGTCCGGAGGTTTGCTGCAGCGCCTGTGTGTCGATTTATTGACTCTGTCACAGGGCGCGAGACACACTCGCCTGAGAAGAATGGAGGCAGGTGTTTGTCAGACCGGCCAGTAGAGAGGGGGGAGGTTATTATGTATTGTTTGGATTTATTTATTTCCCCTCCTACCATCCCTCTCTTCTGTCCCTCTCTCTCTCTCTCAGGTGGAGCAAGGAGGCTAAGCCTCTCTTTCACTCTGTGCATCTATCTGTGCTAGCTCACAGAGCTAATCCAGCATTATTCATTACCTCAGCCTCTTCAGTGTGTGTAGTTGTGTTTGTTCAGTTGTTCCAGCGCAGTGTCCCCTACCCACTTCACATGAAGAGCGACACATTCACAAACTTACACATATGACATTTTGGACCCCTCTCTACTGACTTATCTTGGGCTTACTTGGGCTTGTATTCTAATGTTAACAGCCATGTGGAAAACGCTGCAGTTGTTTTCTTAATGACCAGAAAGTGCAAAGAACTTTAAAGCTATTGACCTGGAAAGTTCTACGGTTACAGTTACCAATACTCAGGATTATTATCAGACTGATACCTGTAGAAAATCCTGCAATGCATATCAGAGGAAAAGAACAAGTAAAAAAGTCTAACACAAAATATGATAGAATTGATACTGGCATAACATGCGATTTTGTTTGTGCATGGTGCTTTTAGATGGCCATCTTATGTAAATTGCTTGTTTATGTTACAAAATGTATTCCATACAAAGTACATTGTAATTAAGCCCATAATTTTTGAAAATGTTGAAGCGTAGATGTTTGATTTATGATCGGTATAAATCGCCAAGGATCTCTTTGCTTTCCCATTATAACAGCTGACAGAAAGCTGGTCTCAAGCCAGCTGTGAGAGACATCATCTGTCAACTAGTTTTCTGTAATGAGTGAAGCAGTCCCATTGTGTTTCTGTTTGGTGACATGATGATTGCATTGAACCCGCAAATATTAAAAGCAGTATGTGTTCCGCAGATGAAGAGAGACAAACAGAAAAGGATTGAGGCACCTTTGACCTTTCTGCAGGAGTTCGGTCACACTGTTTGATTCCTTAGCAAAGTACCCCGGGGTGGCAAGGACAAAAGTTACCCCCAGCAGCCCAAGTGGGGGGGCTGGGACTGTTAGAGAAAAAGCCAGACAGTCAGACGAGGGAGGGGAGTGTAACAGTAAACATTCCCCATAGCTAGGCCATGGTAACCAGCCACAAGCAGGGGTGGGGGTAATGATGGAGGGTTCTGGGAGGGGAGACGGTATAGGGGGGTAAGAGTGACAGAAAGATGGAGAGAGGGTAAAGAATGAAAGAGAAAGTGGTGGGATGGTGGCACTGCTTTTATTAGAACTGTTGGCACTGGGCCTCAGAGAGGGAGTGACTGGCATAGCCTGCAAAGGTACAGTTCACACAAGTTTCTTTTCATGCAATGTCAGGATATATGGTGACACCTATGCCCCATATGTATCATAAAAATATTAGTACATTTGTGCAATATGTTTCATATGCATTATGTATACATCATTATTATGTACATATCATTTATTTAATTTCCAGTCAAAAGTACATGTTAATCATATTTAACAAGATATTTCTGAGGAGAAGTGCAAATCGAGCACACCTGTCAGGGTACAGCGCACACTTTGTTTTGAACTTGTTTTGACTTGTTGGACAGAGCTTGGTTCTACCTAATGGAAATTGTCTCTTTGCCTCTTTGATTATTTTAATAGATATTGGTGTCAGACTAATTAATGACATTCTCTTAAAAGATTGGCAGACCAAGAGTGACACTAGAGTCTTTTCACCTAAAATGAGTTGATTAAGCGAGTGTTGTTATAAAAATGATCATTTGAAGGCAAATATTTTGCTTTTGTACTTTTACTCAAGTATATGTCTAAGGGGAGGACTTCTAGATTTAGTGCAGTGATATTTTACCTTGGGTATCTGTACTTTAACTCAACTGCATGTTTTGTATACTTCGTCCACCACTGGTAGGGAGTAGGGTTTTTTTTTTAATTCAGTTTATTTTCTTTTGTTTTTGTCCAAATGCATGAAAATACTGAAATAAACAAAGGCTCATATAGACACATATGCCAGCTCAGTTCAGGCAGACCCCCACTTTTTCCCTGCTCTGCCTGTACCCTCCTAATCCAACAAAGGCTTTCACACCCTCACACACACACGCACAACACACTAAACAGTGTCATAGTAACAGACACTTTTATGGACAAGACAGACCCCTATGGTTCAGCATTGTGTCTAGCTGACTTTTAAAACTTCTTTTACTTCTGTAGTGGAATAAAACACCACCTGCAGCCATTGCAAACCAGCCCATATCTGTACAGTGAGGCAAATCAGATTATTTGACTTTACACACATTTATCTAGCCACACACACACACACATAGATGTAATCTGAGTTTAATTGCACAAAGTGTGCGGGGAGATGGCAGCCTGACCCTGGTGCAGATGCAGCGCAGATAAAACAGTGATTCATAAATAGCGTTTTTAATCAGAACGCACGGGGGGAATCGAGTGTGTATGATGAGGAGAGGAGATAGGCACCACAGCGTGACTCACACAGGCAGTAAATCGGTTGTATAAAGACTGAAAGAAGAGCTCCTGCACCCTGGGATTTTATTCGTCTGCTATAAATGTTAAAGTGCGCTGGGGAGGTAACGTTGGTAATTGACTCTTGTACTTGGTGTCAACTCAGTATAGTTGAGCGTTTTTGTAGTGTCTCCATGCATAATTTACGCTAACAACTATTTTGAAGAATTCCGAATAAATGTTCATTTGAGAGAGAAAGATAAATGTTCAGAAAAAAAAGCTGTTGGAAAGATGTTTGACACAAAGTGCTTCTCAAATTAAGTCATTTTAGTGCTGTAAGTGAAGTGTTTTAGCTGAGAGACTGTTGGGGAGCCTGCCGTTTGCGCACTGACTTTAGCTGGCTCAGCATGCAGACAGAGTTCATATGCAGTTCCCTCTGCGACCAGAAGGAGGCATTTCCTCCTGCCTTCCAGCCATCTGAATTAATTACATCAGATTAATTTCAGCATTCTGAGGTGCGTTCTGCCTCACTTACATGCTCTTTCCTTCTTCTGTCAGATCAAACACAAATCTGATCAGTGCTCTGAAAGAGGAAGAATTTTTATCTGCAGAATAAAAATAATAATAAGCTTTATTTAAATATACCTTCCAAATCTTTTAAACAAAACTTTCAAAAAATGGCAAAAGAAAGAAGAGAAACAAAATAATAAAGCCGGTAATACAGTTCAGATGAAACTGTACATGGCTATACTGCATTCAGGATAACGAGAATGAATCAGACTGAGCCCCTGAGTGTGAGCTGTTGTTTTGAATGGTCTAATAGAGCGCTGTGAAGCTTCCGATTGTGAAGCGTAAATAAGTAATGTTGTAAATGTCTGCGGGCTCCCACGGGAAGGGGGGTAACGGGGTGGTTTGGTCTGGGACGGGCTTTTTGAGCACCACTCTCTGAGCTGGGGTTTGGTTTGCATTACATGAGGCTGAATTCCTCCGAGATGACACTCATCTGAAGGCACTTTAGCCGACCCGCTGAGTCAGCACTCCGCCAGGCTGATGAGATTACTCCTGCCATTGACAGGGAGTTAAAGGAACAGGCAAAGATCCCCTCTCTATCACTCTCTCTCTCTTTTTTCTCTCTCTCATCCTCTGTCACTCTCGCTGTCTTTCTCTCCTTCTGTCTCCCCTCCTTTTCTTTCTCTCTCAGGGTCTCACTCTTTCTGTCTTTTTTCCTTTTTCTATCAGTTTCTGTCTCTCTCTCCCCATCTCATCTCCTTTCTCTCCATTACACCCTCTGTCTCTTTCTCTTTCTTTCTTTCTTTCTTTCTTGTTCTTTTGAATACTTGTTGGTTCCTCTCCCCAGTCTTCTGTCTCCACTTTTTCACTCCTTGTCTTGTTAATCTACCTCTATCATTATTTAATACATCATTCCCTTGATCCTTATTTGCTTTTCATTTTTCTTTTCTCGTTCTCTATTCTCTATTTTCTCAGTCTTTATCTTTTATTCTTCCTTCATTCCTTCCTCACTAAGCCAATGCAGACTGTGCATGTGTGTGTGTAAGTGTGAAGTATTTCCTCCCATCCCCCTCTTTTACATTAAAACAGCTTTCACCTTGAAGGCTTTTCAGACAGGACACTCAGTCTGTTGCTGATCACACAGCTGTTTGTCCGTTACAACAAGTTGCAGTTGTGCTGGGATGATGCAGAATACTATGCTGCATCTTTGGATTGAGTGGTATGTTGGACGTAATGCATAATAATAAAATAGTCATTAAAAAATAGGAAGTGTAGGGAGAAGGAGAGAGAAGAGCTTATCGTCACAATAACTGTCACAATAAAACTGTTAACCCGTTTGCAGTTTTGTTGAGTATGTGGTTGAGGTTAAAATCACAGCCTCTTTGTGCATAAAACACCTCCATTACCGCACCTAACTGAAATCTAGCAGTCAGAAGAAAGAATAGGAAATGAGAGGGGAGAGGGGAAGAGAAGAACGGAGCGAAGGGGAAAAAAAAGGAGAAAATGAGAAAAAAAGGAGAGAAGAATAGAGGCACAGAGCACAGAAGAGAAGAGTGGTTTTAGGCCCTACAGTGTGGTTATAGAGCGGAGGGTGGGAGGAGAGAAAGACTGTAATTACGAAACCACACAAAAGCAGCTGCTGCTTCTCTTTAGTAAGTGTGGAGAAACCAGGCTAGGGACAGGATCTCACTGCGGTTTGTATCTCTCTCTCTCTCTCTCTCTCTCTCTCTCTCCCTCTCTCTTTCTGCTGTCTATAAAGACCCCAGACTGCTGCAGGCTGTGTGTCAGCCATGTGGTCTCTCGCTCCATTTACATCACACTGCCAAAGCTAAACTATGCTGCTTTGCTTCCCCTCTCCAAAGCAGGAGCAGAGTGAACTCTGGTGTTTTATGGTTAGAGCCGAGAGCTTTGTTAGCCTCTGCTGTCTTCCCTGTGGCTTATTGTCCTTCTCCAGAGGTCAGATGTAGCTGTTTCTCAGAGCAGCAGGGCTGCTTATTAACTTGTTGAGACCCTTAGATCAGGGACGTCACACTTGAATGCAAAGATTAGTGTTTTTTTCTGTTCTGCCTTTTTCTTGTTCAACTCATGGCAGGATTAGAGTTGTATCTTCAAATCAGTCAACAAAATAGACCATATCAATTATGAAAAAATGCCAATGAGAAAAATGTCAAAACAAAACAATGTTTTGTCCCCTACATGTCGCAGACAGAAAGCTGAAAAATGGCACAGAGAAACTGAACAAGTCATATTCAGTAATATAATAGTATAATCATAATCACATTAAAAGTAGTCAATTAATCAAATAACAGCTGATAATCATTTATACGTGTAATCATTTATAGAAATAATCAATAGCTGCAGCTCAAGATGGAACTAAGAGACAGAACTATTAGACCTAGAGTCTATTCTTCTTCTACACTTACATTTATTTACACAATGTGAATACGTCTTAAACCTACCCAGACACATGAAACAGAACTGAAAATATTTGTCAGAACCTGACTGAACCAGACCATTCTGATTTGGACATTAGAATATTTGCTGGGCTCAGGTCCGGTTAAATTTCACATTTTGGTTTCTCACTGCATGCAACATTTTCACCTGCTTTCTTTTTTTGCCTATTCTTCATCCATCTTAATTATAATGACCTTTTTAAATTGAAAAATGAAATGCGAAACTAAGAGTAAATAATGTTGTGCTGTGCAATACTGTCTGATGGGAAAAACAACTTTGTGTCAGATTTAAACAGATTTTTGTTGGGCCCCATGTTGAGATATGGCCTGGGTCAGACTTAGGTGTAAAGTTTTAAGGGCCACATTTAGGTTCGACAAAAATTTAGGCCTGGCTATAGATCTAAACTGAGAGTGTTGTTATTACCTGTTGTAGCAGAGAAAGCACAACAGTGTGCAGCACACAATCCTCACCAAACTGCTCTCAGATCAGCACTAAAGGGAGCAGTGTCTTTCAGCAGCACACATGGAAGGGATCATCTGAGCATGGGGTGGTGGAGTGTGTATGTGGAGCATTCCTGTGGCTGTGAGACACACCACACTGTGGGCTCCTGAAGCTCAGCACAGCACATGCTGCAGTGCACATGTGGCTGAGAGAGACGCTTACGCTTCTGCTCCTAATCACAGCAATGAGCTGGAGCTGCTACCAGAGAAAGAGAGAGGGAGGAGAGACTGGGTGTACTTGCATGCGTGTAAAACCACTTCAATTCTTCAACTATGCTGTAGCCCACTTACACCAGGTTTTTTATAAGACTTTTTTGTGGAAAGTTAAAGCCGATGCATGGAGTTGGCACTTTATCGCTTTTTCTGTGCCTTTGCTCATTTTGACTTTGATCATGTTGCATGTGTTAGTGCTTTGCTTACAAAAAGACAGACAAAACCTCATCATTACCAAAAATGAGAAAAGACAGGACAGTAATTTCACACCATTTGCAGTCTCTCTCTTTTTCTCTCTCCCTCGTTCTGTCTCCTGCATATCTGCTGACTAAATCATACCTGTCAGCACACTGCGCTGGGCTGTAACACTACCCCACTGTCTGCACACTTACAGGGGAAATATGGGAGACAACCTTTCACGCTTATTCTCTCCCCCCCCCGAATCTGTATTTCTACCCCCATCCCTATCTCCTTCCTTCTCCTTCTCTCCCACTTTTTTCCTTTTTCTTTCTCCCTTCCTGCCTGCAGCACTGCATCTCCAGAAGTCTTCTCGGGACAAGGGGGAAAGAAGGAGGGAGTGAAGGAATGAGAGAGAGTCAGTGAGAGTGAGAGAGGGGGGAAAAGTTTGAGAGCAGACAAACTGCTAGACAAAGACTCAGGGAAGCTGCAGTGAGGCTGAGAGCAGAAGTCCCGCGTCAGCAACTTCTATTGATTAAAAACTAACCTTCCACTCTCTCCACCGCACTCATGGCCAGCCTGAGAATTTAAACAAGTCTTGAGCCCCCTGTTCAGTCTGTGTGTGTGTGGGTATGTATACATGTGGGTGTTGATGTGGGTGTGTGTGTGTGCGCGTGTGTATCTGGTGTGTCTGTGTGTGTGGGTATGTATGCATGTGGGTGTTTGTCTGAGTGTGTATCTGTGGGTGTGGGTGTGGGTATGTATGCGTGTGTGTGTGTGTGTGTGTCTGCGTGTGTATCTGTGGGTGTGGGTGTGGGTATGTGGGTGGGTGTGGATATGGGTGTGTGTATAGGTGTGTATGTTTGTATACATGTGTCTCTTTATGTATGTATGTATGGGATACTTCCAACTACACACTGGAGTTCTAGTGCCATTCACTGATATATTGCAGTACTCACTCACATTCTGGAACAACACGCTGACATTCTGCACCACTCTGACATTGTAGAACAAGTCACTGACATTCTACACTACTGACTGACATTCCAGAACAGCTCACTAAAGCTTTACACCATTTAGTGACGTTCTAGAATAACTCGCTAACTTTGTGCACCGTTCTCTGACATTGTAGAACAAGTCATTGACGTTGTACATTACTGACTGGCATTCTAGAACAACTCACTAAGGTTCTACACCACTCAGTGACATTCTAGAAAAATCACTGCCATTCTGCACTACTCTAAGCTGTTTTCACTGATATGGTGCCAGTGCCAAAATCTCAAACCATTTTGCACCACTGCAAAAAAACTGGTTCATGGCTGGCAAAATTGGTTCTGTTCCAGCCCCATGAACTCACGAGTCTGGAACCATGGAACCTGTGACGCAAAAGACAAAAGGGCATGGCAACCACTAAAGTTGAAAGAACATGTTGCTTTTATGCGTTGTCTGCTGACTTCTGCTTCCGGACTAAGGAATTCTAGGGAATTCTAGGACCACTCTTAGACATTGTAGAACAACTTATTTGGCAATAAGAAAACATTATTATTAAAATTTGTTGGACCCTTTATAACCAATTAGCAAATTCAGTCTTCACCCCACGATTATCCCTTCGCTTATCTTCACCCTTACTGACTACAAAGTTTATAAGGGGAAATAAGGCTCCCGTTTGATTGGTGGATGTGGTTTGTGCGTGTTATGTAGTGTGGCTAGGTGACAGTAAGAGAGAGAGAGGGAGTGGAAAGAGTGTGAGAGTGTGTGTGTGTGTGTGTGTGTGTGTGTGTGTGTGTGTGGACGTATCGTATGTGTGTTTCTGTGAATCAATAGTGTGCGCATGCGCAGTTATTTTACCAGGCCTGCTGGGTGGACAAGTCTGGAACACTGGTCTGTGAGAGCACAGCGATAAAGGGATGGAAAGGAGCTGGGAAAAAGGGATAAAAAAGACAGGGAGAAGGGGAGAGGAAGAAAGAAAGATGGCAAGAGCCGCGGCCTTGCTAATGATAGTCACGTATACGGCTGTCTGGTTGTCCCAGGCAACCAGACATGATGTAACACCAGGATGAACTTGAACTTGGAGGGAGGGGAGGGTATAGGAGATCGGAGAGAGGGAGCATGAGAGGGAGGGAAAGAGAGAGCGAGGGAGGGAGGGGAGAGCTCTTTGCTCACTCACTGGAAACGTGCACAATGGAGCAGGGCGATCAATAAAGCCCATTTCACTGAAGGATTACAGAGGTGCAGCGGGCTAACCTTGCCCACCAGGCAGTAGACTAGACCGCCAGTGGAAACAGCCTTTTCCCTGCTTCTGCAGAGAGAACAGGCAGAAGCCAATACAGACAGTGAGGAAAGGGAAAGAGAGAGGGAGCAGCTGGAGAGATGCAGACCCTGCTGCCCAGAGGGAGAAGAGAAAGTGAAAGTATATATATATATACATATATATATATATATATATATATATATATATATATATATATA
>CM067489.1:15701954-15727635 GCA_034552555.1 Semaprochilodus insignis | reverse complement strand
GAGCTGTACTTGCTTTTTGTTTTTCTTATGTTTGTTTGTTCATCATAGTAAATTTGTTAGTATCGTAGAACAAAAATCCCTTTAAGAGATATTGCCATTTAAACAATCAATTTTTAAACATTATGGACACGTTGAAGTTAGACCACTGTGCTGATTTGTTTCCAAAACACAAAGCTAATTAACTTATTTTAACGAAGCACATAATCTAGTTGCAGTAGCCGTTCTTAATTTCTCATCGGGCAAAGCCAGTGCGTATAACGTAAGAAGAATTCAACCGTATCAGCAGCTTATTGCCAGCTTTCTGCAGAAGAGTTAAAGCTCTGGTTAGCCCATTCCTAATAGACACCTGTGTTTAGAACACTAATCCATTTTTCGTCTTTTTATCCTAATAAATAGCATAACTGGACAGAAAGAAGCTAGTCCTAGAGCAGCACTCTAACCCTACGCATACAGAATGCTGCTTATTCTGCTGCCTTTCTCAGGCAAAAGCTCTTATGCCTGTGGTGTAACCGCAGGCTGATGATCAGTACTGATCAGTATCAGACTCTGATAACATAACAGAACTTCCTCCATAACATTTATGAAAGTGTTACGTAAAAAAAAAAAGAATATGAAGAAATGTGATCAAATAAAAAAAATCAGACAAGAATGCAGCCGGAGAGCGAAGCTTTTCCTTTTTTTCTGATTCATTTGCTTCGCATGCAATTTATCCGTCTTTGTTTTTATTCGACTTTTGGTTTTCATTTGCTTCCTACAGTACTTATATAATACACTTAACAACTGACTCATCCACTGTTGATCAAAAAAAAAAAAAATTAAAAAGCTATTAAAAAAGGAAAAAAAAAGTGCATGTTGTAGTGTTAGTGACAGATTTTTACCTAGCTTATGTAGAATGAAAGTAGTGTGAATAAAGACACAATATTGTAATCCCAACACCAGGCACTTGCCAATAGAGTATTTGTTTGGCCCCTTATAAAAGAAGGGTATTTTTACTGCTGTCCTCACAATCAACCAGCTGAACGTCTTTGTGACTCTCCTTCGCGTCTTCTCTTTTCTGTATATTGACTCTCACTTCTTTTGTCTCTTATAAAACAATCATTCTGGGGTTTTTTTGCCTCTTCAGAGCAACGTATTTTACTTTGTCCTCTCAAATTGCACGGAAACAGTTGTTTCTCATCAATGTGCCTTGAGCGATGGTCTAGTCCTGAGTTGATGCACAAGTTGCAACACGGAGAACTTCTATTATTTTCCAGCTTTATCCTATTCATCTCCCGCAGAGTTCAGGAATCGGAGAGCAAAGCGGATGCTAATGCTAAAAGCCTTTGCTAACAGTAACACAGAGGATTATTACCTGCCCTTTTTTCTTCCACTCATCAGCCCCATGTCGCAGGCTCCCAGGCCTCATGATGCAACATTCTGGTGCCATGTGAGGACAAGACTGTAAAATCCAACCTCAGTCTTGTACTGCTGTTCAGTCCAGTGTCAATCCCCCATTGGGTCCCAGTAGCTGTACTGTGAAGTAGACATTTATTAGTGTGACCGTTAGAGTTATATCCCCAGGCCCTGTTCATGCCCCTTATTCTGGTAGTGTTAACACTAGTGTATTGATATTTATGGATGTTGCTGCAATTTCTAAATTGAAACTAATTTTTTTTTTTGTCTTCCTGTTTTCGTTCCCAGAACAAAAAGAAGAAAAACATTAATATGCAATACTTGCTTGCACTCATGTAGATGTAGTGATATTTTTTTTTTTCGTTCTTTTGTACATTTTTTTTTCTACCAAAATTAGTGTTGCACTTGACTGGCTGGATGTTAGACGTACATCAGGGTCTGATAAAATCTCTCCTGGTGTCCACACCAGCCTCGTTCGGGGTATTCTACTTTCTTTGTGCTTGACATAAATGACCGTTCGTGTATTATTCATGTATTTGGATCACTCATTCTTTCTTTTTCTTTGATTTGGTCACAAGCAAGCCTTAAACAAGGAAACTTCCTCTCCATCACAGCAAACCATGTTTTTAACATGAGTTCAAAAAAGAAAAAAACATATGCCCACTTTTATGTACATTTTGACAAACTTCCATGTTATATTAACTGTTTACCTGTTTTCTTGTCTATTGCATATATATCATTTAGCAGAAAGAATATGGGGAAAAAATCCCAAACGTCTGATATGAAGGTTTAGTAGTTACACTTGTGTGGGTTCTTTTCTTTTTATTAGTGTGACAAATTAGTATTTTCATTGTTCTTGCCTACCCTTTAGTAATGAGTTGGGCATTACTTTCTTAATTATCTGCACTAAATATGAAATAATGACAATTGTGAGAATAAAAAAAGAATCAAAAAAAAAAAAACAGCTTCCAGGGCTTACAAGAGCGAAGGGAAAAATATGATTGCACGGACATTTTTTGTCACAAAACCTTGTTTAGAGCAGCCTAGCATCTAATCAGCAAGATATTTGGCTGTGCGTGTGTAAGATAATGACAAAATTGCACCCTTTTTAAAGAAAAGACAAAAAAGAGAAAAAGAATATAAAAGCAATAGTTTGGGCAGTTTGTTTCTGTTCTTGTGTTGTGTGTGTCATTTTAGTTTTCAGGGTTTTTGGTTTTGTTTTTTTCTTTCGGAGGGGGGTACAGAAGTGGAGTCATGGGGAGAAGCTGAACAAATAGAAATGAGAATTCAGACACAGAACAGAGCGAGGACACAAGCCTCTGAATATGGGAGATGTGTTGTTTGTATATTGTATAGTTTTATTAATTACACTGATTTTAAAGCTGCCCTATTTTATAATGCAGGACTTTTGTAACATTGATTAAATGAGGAAAAACTAGTGTTGTGAATTTTCTCATCGTTTGTAATAAGGCCACATTAATAGAACTGGTTTTGTTTGTTCTCTGGGGAACTGGATTTAAGTTGAAAACTTTCCTGTTTCCTGATTTATCCTTTTTCTTTTGCTTTCCTTTTTTGTATGTATTTAAAGACGTTTTTCTTCTTTTGATGGTATAGAGTATTCCTATACTTGAAAAGTATAAGGTATTGAGGTGAAAGCCCCATTGTAAATGGATGTTACAAGTATGCTTGCTGTATGTTTTGAAGGTTCTTTGTTGCATCAGTGTTGATGAAGCTAAATCTAGGCAATTCTGAGGATGTTGGTTAAGAAAAGAAAGCGTTTTTATGCATTTTAAAATTAGTTTTAGGCAGAAGACAATGACATAGACAGCCAAAGGATGCCCCTATTATAAATGCATCTAGGCATCTTTTTTGTGTTCACCATTCCATGCAGGAAAATAAACAGCTTGATATGCAACATGATTCTTTTTCTTTTCAACATAATTCTCCCTCTTTTTCTCTCTCTGTCTCTCCTCCACCTCTGCTAACAAAGCATGGTGTCACAGCAAGCTGGGAAGCATTCTCTCCATTTCACTAGTATACACGCAGTCTTGCACAATTAGCCGATATTCAGTAATAGTCATTGCACGTGGATTAAATGGGAGGAAAAAGTAGAGCTTTTCCTCCTGCAGTAGAACTTTATCTTAGAAAAGCTTTCTGCTCAGCCAGGATTAGTAGTCCTTCACTTAATAATTTAATTCAATTAATATTATTTAATAACGCAGTGCAAAGCTTGTGTGTCAGCTAGGCCAGTGAAGACTGATGGTGCGAATAAAACTGCCTGTGCAGACCACTCTACCGTTAATTGCTTTGCAAAAGGACAGAAAAGTTAGCCACAATGATCTAAACAGCCTTAAGTCCAAAGTATGAGCGGACTAGAATGGTGTCCAGATGTTTTTCTGCACTGCAGACTTAAGAGCATTTTTTAGTCCACCGTCACCACATCGCCACACCACAACTGCATACACCAATACAGCATTCTCAAATCAGATTCTCATTCCACTGTCTGTGTTGGATATAAAACACATGTTCATGTTAAGATTATATGTCTCTTTGTCATAGTAGTTTACTTTCAGGCCAAACAATATACTCCTGCAATTGACCATTGTGGAAAGCTTTGTTTGGGAAACTGAAAATAACAAGGAATTTTGCATCAAAACGGTCAACACCTGGTTTATGCCACTTCAATTATTCCTGATGAATTTGCCATGGGGAGGAGTATGGCTTTTCTGGCCACGCTGGGTGAGCTACTGAATACACAGAGGAGAATCTTCCCAGCATTGTTCCATTGCCTTTCATCTTCAATTATTAAATACACAATTTATGACCATTTAAGATGCTATATACATATATAGATATATAATCTTTGAGGCTCTGCCACCCACTAAACAGGGTTGAATGACATTGCATAACAGGCCTTTGTCATAATTCATTTGTCCCCATTCTTGTGGGCACGATAAAGTGTTTCCCCACTTTTTATATGGAGGAAAACAAAGCTTTGAGTAGTTTAGAGTTAAATTTGGCAGAGCTTGCAAGGCTAGTGTCATATTTGGCTATTATCAGGGTAAGGTTCAATCACAGTACATTAAGCATAAAAAAACAAAAATATAAACATATAAAAAAATATATTCAATGAATTACTGCAGTTCCAATCCCAGATTTTTGTCTTGGGCTTCAGTTACACTGGACCTGGCAGTGCATGGGAAAGTGCATGCGGGTGTGTATAGTTCCCCTTACTCGTGGACAATCAGCGCTTACTAACACCCTTGTCACATCATCTCACTTATTTCTGACCTCTTGCGGCTTCATGATCAGGACTTTAAAACGAGCAGCGTGTGTCTGTGAATTCTGTCTGAAGTAATTGACTCATGCTCCACCAGATGTGTTCTTCTGTAGTAACTGTTGCTTCTAGGTTGGATAGAATGTTAGAACCTAATGTTATAAAGAACTTAATATTGTTAAATAAGTTAGCTACGTTAAGGAGCTGATTTCCAAACCAGGCATGTTAGAAATGGCAAAGAATTTGCCACCAGGCTACCACCGCTGGCACTACACTCAATCAGTCCTTATAGTGTGACCTTTTACTCGCATACAAAATAAATAAAATCTGAAATGAATAATGCATTCTAAAGTTCTGTCTTTCATCTAAATCTGATTTCACATAGATTTAGAATTTCTCATTCGGTTTAGCATGTCAAGTCTAGCAACAAATGCTACGAGAGAATGCATTTGCAAGGGGAGCATGGATCAACTAGATCAGCTTCTTTATAAAGGCCTGTGGTTAGATTAGGTTATGTGGACTTAACAGATTTAACTCTAGCAGGCACTGAGGGCAGGTATCTTAGCTGCAGCTCCAGCTCTGTGACTATCCAACAGCTCTATTAACAAAAGACATTCATCTTCTTTTGAGAAATTGTTGGTGCTACTATGGTTGATAAGATGGAGACTAACTAGACTCAAGACCATCGCGAGTGATCCTGCTTTTCGACCACCTAGCAGTCTTATCTGCATGAAAACTATGCACTGAGGAAATGAAATGAACCGCTATTCTAGACAAAGTCGTCAAAGTTTGGTATCTACCTTCAACTTAAGCCTTTACCTGTTTTCCAGTTTTTTTCTGAGTTGTAATGAAATCAAAGAAAAATGACAAATTAAAGCAAACCAGCATTTTGACTTATATATTTAAAAAGATCAATTGTAGTGCCTGTGAAAACCTGTATTATATTGCTCTCTGAATAGCAAATACTACAATTGTTTATAATTGTTTGGATTTTCTTCTCTCAACACAAGTAGCCTTTGCTGTCTGTCAGAGCCCTTTGAATATCGCTGATGTACAATAACCACAGACTATAAAATGCATGCTCCTCCATACTCACCTACTAAAACTGTCAATGAATATGACTAAATATGAAAGAATATGCTATTTTAGTCTTCAAAAGCTTTCTCCTAGATTTACCTTCCATCTCATTTGTTAGCGTATTTAAGGATATGCAGTCTATTATGTAGTCTATTAGTATGTAGTATAGTGCCAAACACTTTTATATACGTCCACTGATTTTTGCTTCACTACTTTTTTTTACATTCCCATCCCAAATCTTTTCCAATCGTCTTCTCTTCTGGTCTCGTGTGCCATGATATAGGCCTCACATAGCCATCATCACCATGGACATCATCTCAGACATTCAGTCAAAACCATTCCCACACTCAAAAGGTAGTCTTTACCAAATAATACCAGTTTCACCGATGTGCAAGGGGGAAACACAGAGTATTCGTTTGATGAAGCATTGTGTGCTCAAGCTGTGGAGAGCAAAAAGAAATCCGATAAGTGATTTTGCTGAAGACGTTCACTAACGCTAGCCTCTGTGGACTGTGGATCAATGTTGCTGTCATATACGGTGTGTTCAGCAATACGTGGACAAAAGAAGCTTATTGAAGTGTGTGGAGGTCTGGGAAGTATTTGAGTTGCTCTCAAGAAAACACTTCAGATGAGATGTTTCTGTCCGAAACCTAATGCTACTGTTGCAAGGCCCACCTTGGAGAGAGTACAGCTCTGCAAAGCCATGCGCCATCCCCTTATTTCATTTCGCCAGCATTCAGCAGCATTTAAATCAAACCAAGGCCGTGGTTAAAAGTCTTCTAAGATATCTTTAGTCAGGAGCTAGCTCTGAAAGGCAGGGCCACTTAATTTGTCCTCAAGTGGAAATACTTAGTGGCCTATCACTTGTATGAATTGCCCTGGCCATTAATGTGTTCTTCCATAGCTACTGCTGCTTGGTTGGCCAAGTTTCCCAGGACGCCCAGTGAAAATTCTATTCAACCTAACAACACTGTAGCACACAACTCTCTTTTGTGAAAATAACAGTGTTTGTTCAGTTGGACAATGGAATGACAAAGTTCTGCCACTGAGCTCTATTACTCAAAACAAGACATTTGAGTTGTAGATATTTTGACAAAAACTTGTCAGTTGTGTGTTGAACCTCATTTTTGTGCCGTTTTTCACTACAAGAATAGGTCCTTGGCCAATGAAGACATCCTAAATCTAGTCAATGTATGTATCTTATTTTGCGTTTGAATTGAATATGTTTATTTCCCTTTCTTGACATTTTTCCCTGATTAAAGTAATTTAGCTTGTTTTAGGAAAGTGCTATACTTACATTGTTTTATTTTGTTGGCAGATCATTTTGCCTGAACATAAATAGGTCATTTTACTTGATTTGAAAGCAAAGTTGTCTGCCATTGTATAATAAAATTATTTAAAGCAGGTCAAAATGTCAAGAAATAGCCAAAATAATTTGACAACATTATTTCCACATTATTTTGTGAAACTGTGAAATATTACATATGTTGACTAGATTTACAATGATTTCACTCACCCTGATGCAAGGTTTTGCAAGGTATAAAGCAACCCGGCATGGCTTACTAGGAAAGAGCATGGACAGCTCCATTGTGATTTCATTAGAAATGGCAGGACTGTAATTTGTTGTCAAGATTATAATTGTTCTGGGGTTGGGTTGTAGTGTAAACAAGGTGCTTTGAGTCATGTACATTGGACCATCAGTGTGCATTATAAGGGATTTAAGTTGCTGTTGTGTAAATTTTGAAGTCAGAAAGTGGTCTGATCTTGTACGTGGTTGAATTTACTTGATTTAAATGTGTACATCATTTCCATGAGAATAATAATATATATAGCCACAAGTCTGTCTTTAAGTTTTGGCAGGAACTGTGTTGCTAATGTAATATATTTTGTTAAAACAATTATGTACATATTTGAATCAAATAAACATAGTCTGTGGCCTCCATAGCTGACCCTGACCTTAGGAAGACAATCTTGCTTATCTGCCTAAATAAGATTCAGCAGCTGGACAATAAAGACTAAACCTCTGCTGCCATGTCATAGGATCCTCCTCCAAACCATTTCCACACATCTCCAGCCCATTTTTTTATCTTCACCCTTCTCGTCCTCCTTCCTGCTCCACTGTAGTGCAGTATTATTGAATAACGTGATGAGATTTTGATTCATTATTTAAGTCAGAACTAAAACCTTGTGCCTCTATTTCACATGCTGAAGAGAAACTGTCATTCTGAGCAGCTGGTGTTTGTTGTTTGATGTTATGGGCTCACTCTATCACTGATTTGACTTCGTTGTGTTCCTGTGTTAAATCCTCTGTGACCAACTGTCTTGTAGTAATTTCCTTTCTTTTCTCTTGGGTTCATATATATACAAGATTCTAGTGCAAGAGTGCTGATCTAGGATCAGTTTTCTGTCTGTTATATCATAATGAATACAATCTATGGGCCTGAGGGAGCTGATCCTAGGTCAGTTATTTAAATATAATTTGATACATATGGGCTCCTAATCTTCTGTGTACTTTTAACCTTTTTCTTTTCTGTCATCCCTTCAGTCTATGTAGTGCCACATTTCAACCTTTTCTACCTTTCTTTCTCTCTCTCTCTCTCTCTCTCTCTCTGTCTCTCTGTCTCTCTCTCTCTCTCTCTCTCTCTCTCTCTCTCTCTCACACACACACACACACACTCTCTCGTTCTTTCTCTCTCTAGGCCCATTACTGTGACCACATTCATTCTCTGACTTACTGGAAGCAAAATGTGCATTTCCTATGCAACAACAACAACTGAAAAAAGAGAGAAATAAAGACGCTAACGCTGTACCTCTGTGTGTACACTTGCCTTTTATCATGCATGTCTTTAAACACATTCTTAGATACATATATACATGTCTGCAATTTTTACCTTATTTTTATTTAACGTAATTGTCATGCCAACCACTAACATAATTCAGAATTGGCAATCCTAGACACATTGCTGAATGTGAATAAAAGTGGTCAATTGACCAATGCTTTTCAGTGAGAGGGAAAACAACAGACTCTTTGCCAGGCTCTGAGTCACTGCAAAAGTGCTACAAGGCTTAAATATATGTCTTTCATTTGCTTCAAACACCATCATTTAATCTTTTATGTGAATTGCTGTTAGTTTGGCACTAACATACTACGTAAACCCCATAAGGGTGGTAGCAGAAATTTGGTTTATCAAAGCATTATCAACTTGACTAACAGTTTTGTCCCAAACTGAAGGCCTAGCTCTAATAATCGCTATGGCTTCACACTCATGAAACAAAACAAGAAACAATAAAACATATTTTACAAGTATTTTATTTCAGCATCCTCCCATAGATACTAATACTGAGCTCGGACTAATGTGACACTTTCCACACAATTTTGTTGTGGTCAGTTCCCACCTGACAGCCTGGTCTCCCTCCCACACGATGCTACCATGTTAGAAGAGTGAAGGCTAGCATGTGCTTTTTCCAAGACGTAAGAAGGAGACATAATGTCTTTTCTGAACTGCTGCTAATTCAACATCACTAGAAAATTATTTTTGAGGTGACAGTGGCTCAAATGAAAAAAGGCCAAACTAAGTCATTAAATTTATATACCTATTCAAAGTATACTGTGAATTAATTGGAATGAATACATGGAATTAATATTATATTGTAGTATAACACTGGTAAGGTGAATGAGACAAGGAAGGTGGATGCAAGTGTTAGCTGGGTACTTTTTTAGAGTCCATGTTGAAGACGGTTAAGAATAAAACAAAGAAAGAAAACCCTGAACTAGAAAAGTATTACAAATCAAAAGGAAACTAAAACAAACAGCACAAAGCAGGGCCATCAAACACAACAACCAACATGCAAAACAGAACAAGGAACAAGACAAATACAAGCGATATAAATACTGGGGGAAACACCTGTGACACAGTGACAGTGTGGGGCAACACATCAGACACAGGTGTGTGGCAAGGCAAAGATGTGGAGCAAGGAAACAAAAACAGAAGCACATGGCAGGAGAGCACACAAGGGCAGGTAAACAAAAGGGGAAAAATCAGACTAAAATGGTGAAGGGCCAGATTTGATGTTATATGTAGACACTCACATCTAAAGAGACAGTATAATGTTACAGAGGAAGGCAGCCAAAAACCCCAACAGGCACCTCACTCTTCAGCATACATGGCTGCAATATTATCCACTGTGCTATCCAGTTAGTATCAACTACTGAGTCTACAGAGCCTCTTTTAAATCATTATCTTTTAAATAATAGAAGCTTTGATGAGTATTAAGTGCTTTATTGCTAGCATTTAGTAACTGCTAAAAAACACATTAAAGAGTGTGACTCCTTCTTAATCATCAGTGCTGTATTGGTGGGACTCCAGGCTCCCTGTGGCCTATCTGTGCAGTGCCTGCAATACTGCAAGAACCTCTTTTTACTTATACATTTAAAAAGTATAGTTCACAGCAATAATGTTTCACGTTCCAAAACTGAGATTTAACCACCACCCTCAGTTCAGTCCTGATTCACTGGTGCATTTTTTACACTCTTGATTACTACTGAAGGCAGTAGATGTATCACTACTTTAGCCACTTCACTCAGCTCCCAGCTTGAGTACACAACTGCTGACTGACTCTCACCCTCTCTCACTGTCTCTCTCTCCCTGAGAAGCGGTGTGACAGTGAAGTTGGATTCTCTCAGGGGAACGCTGGAGGTGGAGGATTGAGTTTCAGCGTGAGAGACGATCCTCAGACTAAACCGCAAGAGGCCCCGTGAATAATGCACAGGCAACACACGGTGTAAGGTTTCCAGACCCCCCCTCCTCACCTCTCCTCCACCCAAACGCTGATCCACCGGCTCCCCCAGGACCCAGAGGTCACAAGGTCACGACCCCAGGTGTGAAAACCGCAATTATTGGCACACCTCAGGTGAGATGCCTTCAAAGACACCACAGAGCCTTAATGAACACATACATACACTATGCCCACCCATCTAAAAACACCATCTGTAGTATGCCACATTAAAAACATACATCCTGAGCTGAGGGAATTAAACTGGGATTTAAAAAGACTAGTAATTCCCCTCTCCAGGCCACCCATGTTCTATCCTTCATTCTAGTCTACCATATAGACCAAGATGCTAAATATGAAGTGTGAACAAGCATGAGGAGTCTTAATGATTTCACAAAAACAGATAGATAAAGGTAATTCAGATGAATAGTTCACTGAGAGCAAAACAGATTTATATGGCAGCTGGGGCAGTACACAGAAGAAGCTTGGACAACTTGAAGGTCATGCTCTTAACACAGTTGTATTTTGACAAGGCAGCCAAAATAAAAGAGAGAAAAAATGCATTTATTTCCAAGAGTGAAATACCCTCTTTAAACCTCTTGAATGACCATGACTGAAACAGAGTCCTCTTCGGGGGATATGAATCAGGACCCAAAGCTGGACAGTAGCTATCACTCCCCAACACAGTGCCTACTCAAACTGCTCTGGTGTTCACATTAGGGATTGCACAACTTCAGATTTTTTTTGAGGTCGACAGTTATGTGATGAAAGTCAAGTCAACATCAACTAATTGATGATGTCATGAATTTAAAAAAAAACTTTAAACTTTAGAAAACCATTACGATTCTCAAGTAAAATGCGGTCTGCCCTTTTCAACAAGCCCTGAATTGCATTGCTAGCCTTCAGGGAACTGGTGATACGGTTCTTGGAGTTTTGCAAACTTGTATCGGACCTAGATGCCCTAGGCATACTTTAACATGCAACCAAAAACTTTTACTTACTGATTTAGGAAGTTAAGCCCAGCTAAGCACGAGCAAATCATCATGGAAAATAAAGCTTGCTCTGACATCACAGTATATTTGTATATTGTAGACAATACAGTGTTCACACTATTACCATTAGTAAAGGAGCAATATGTAAGAATGTTAGTTTAAAGCATTCCAAAAGTAATTTCAATTATCTGTGAAGACTGTGAAAAAGTAACCATTTTGACATGAATGTCAAACATCTATATATTGTGCTGCAGAGATATCTACTGAAGTTACCATGCTAACCAGCCCCTGCCCTATCTCATAATACCACTTTGTGGCTCAAGAGGTGATAGTGAGTCAGATCAAACCAGTTCAACATGAGAGGTTGAAGAAGCAGCACTGCATCAAAGGTGTTTTGTAATCTCTTGTCATGTTGAAAGTCCTGCTTCCGGTTAGATGTTGAATTCTTCTTCTAGACTGGTAAGAAAGGGAGGAGGAGGGACTGTGCACACAGGCATTCTGTTGATGAACACTCAACCATTAAGGAGGATATGACTTCACACACAGTGTTGTACATGTAGCTTGTGCCGCTCTTAGCTTTGTACTGTAAACATGACACATGAATTACTTACACTCATTCAGGTGGAAATGCCAAGAGGGTTCATTTGTTTAGATCTTTATATAAAGGAGATTATAGTCTGCAGTGTCATGATATGTGCTTCAAATGAAGAAATACAGGCCTGCTGTCACCAGCAGACTTTTTATTATGAATAAGTGGTGTCTGGTTTCATCATGTGTGACTAACTTTAAGTTCAAATAGCATTCTACACCTTGATGCAACTACCTTATTCCTTAAAGAACATTGGGCCTCATTCACCAACCGCTCTTAAGAAGAAATTTCATCTTAAAAGTTTTATTAATTGGGATTTGTTCAGGAACATTATCTGCGCACACTCAAGAGCACAAAAATGCATAGAAAGCTGTGGTTTATGAACCTCATTGATCTGATGTCACCTGTTTCTTAGGACCTTTCTCAGGAAAATAATCTGAAAAATCTGAGGTCCAATGAGTGCTGGATATGCTAGATATAAGCTAAGTATATTTCTTACTCAAAACTTACTCATAAGCAAAGAAGAGTTTTCGATCTATATTATATTTGTATAGTTTGTACTGTCTTACTCCACAGAAAGAAAAAAATCCAAACTGTTGGCTTTAAAACAAGCAGAAAATAGTCTACAGACCAGGTTTCTTATAATTCTTATTTTATTATTTGTTATTTTATCATTTTAAAATGTATTATTATTTCATTTTTTATTAGATATTTTTATTTTGCTTTTCATTTTGTTTTGTTTTTTATTTGAGTTTAGTTTCACTTAATCTTAGGGGTACATTAAGAATTGTATTGTATAATAGTTTTTTTTTTGTTTTAATTTTTTTAATTTTTTGTATCACACTCTGATAATAGATTTAGGCTAGAACGGGTAGAATGAAATGACCAGAACAGTAGACAACATTAGGCTCCAGTTTTCCTTAAATAAGTGATAGACCTTTAAACTATCACTTATAGTTTTAATGTTTTTGAAAACTGTTGTTTTTATTTTTATTAAAATACACATTTAGCATGCTTTTTTCACTGCTAGCTTTCATATTAGTAATAGTTTGTAGTTGACTATAATAATCCTGGTTCAGACTCAAACCTGACATTACAGAATGCAAATCAAATGAACACTTCTGTAGAAATCCTCCCTTTTACTTTCACATTTTGAGGTCCACCTACTATATAGGTAGATTATACAGGAGTAAACAAATATCCACCTAGCAATGGCTCAGATGGTCAGAAACAGGTCACGGATGAAGGGTTAGAGCAAACTTAATCCACAGAGGGTCGATGTGGCTACAGGTTTTCATGCCAAACAAACAGGTCACACCTGATTCCACCTGTTTAATCAGTTATTCTCGATTGTCAAAGAACTGATCATGTCAGATCCTGCTTGTTGGAATGAAAACCTGTAGCCACACGCGTTGCAGATAAGATTACATACCCCTGTGCTAGAGGATGTGCTACAGCCTCTAATTTCTTACTGTACTACAGCAAATTGGAGCTGGATGGTAGGTATATATGAAAGTAAAGTCAATAACTGTGTAATTAACAATAGTAATTTTCAACTAGCTATACTTGCACAGTGAAAAGCTTGATGAAACTGTTTTTGTCCCCTTTTTCCCCCATATACTCATATACTCCCCATAAACTTATGTAACCTTACCTTTATCTCATCAGTTGTAAAAAGAGAGAAAAGATGCATTTATTTCCAAGAGTGAAATACCCTCTTTAAACCTCTAGAATGACCATGACTGAAAGAGAGTCCTCTTGGGGGGATATGAATCAGGACCCAAAGCTGCACGGTAGCTATCGCTCCCCAACACAGTACCTACTCAAATTGCTCCAGTGTTCACATTAGGGATTGCACAACTTCATTTTTTTTTTGACGTCGACAGTTATGTGATGAAAGTCGAGTCAACATCAACTAATTGATGATGTCCTAAATAAAAAAAAAGACTTCAAACTTTAGAAAACCATGACGATGCTCAAGTAAAATGCGGTCTGCCCTTTTCAACAAGCCCTGAATTGCATTGCTAGCCTTCAGGGAACTGGCCATACGGTTCCTGGAGTTTTGCAAACTTGTATCGGAGCTAGATCCCCTTTTCCCCCCATATACTCATATACTCCCCGTAAACTTACATAACCTTACCTTTATCTCATCAGTTGTAGCTCACAGAGAGTGTCACTCAGGACTGCCTCTCGCTGACATGTACGTTACACCACCTATTCACTTGAGAGACTTATTAATTAATAAGCCAAAATAAGCCAGTTGTTTTCTGTCTTTATGTTTGCGCCTATTAAATTATAGATTTTGAGCAAAACGATCCATTATCAGCTGCTGAATCACCACATGTCTTTTGTTTCCTTGCTTTTAAAAGCAGCACCTGCTTATGATGTATATCTCCAGAGGTGCAAATCAGTCCCTCTGGTCTTTCTTTTAGGCCACGACAGCTCATTATTATGAGGCGTGTCGAAGTTTTGATCAGTTTGAGCCCACTCAGACGAGCTGCTATGAGCCGTTGAGTGTGGGTTTAATCCCAGCTTTGGGTTTCACTCCCGCGAGTAATAAAGACAAAGTCAGAACCTTTTCTAATTGCGTTAGCACAGCAAGCTCTTCTCCGATTCAAAACAGATGTCACCTCTTGGCTGGATGTGGCTCTTTTTAAAGATAGCAGCAAAACATGCTCAAACAAATGGATTTCTCACAGACGAGGAGGTGCGGTTAATTAAATTGGACTGTGTGCGTGGGTGTTTAGGGGGTGGGGGATGGTTCAGGGCAGAAGTTTAAACAAATAAATTGAGAAAAGTTGATGAAGAGGGACAAAACCAACATCTAGAGTTCAGATAAAAAAAAAATCTGATAAGTGGCCAGACTATTTTTTTTTTGGTCTCAGCTGACACAGGGCTTCTAAGCCACAATTAAAGTTCTTCTTCAGTGGCTGAAGGGAAGCCCAAACATATTAATTATTGGCTGCAAAAGCAATTACACCTGTTCCTTTTGTTTGAGCTGCACAAATGAAAGGCCCTGTCCCAGGTCGGGTCTGCGTGTCCGAGATTAGCATTGCTGGCTAATCAAAGGGCTCTCGGCAGGACAGGGCCGGCCTCTCAGCTCCATAGAACACAGAACAAACCCCCCCTGGGTGATACAGAGCCCATTACCATATTATCGCCCTAGGCACTGCTATTAGGCTGCAAATTACAGGCCAGAGTTTTTTTTTAAAGCGAGGATATTCATGTGGAGATCGGTAAAACAGCTTGGAGTCCCTTCCCCACTTTCTCCTCTACTGCTTCCTAACTCTCCCTTTTTCTCTCTTTCATCCCATTCCTTTCTTTCTCCAGGCTCTTATCACTGGCTTCTGTCTCCTTCACTCTTCAGTTCAATCTGGTCAGGCTTCCCCGCACTCCATTGTCTTACTTTCCTTTGCCCCCTTCGCTCTTGTTCATTCACACACACCAGCCTTTTATTGCTCTTTATTAGCTTGTCTTTGGCTTTTGTCAGTTCAGTCGAATTCAGCTGAAAATTAAATGCGCTCTCTGGCATGACAGTGGACTGGTGGTCTGGCCAAACTCAGAAATAGGAGCTTACAGCACAGCTCACTGTCTTCCCATCCATCTCATGTCACAGTCAAATAACACTTAACTTTAAACAAAGACAGATTTTAGAACCCTTGAACTGCAAACGTCTATATCTGGGCCGATACTTTCCTTCCATTGTCATAACTAGATATCTACATAACTTACATATTGTTCATAAAAATACAACTGCCTTAAAAATACAGCTGCCAAAAGGGTTCTTTGGAGTCATACAACAAAACAGTGGTCCTCAAATTGTGGGCCACAGCCCCCCCAGTGGGTCATGGTGGTACTGTTGGGAGATGTTAGGCATCGGCCTTTTTTTTAACTGCATAAAAAGTCAAATAGACATTAAAAATAACAAATACTGTTAATTAATTATGGATAACGATTTCAATATTTTATCAAGCTCAAAGTGCTAGCTAGTCTATATGTCAGTCTCAACAATTCACTTTTCAATTGTATGGAACTCATCATAAAGGGAGATCAAGCTAGAGGTCTTTTTAATAAAGCTTTGAAACCCACCTGTTACACCATCACTTGGAGACTAAACATAACAAATATGTATCTAAGTCTGAGCCAGAAGGTTATTTGCAGCTTTCCTTTGTTCAGTCTGCCATCCAGCACTCAGCATCCACCAAACCAAGTCAGCTCTCATTAGATGAGCCAGAAATAGAAGAATCATATTTGGATCCTTCAAGAACCTTTCCAAAACTGGCTCTTCTATAGAATTGGTCTAAAGAACCCTTAAAGGATCACAGTAGATGTCAACTGAACCTTCGGAAGTGGTATTTGATAAAATGAACCCCAGAAGAACCCCTTTTGGACACCTAAAGAACCTTTCCCAAAATAGTTTGTCTATTGCTCAAAATAGCTTTTACTGAATAATACAGTACATCTTAAACTTAACTGAACTGAATAATGTAATTGGTTTTCAAAGTGTCCTTCCTGGTCTTTTTCCCTGAGTGAAGTTTCAAAAGTTCTTGTCTGCTGTAGTCAGTGTGGTCCTACAACTCAGTTCTTCAGGTAATTGCTCTGCTTTGACTCTTACCCGTGTGCTAACTACTCACTGGATGAATAGCCTTGTGCTTGATTAACGTATCATGGATTGCTTGAGTAATACCCACCAGAAGAGCCTGGCTTTGTGGTCCATCCCACTGAGGTGATACATGAAGGGAATCTGAGATAACAAAGCCCAGAGAGATGGAGCACATGGACCACGCCTGGCCCTGTAAAGGCTGGGTAATTAGTGAGCATGGTTACAGCCCTGTGTTCCATTGAGAAATTAACATTAATCAAAGCAGTGTCCAGGGGGAGAGATGGCTACTGGCCACTCCAGAGTCTGTGGGCCCTGTCGGACCCCGAATGGCAAAAAGTCGCCCAGGGCACAAGCTCAGCGTGAGGCACTCTAATTGCCATCAGTGTTTTTTGAGCTGGGACGGCAATCAATGGCGCTTAACAGTGCTTAATGGCGTGGCGGTGCAGAGAGGAGAGAATGTGAACATTGGCAGGTGTGTGTGCATGTTTTCGGGGGGTTTGAGAACATGGAGCTCGGAGCTGGGGGATAAAGTATGATCTCACTCGGCTCTCAGCGGGCAGAGTATGTGGCGTATTATGCGGTTAGATGTTTCTGTGACCTCATTGGAGGGTTTTTCTATTTGAAGCGCTTTGTAAGTGAAAGATGCTTGGCTGGGGTTGATGACTGATTATTGTTTTATTTCATATTTGCTCTTGGCATGTGGTGGACTCCATCTGTAAGTGCTAAAACAGCCTCTTTTCAGTGTCCTTACTTAAACCTGCAGGGCTCCAGGACTGGAGTGAGCCATGGAGAGTCATGGCGTTATTCTTACACTGCTTTCTGCTTCACAGTTGCTCTTGTGGTCCTGTTGTGGTGTTTTATTGTTAGAAATTATAAAATAAGTAATTTTGCAAAAGTCTAAGATTAGGGAAAATTACACAGAACCCTAAATATACAACAACTAAATATTTTATCTACGTCTTTTAGCATGTACACTCTTTGCCTTTACTGCAGTTCAATTCAATTCAATATGTATATTTTTTTCCACACTTCCAAACTTAGGTCTTAGAAGGTGGTTGCATTGCTTCTCACAATCCAAGTAATCCCAAACATCCTCAGTGATGTTGAGGTCTGGGCTCTGGGGTAGTCAGTCTATTGTTCCCAGAACACTAGCAGCTGTCTGATTTGCAAATTTTCTACTTTTCCTTTCTCAGTAAGAGCTTCTCGACAGATTTGCCCCTCTGTTTCAGAGATGAAAGATTTAAGTACTGTTTATCTGATGGGGACAATGACATTAATAGAGAATTGGTTGGTTGGTTCTTTGCCATAATAACATCCTATACTCTTCTGGGAAGGCTTTATACTAGATGCTGGAACATTGCTTAGCTTTAGTGAGGTCCGGTACTGATTTTGAATGATTAGTTCTGTATCACAAAACCCACATTAGTTATAGATATATTGGATGGAGCTCCATCACTCCAGAGAACACAGTTCCATCTATCCGTCTGAGCTAAAACTGAAGCTTTACTGATATGACCATGATACAAAGCATTTCAATCTAATGAATCATACATCAATCTATTAATCAGTTAATACACTCATTTACATACTTAAGCATATAACAGCTTTATTTTGACCATAAATTTAAGTATGTGTATTTTGACTATATACTAGTGCTGTGGCTGGTATTAGATTATCAATGTGCCAACCTTCTGTGATGACAGATTTGTCTGACAGATTTATACAGGAATGCCACAGCTCGGCAAAAAGCTACACGTCTGTCGGCCAAAACAGCATCCTGTCCTTCTACTAAAAATACATGCAGTTTCTCTGTTTCAGAAAGCACATTAAATTCAGGGATGTTTTCTGTAAAATCATTAAAGCATTTAAAACTGATCCAACTCATCTATTTTGTCTGAAATTCTCTAACTGTGTATTCAGTTTTGGATTCTCTTCTTATTTCTTTTTACACTAAATGTAATATCATCTCATGGCTTCTCCTACCACTGATAGGCTGGTGACATGTAAATAATCCATTCCTTCCCAAATTTTTACGCTCAGGTTTCCATTCCATCAGGTTTGTCTAGCTGACATATCATCATGGACAGAAACCCACCAACTGAAACTATATTTACGTTTACGGCATTTAGCAGACGCTCTTATCCAGAGCGACTTACAACTGTGCTTAGTGTTCCATCGGATAATGTTTCCCAGCTAGTATAAGTAGTTTAGGAGTCTAAAACTCACCCTGAGCTCAGACACTGCCCGAACAAGGGCCAGTGCTTTGACACCCAATGACACCCAATGGCTATACATCCGCAGATATATAGGTCCTCACCACAATTTCTCCATCTCATTCAGGAATTCCTCGTCCAAAACTCCCTGGTGTGATTCTGGATAACTAGTTGTTGTTGTCATGCAAGCCTGACTCATTTAGGTTTCTACTCTTTGGATGGACTACTGCAACCTCACCCCTGATTGATCTTTCTATGCAGGCTATCAGCCCGATACCACTGATCCAGAATCCAGCAACACGCCTTGTCTTCAGTCTTCCCTACATCACTTTACTGCTGTGTTCCCTTCACTCACTTCCTGTAGTTGCCCACATCAGATTAAAAATCCTGATGTTTGCCTACAAAGCCAAAAATGGACCTGCTACTCCTTGCCTTTTGACCCTTTTGGCATCCAGGCAGTTACTGAACCTCCCCTGGCTGTCTGAACAGCGGAGTCTCTTGCCATCTTCAGATGTTGACTAATGGCCAGCATTTCTGAAGCATTTAAATGAATCTTGCAAATATCTAATGTCTTAGTTCTGTATTGTGCATCAGTGTGCAGATTCAGCACTGACTCTTCTTTCTGGCACTGACCTGGCTCAAGGATAATTTAAACTTGTTTTTTCACTTTGGAGTCACTTTGGAAAACAATTCAAAATACTGTAAATGTCTAGGACATACAGTACTGTCCAGAAGTCAAAGACCCTTTATTCATTAAATTGCTACTCAAAAAGGCCATTAAATACAAGGCCATTAAGCATTCGGAAAAAAAATTCAACAGCATGAATGTATTCAGTATTTAGCATGTCCACGTCTTACCTTTATTACAGATTCCATTCTTTTCAGGAGTTTTGTTTATCTGATAGAGGCAGGTTTGGTGGTCTATCAGGTCTTACACAGTTGTTAGGGGTCCCATTTTTTTGAACCAGTACTTTGGAAACTCCTATGTCACTTCTTTATGTAAGTTGATTTTATTATGTCTATTCACAAATACAGCTCTTAAAAATGAACAACTCAATCCTTAATGGCAAGTTTGACTGGAAATGAAATAAGCAGTAGTTGACTATTTTTACAGTGCTGTATGTTTCAGTGTTTGTTAAGTCTATGTGTCCAGGTACGGTGTAATCTTGGTCTGTGAGATGCCGCGTATATCTATAGACTCCCATTTTACACTCAGGACGACAAAATGCAGGAACTCAGCAGTGTTCTCCTCCCTGATCTCAGCTGAGACGGAGTACATCGGTTAGGTGTGTGTAAGTGTCGTTGGTGTATCTGTCCCCCTGGTCAGGCTCCATTAACTCTCCCAAGGGTCGTGCCTTCTTAGCCCTCCCCATACCCCTGTGTGAGTATGTGGAGGGGGCCGTGTTTGGGACAGCACCCTGACAGTGAGTGCCATGTACTCGGGGGCCGGACTCTCTGGGTTAAACTCAGCTGTTCACGCTCCACTGGTGCACTGAAGCCTGACAAATGAGACTCATGCCCGCTCGCCCATTTCACACCCACAACTTCTCCGTCTTGCTCTTTCTCTCTCTCACCCTTGATTCGGTAACTATGATGACTGGCAGTTGTGCTGGCTGATCTTGAGCTTTAGAGGCTTCAACATTTAAAGGTAAACAGGTTTGTTTCTGTGCATCCTAAATCTGTATGTGAAAGGTTTCATTTAGTAAACATGGAAATCAAAACTATTTTGGTCACTTTTGGTTGCTGTGGTTATAGTAATGGTTAACCCTTCGACATTAGACTTAATGAAGCACTTAATAAAGACTTATATATGTATGTATATATATATATGTATTTGTGTATGTGTGTGTGTTTATCTATCCATCTTTTAGATAGACAGACAGACAAACAGACAGAGAGACAGACAGATCCATGTGTCTAATGTATGTGTAAGTGGATGTATTGCCTCTTTTAGCTTACTTGAGTGTTGTTATATGATGTGTATCCGTCATGTTTTTAATTTGCCCTCCTCTTGTACAGCACGCTATAGAACTCTATATGTGATGATCTGGCTGGAACAAAGCAGGAGAGTGGGCAGGAGAGTGCTAAGCCCAGCCAAACAGCAGAAACTGCACCCCCTATAGGGCAATAATTGAACTCTGAGAGTCTTGGCATGCCAGTGCACATTTTGATCAGAGCAATAACCTAGGAAAACAAAAACAGAGTTTGGGTTAATGTTCAAAGTTATTTTCTGTCTTCTTTTATTTAATGATGCTCACCGTCTAAACAAACACAGTTTTGCTCACCATCTAAACACAGTTTTGTAGACACCTCTGCCAACTGAAATTTTGTCTTGTAAAATGACTCTGATTCTGAATAGGACTGATGTGTAAGTATGGGCAGATACAGGCATAGAACTGGCAATGCATTTTTATATGAACCTACCTCTTAAACACAGCCTTTAGGTTATAACAATTGCTCAGAGAGTCAGATATGAGTGTTTTGCCGATGGCTTTGCTGGCCTTTTTTTTACAGCACTGCTTTCTGGCCAAGTTCCTGTACAAACTACTGTGTCCTAATTCAGCAGACACCTCTTGTAATTCATCTCCCTAATGATGACTATTCACATCTTTGCAAGATCTGGTCATTTTTTTTATGGTCCAGCAGAAGTCCGATGGGTTGGTCTTGAGGGTGCCAGGTTTTGTAAATGTACAGCATTAATGCAAAGAACTGTGTGTTTAATATTCCTTTGGCATGTCTCTGGAGCAACTAGGGGAACTAGGAGGAAGCGACATCAAGAATGAATGTCTAGTGAGGTTTGGACAGGGTGTGTGGACCTTAAATGTACACACACATGCACTCACACACATACACCTATACACACACACACACACACCTTTTGAGCAATAGTGGGTGTATATACAGTGCTCTGCAAAAGTCTGAGAACATCCTTTATTTATTTACAGTATTTTACAGTCAAAGCTGTCATTAAGAAAACACATAATTAACAGAATGTTACCCAGAAGTCTATACAACTAAATATACAGTCCTGCTCACCATTATTGGCACCCCTTCATTTTTTGCAAAACCTGTGCAATATCTTCAGAAATAAATGGAAATGTACCGAAGTTATATCTTCAGGATTTTTTAATTGGAGGTCCAAAGTAATATATAACAAAAAAACATTGTTTTTCAACTTACATGTTGTAATTTCAAAGAAGAAACAGAATAAACAGCATGGACAGCAATAAAGGCACCCCTCATTAATATTTGGTTGCACACCCTTTGGCAGTGATGACAGCCTCCAAACGTTTCTTGTAGCTATCTATAAGCTTCTTGCACTTCTCAGCTGGTATTTTCTCCCACTGTTCCTTTGGCACATTTCAGCTCACCCCAAAGATTTTCAATGGGATTGAAGTCAGGACTCATTGCTGGCCATTTTAAAACAGTCCATTTTTTCCTTTTCAACCATTCCTGTCTGCTTTTGGATGTGTGCTTTGGGTCTTTGTCTTGCTGGAGGACCCATGACCTTTGACTCAAACCAAGTTTTCTTACACTGGGTAGGACATTTCGTTCTAAAATCTCTTGGTAATTCTCTGATTTCACGGTCAAGGCCTCCAGTACCAGACGCAGCAAAGCAGCCCCACAGCATTATGGATCCTCCACCATGCTTAACTGTTGGTAGGGTGTTCTTTTCCTTATAAGCTTCATTGCGCTGTCTGTAAACAAACTGTTGCTGTGCATTGCCAAAAAGCTCTATTTTTGTTTCATCTGTTCACAGAACATTTTCCCAGAAGGATTGTGGTTTGTCAAGGTACTCTTTGGCAAAGATCAGTCGTTCCTTTTTATGTCTTTTCTTCAGCAATGGTTTGTTCCTTGGTTTAGTGTGCGGCGTATGGTACTTGTTGAAACCATGACCCCAGACTGTTCCAGGTTGGCCTTCAGGTCTTTGGACGTTTGACGTGGTTTTCCACCATTCGCACCAACCTTTGAGGACTTCTCTCATCAATTTTCCTCTTCCCTCCACGTCCAGGGAGGTTCTTGACAGTTCCATGCTTGGTACACTTCTTAATAATATTGCGCACTGTTGAAACTGGGATACCATGGTCTTTGGAGATGGCTTTGTACCCTTTGGAGGTCTTGTGTTTGCTGATAATAGCACTTCTAATGTCCTCAGACAGCTCCTTGTCTTCACCATTGTGACAAAGGAACAGGGCATAACGTGGCTTTTTAAAACACTAAAGTCATCATTCATTGACTAATTCATGTCATATGGGCACTGACAATTTATCACAGGTGATTCTCATTTGTGATTTACCACAAGTGAGTCAAAATGTGTTTCCATACTGATTTTCTGTAAAGGGTGCCAATACCAGTGTCACAGCAAGCTTTAGGTTTTTCTATTTTTCCCTCCCATTGTTTTTTTGTTTTAAATTGTTGTTTATCATTTGCTCTTTTGTATCATTTGCTCGTTTGTCTCTATAGTAAAAAGCTGTTTCACTTGATTAATTTTTTTCAGGAGATATTCCACATTATGTACTTAAACTTCATGGGTGCCAATAACGATGAGCAGGACTGTAACACTTTCCGTATTTAGTGTGTCTTAATGTGTCTTTGTTACAGCTCAGAGAGTCAAGAGACTTTGTTGAAAGTTGGTTGCACATTTCAGTATTCTGAGAAAACCAGCACTTATTTTACTTGATTTACAAATATTCTTGTTTTGTTCTTTATTTTCTTTTCTCCAAAAAAACGTCTTGACATCTATACATCCTTTTCAGACCCGTAGCGCTGAGTTTTCTTCTCATAGTAGAAGGATGGACAGAAACAACTGTGGATTGTTTCAGATCTGAAGCAAGAGTGCTATGTATCTGAGGGGACAGTTATGCTGGTCTTCCAGGTCTATATGGTTGTTAGGAGCCTCTCTGTATAATACTTTATAATACTTTTTTTTTACAGTTTTGGAAACTCTTATTTTCCTTTGACTTCCTCCTTTCTTATGAAAGATAATTGTCTTATATCTAATTTCCTTATACCTCCTTAAAATAAATAACTTGTTCTTAATAGCTACTGGAATCATATATATAATATATGTAGTCTCAGGATTATGTACTGTTCTGTATGTGTGTCTGAGACCTCCTCACTGTATGTCTCTGGCTGTGGCAACACTGGTGGTAAGCAACAGCACAACAGCACAGCCAAGCAGAACCTAATGGCTCAATACGAAAACTGCACACATGGACCCAAAGAGGAAACCACACTCATACAACCCAGAGAGGAAAAACCCTTATCAACGAGCTCGATATAATCCTTCAGCGCCTGCCAATCCACTTAAAATAGGGCAGTCTGCGTGAAATGAGCAACACCTGTTCAGCAACACCTCTCACACACACACGTTTGTTCTCTACCTTTTTAGTATGCAAGGTCACATATATATATACAGTGTATAATATATATAAAGGAAAAGGAAAAACCTTTTACAAGGAATTTTGTAAAAGGTTGTTGATCATGACATAGAACACAATGTAAAGACCTGCTGGAGTATTCAAATTATGCAGAAAACAAATAGAAAATATAAAAAACAGAGAAGGGTTTGTCGTAACAGCAACAATATATATGCAACTATATATAATAATAATGTGTTCGATCTGTATAATATATACGTAATTATTACCTATATGTAATAATTACACTATGTCTTATTGGTATTACACTGATCATCAAAAGAATAGTTGCATAAATAGTTGCAACCAGAAGACATCAACTGACATCATGAGACAAGTGAATGATTCAAGTTTCACACTCAGTCGCACATGTGAAGTAAGCAAGGACGAGTCTTATGGGTGTACCTGGCTGACCCAACAACCATGATCGTGGACATCGTGAGTCATCCTGTTAGTGCCAGCACCATTGGCAGACAGCTGCATGGCGCAAAACTACATGCACGCAGACTGTTACTACGACTGCCCTTAACACCACATCACCGCCGCCAAAGACTGCAATAGTGTTGTGTCAGACAGAATGGAGAGGCTCAGAATGGCAGCAGATCATCTTCAGTGATGACGAGAGGGGGCAGGTGTCATTCGCTAAGTGGCACATGCCAATACGTGCCATTTCCGGACGGCGGAGTTGGCACTTCGTGCTGCCAGATGCCACTTATGGACTGAACCCTTACTGGTGATGAGTCTCACTTTTGCTTTGGTGGAGATGACCAACGAACCCCTGTGTGTATGCGCCGTGGTCAGCGCCAAAATGAACAGTTTGTTGTCACGCATCACACATCCGGAAAGCCTGGTGTTATTCCACTGCACTACTACCACAAAATCTAAGAATATTCAAGCTGCATGGGATGCCAGTGTGTATCCATGTTGCATTAGCAAACATGGCCACTTGACGCCATACTGAGAGACACTACTTCTGTTAGTGTAACTCAATAAATATTGCCCACATCATCTGAATTCATCATCTGATTCTAGTAACCTTTATCTTCCTTTTTTTCCAAATATCATTGCACTTTCTTCTGGGTGCAACTATATTGTCACTGTCAGTAAATATCTCCATTTTCAGATTTTTTTTTGATTATGGATTTGAACTTGAACATATCAGTTACTCCATTCACTTCTATTGAAAGTTAAGTAGGGGTTTCCTTCTCCTATAGAGTTATCATTGTGAAGAAATGGGGTATTGAGGGTACAAAGTCTGGAGAAGCATTGTGTTGGCATAGCATGGCCCCCCCAAACACACACAAATATATATATATATATATATATATATATATATATATATATA
>CM067489.1:15628349-15691992 GCA_034552555.1 Semaprochilodus insignis | reverse complement strand
TCTCTGCGTTTCTGCATGTTTCTCTGTGTTTCTGCATGTTTCACTGTTTCTGCATGTTTCTCTGTGTTTCTGCATGTTTCACTGTTTCTTTATGTCTCTCTGTGTTTCTGCATGTTTCTCTGTGTTTCTTCATGTTTCCCTGTGTTTCTGCATGTTTCACTGTTTCTGCATGTTTCACTGTTTCTTCATGTTTCTCTGTGTTTCTTCATGTTTCTCTGTGTTTCTGCATGTTTCACTGTTTCTTTATGTCTCTCTGCGTTTCTGCATGTTTCTCTGTGTTTCTGCATGTTTCACTGTTTCTTCATGTTTCTCTGTGTTTCTGCATGTTTCACTGTTTCTTTATGTCTCTCTGTGTTTCTTCATGTCTCTCTGTGTTTCTGCATGTTTCTCTGTGTTTCTTCATGTTTCCCTGTGTTTCTGCATGTTTCTCTGTGTTTCTGCATGTTTCCCTGTGTTTCTTCATGTTTCCCTGTGTTTCTGCATGTTTCACTGTTTGTTTCATGTTTCTCTGTGTTTCTGCATGTTTCTCTGTGTTTCTGCATGTTTCTCTGTGTTTCTGCATGTTTCACTGTTTCTGCATGTTTCTTCATGTTTCTCTGTGTTTCTGCATGTTTCCCTGTGTTTCTGCATGTTTCTGTAGGCATTCTTTTCTTCTTGCTTGAGTTTCTCTGTATATTCCTCTGTTCCATGTGTGCTTTTCTGGGTGTTTCTGTGTGTGTTTCTCTGCTTGTGTGTGTTTCCCTGTATGTGAGAATTTCTGTGTGTTTCTCTGTGTATTTATGTATGTGTTTCTGTTTCTCTCTGGACCAGGCTCTGGCCGGGTCAGGTGCTGCAGATGAACACAGTCAGATTAGTGACAAGAACGAAGTGAAAGATTCACTTTTTTCTTCACCCTATTCCTCCAGTTTGGCCTGGTTGTTTTAGTCATGGCTGGATGTGAGTGTTTCACTACTACTAGGCAAAATGGCATAAATCAACTCACTTGCACATACACACACACACACACACACACACACACACACACACACACACACATAAACATACATATACAAACACTGCAGAGCCAACGATTGGCCTTTCATTTTTTATCCTCTCTCCCTGCTCCTGGCCTGTACTGGTGGAGGAGACTGAGGAATCAATGTTTTCTGCAATGCAGGATTATCCTTCTACAGGCTGGAGAGTGTGAGTTCAGGGCTGAGTAAGGGTGAGCCCACAGAGAGAGAGAGAGAGCGAGAGGGAGGGAGGGAGTAAAGAGACAGATGGAGGAAAAGAAGAGATGGTGAGTTCTTAAGAGGCACAGAGAGTTAGAAAGAGAATAGAGAATGAGTGAGAGACAGAAGAGGAAAAGAGACATTTAGAGAAAGTGAGACATACGGATAGGGAGAGAGAGAAGGAAACAAGAATAATAGAGAGGGAGAGGTGGGGATTGAGAAAGAGGCAGAGAGAAAAGAAAGAAAGACAAAAAAGAAAGAAAGAAAGAAAGAAAGAAAGCAGAAGTAAGACTGAGTGAGACAGTATGTGAAAGAGAAGACAGGAGATAAGGAGAATGAGGGGAAGAAAGAGAAAGAAAGAAAGAGATGGAGCAAGAGAGAGAGGAGCAAGAGTGAGAGGGCGAGGGCGCGCGTGCGCAAGAGAGAGAGAGAGAGAGAGAGAGAGAGAGAGACCATAAAGCAGTGGGTCTGGATGAAGAATGGCTCTCTGCGTGCTGCGGCTCTCTCTCCTGGGGGAGAGTGCTATAAATCTCCTGCCTCTTATCCTGCTGCTGTATTGATAAGCTTTCCTCTGGTGGAGGAAGAGCAAAGACTGGACGAAGAGAATAGAGGCCATGTATAAACAGCCACGTTCAGGTGGGGGGAAATAGCCTGACCACTTCTTTGATGTTTTCTTTTTCTTTTCACAAAGTTTGAGCTCAAAGTTACTTTAGCAATAAAGCAAAAGTAGTGGAAAACAACACCATTCAATCATGTGGCATTCACACATTACTGGAGGTTACATTTGCTTAAAGGGCCCTGCTTTATAGATTAAATAAGAGGTACAGCCATGAAGACACTGTTAAAGTTTCAAAGTGTGCCACACACTCATCTGTCCATATAGTCCAGCTACAAAACAGCCTGTTTAGATTTGAATCGTAATAAGTTTAATTTTTTTCAGTATGTCAGAGCAGCTAATATTATACTTTTATATTATATATTATATTATATATATTATATTATAATACTTTCAAAACTCAGCAAAGTCTTCTAAAAGCACCGCAACACAAACAGCCAGTTCAACTCTAAAATATAAAGAGAGGTTGGAAAATGGTCACTTCAAAATGAACAATGAGTGTTTTGGGTACAAAATAAAATTGAAGTGGAAGTGAAGTGGAAACACAGAAAACAGGGCTTTTAAAGAACTGCCGGATTTTGGAGTTCCTGAATCCTGAAGGTAATCATTTTTTAGGGTGAAGCTATGGTCAAGATTTATATAGATGTAGAGATTGTCTCATGGGACTTGAGTGAGTGTCCCATGTCAGCTCTGGTAACTTATCATCGATGCTGAGGGAACGGACTAAATCTATTTCCACATGCCCAAGCTGAGCTGTGCATGTTGTGGCAAGGACACTGCAGTTTGTAAAAGATGCTCGCTATACACACACACACACCATAAGCGTGCGCACAGTGGGTGCAGTCTGACAGGCCGATGCAGCAATCACTTGAGTGTGATGAAGTGGCTGACTCTATTGGAGGTTGTATTAATGACGGGCAGAGTGAGTCGGTGGACGCAGACCAGCAGACGCACTCTAGCGAAATTGAAGGAGCGCTTGACATTGCACTGACACAGATTGTCTGAAGATCACAGTGGGGGGGGGGGGGCAAAAACTGGACACAAGCGCTGGAGTTAACCAGCAATGCAGAGGCACATAAGGACCATGGAGTAAAACTTTACTTACACAGTTTAATAGATAATTTCACCAAATCTCTGCCTAAATGTAAAGTCAGAAGGTCATGTGCTATTCTAGTGAGTCCGAATTGTTCACAGTGATGCCAGTAACCAGACGTCTGATAAATGTCTCTAAAAAGTTTACTCACAGAAAGTTACATGCAACATGTTTATGAATAGGCTAAGTTTCAAGATAATGTTCTGGACTAAACTGTTTAAAGTCCATCATTGGAAAAGAGGTAAATGAGCACTGTAAGGCAAAACAATCCTCAAACTTATTTTTTGAGATTTGCCCCTATTTTTCCATCATCATTATATAGACCGCATTGTTTAGGACAGTAAATAACATACCGAGTGCCAACTGTCTGTCCTTTAGCACGACTGGCGACTGTTGCGTTTGATAAGTACGCAATTGGCATTCTGCAATCTCACAAACTTGAAATATTGAGAATGATAAAAAATGATCACAAACTTTAAATTACTATAACAAATGTAGCAGCAAAATAAAATATTTGAATATTTGAATGTGCCATGGACATAATGGAAAACACGGCTTATGTTTATGTTGGTCAAGTGCTGGTATCTGTCTGTATTCTGTTGATGTTCTATAAAGTGTTGTTTCTTCGAAGTGATTCATTAGCGTTCAAAGTGAAAATGGTGTTTACTTCTTAAATAGAAGAATCTCTCTCTATCTCTTTTGTCCCCTCATATAATAACTAATTTTTAGTCCACATGTAAAAAAAATAAATAAATAACAGTACACTTACTGATGACACATACCAACATACTGAACCAGTAAAACAAAGACACTATCGGGATGTACAGAGCATCATTGAGGGAAGGTAATCTTGGAAATCTTTATTTACATTGCTTAAATAACAACAAAATTATGAAAAACACAAAAAAGGAGACCAGCTTCACTGAGTGATCAACCTTACTGAGTGATATTACTCTAGAATCTGAGCTCTGTATTGTACAAGTAATACAGTATTTAACCAGAACTAGCCATTTCAATAAAACCTTACTTACATTGCTTAAATAACAAAAAAGGAAAATTACAGAGCATAGAACCTGATACATTCTACCACTGAAAAAGCATGCAAGGCAAGTGAAATGATCTTAAATCTAGTCTCATATTTTGCATTTTAAGATTGTTGTAAGATTATTATTTTTAGTCTTTTTTTACTTATTTTAAATGATTCTATCAAATCAAAGTCTCACACTTTGTACTACACTTTGTACTACACTAAGTTTGAACTTTTTAAGAAATATGCGTGGAAAATATAGTCAATATTTCACTAGATAAAATCATTTAAAACAAGTACAACTTGTCTAAAAACAAGTAAGAAAAAAAATAAACATACTGACTAAATTTAAGACAATTTCACTTGTGAAGATACCATTTCTTGACTTGTATTGTACTGTAGCGTTTAGGGACAGCAGAAAGAAGGGATGATGACAGATGGATAGATGGATAAAGGGAACTAGAGAGATGGAGAGATCTGACTTTGTAGAGTTTCTGTTTCAAGTCTTTGTGCACTGTGGCTAAGACAAGCTCAACATACGGCCGTCCGTATTTATAGCCAGACTCTTTTTCACACTCTCTCACACAGCATGATATCTGGCAAGTTCTGTCTTCATCTCAGAAGGAGGAAAAAGAATAGAGTTAAATGACAGTCCTGGATCTGAGCGTCTCTGTCCTGTGTTCTCCCTCCACCTAAACGCAGAGAAAGAGAAGAGTTAGTATGTTTGGAAGCAGGTCCAGAATAATACATACTGAGAAGATAAATGTGTTTTTTCCACAAGTCTGGAACAGACACATATGGCCAGGGATGACTCCCATGCTAAAAATGTAGCTGTGAATTTTTTTCTTCCCTTTGTGAGAAATAACATCTTCACACGGAACTCACTTTCAGGTAAACCCTGAGAAACTCGTTCCGACAGGCCAAAATTAAATTTGAATTCTGAATCTATTGACAGTTTGAGAGTTATTTTTAAGAGGTTCATGTATGCATTGGAACCCTTTGTTCTCAGCAGTTCCCTGCCAGTCTTCACACTACATGCCATCTCCTCATCTCAACTTGACTGCTCAGATTAAAACAGCACTAAATTTTCATATAGGCAAATGTGTTTAATAGGGAAACACTGATATGGACTTTCTGGGTTGATAATGATAACACAATTTACCTTCATCATTCAAATTATTATGTAGCTTTATAAAGAGTGACAACAACTAAAAAAAATACAGACTATGTTATTCAGAGTGACGGAGTGGTATATCAGTACTGTTCCTGCCTGAACAAGGAACCAAACTCCAGTCTACTGCAGACTTATCCACTATAGAGCATTTCAGAGAGAGAGAGAGAGAGAGAGGCAGAGAGAGAGAGAGAGAGAGAGATTAGAAATAAAAACTAACTCTTCAGCTTCTCAGACAAACACCCCATGTGAGAATTCCACATATGTGTGCTATTCGTAATGACGTAACTAACACTAACCAGTAATTACAGAATGAACGAGCATAAGTAGATGTAGAGATCGCAGGAGCTGAAACATCTACCATCTTCTTTTTGAAACAAATTAAATCAGACTGTGCGGTGGGGAGAACAAAGCTAGACAGACGCAGATGCAGCTCTAGAGACAGCTTTAATAAGTGCAATGTCATGACCCTGCTGCATTGTCCTAAAACTTTGCTTTGCAGGGTCTGACATTTAATCGCTCCATCCCCAAGTGGGGCTCCCCCTTTTGGGGACTGTAGAGCGAGGAAGAGGGGGAAAAAGTCACAGCACAGCTGAACGTGTCTTCGATCTGCCAGTTTGTTTTTGTACCCCACGAGATCATCAAATCTTCACAAGCCACTGTCTGAACTTTCCAGACTACAGGCCAAAAGTTTGGGAGCAACACCAACTTTGTAAAAATAAACATGAACATTCTGTAGACTGCAGCCCAGGGTTTGGAACACAGCAACAGTTAACAGTAAACAGGTCAAATCAGTTATGTTTGATTATCCAAATATTTCCTGAATGTTTGATAAAGGTAATCGATGACTGTAATCTGCAAGAATACAACACTGCAACACCTGTGGAGTAATTTATAACTACTTCGGTTAAAATTAAGATCAACAATCATGTACAGAGGAGGTTGTTGGTAAAATGATCTGAAGCAAAAAGTATTTTTTAAAATATCACTGGTTGCTTCTGGGCTGCAGAGTAAGCAACTTTCCTGTTATCCTTTGTATGTGATTGGATGTGACCCTGTTTCATGTAAATGATTTTATCATTAAGCTGTACCTTACCTGAACAAATAGTGGTTAATCATTTAATGGCTGTAAGGGCTCCTCATGGAGACATCTGCGTTCGTTTGTAGGTTTCGTTTGTTACGGAGAGCCGTACAAGTCTTGCTCCATAGTAGTCCACAATGTAATCGGACCCGTCAGACGGACCTACGATCTAAAGAGGACAAACACGATTTAGCATTTAAACACTCAACAACAGGAAGAACTACGGCATGAGTTACATTACTGTTCAGGGGTGTGGAATCACTCGACTCATTAACTATTTTTGCTGTTTTACCTACAGTTGTATGCAAAAGTTTGAACTCACAATTACTGTTTATTTGTTGAATTTGACATATTCAAAGTCACATTTTATATTTTATATTGTGTTTTTTTTAAACACAACTAACTGCATTCAAGTTTGTTCCCTGTGTAGGATATTTACCTATATTTACTTACTTTAATTTAGAAAAACAACAAAACATACTTTTTTTTTATTTAAACTTTTACATACCACTGGAGACAAATAAACAGTGTTCTAATTTCAGGCCTCTTTCTTTAAAACGTGCCTCATTTGTTCTGAAAAGAAATTCAAAGGCAACAACTAAAGCTTAACAAATTGACTGACCATTAAGCAATTACAAAAACACAGCACATACCATCTACCACATCCACACAATGGAAGGATTGGACAATCTTACTTCTCGAAACAACTTACTACCATAATGCAGATAAAATCACAGGACACAAACGAGTGAGATTTCGTATGAGATGTTTAAATCACATGCATCTTTACTTTGGAAAAGTGAAACATATGCCTTGCTGGAGGACAGCCAGAACACAGAGACAGGACAGAGGGACTCTGGAGTCTGATTTGATTTCTGTTATTCACACAAACTTTATTTCCAGAGATGAAATGTACTGTTATAAATGATGAAATGGTCAATAAATTAGACTACATCAAACGTCAGATTTTACTGGTTTAAAGGAGCGCGAGTCTGTTTCAGGGATTTTACTTTGGCTGTCCTGTAATTCAACCACTGATAATTCCCTAAGCAATGAAAATGTGGATATTATAAAGTATGCACCAAGTTATACTTGGACATTTTATGGAATATTTCAAGTATTTGGATACAGTAGCAGTATGTGGATACACTGAATTATAGTTCAGTGACGGGAAGCTGCAAGGGAAATAATTAACGCATTAACGCAAGGAAAATGGATTTAACTTTTGGACAGTAGTGTATATATAATCTTATGTAAAGTTTTGAACACCCACAGTCAAATACTACATTTTGTTGATATGTTCATAAAGTGAAAGTAAGTTAATTTGATAAATAAGCCAAATTCAGAGGTTCTCTTGTTCAAGTCTTTATGGATTTAGAGAGTTTTATGAGATGAGAAAGTTCTTGGGTTCGACCCCGCTCTTAGTAAGACCCTCCGAGCTCTGGGGATACGAGATGGCCAATCCTGGGCTGTGTCCAGCTCTAAGATGGGCTACTGTCAGTGCAGTGTGGGACCGATGTGTACAGACAGTGTAATGGCTTTTTGGTGGCCTGTGTGTGCAGTGCCTAGCCGGGCTGCCTCTGCTCTGCATCAGGACATGGTTGGTAATGAGAACATGCGGCTGGGGCTGGCCCAAACACACAGTACTGATTCTGGGTTCTACGACGTCCAGATTAGAACTTGTCTGGCCAGAAACCAACACCAGCTATTTCCTCTCACTCTGATACAGCCTGATTGGAAGGGCTGGATTGCTTGGCTCATTTACAGTATCATGGTATTACGTGATAACACACACTCATGTTTGTATTTGTATCTTTTCGTAAGAAAAAGTCTCTCCTTTTAAAAAAAACAAAAACAACAACAACTAAAAAACATGGTCATTGTAATAAGACTAGCTCAGAAGAACATGTTTGGTTGCAGATTTCTTACTGACGTACCCAATCATTGCACAGATTCATAAAACATCTTTACCAGAAACACTTGATTAAACTTAATACAGCCAAACCAGGTAGGATGATATCTACATAGAAGACTGGGCTGCTACAAGAATTGGAAATGGTTAAGCTAACACACTGACATAGTATTAAATTACTTCTTATTGTATTAGTATTATTTATGCTCATTCCAAATGCTTATTCGTGTTTTTTTGATAACACAAAAGCTTACTACCCAGTTAAATAGCTTATGCCTAGTGCTGTATAACCTCTTTACTGGACAAATATCGTAAAAATATATCATGACACTTAAGGCTTTTTCCCTGATGTTTGATATGCATTATGGTATTTAATTTTTCTTATGTTTCAAAAGTTGGAACAGACAGTGCTGCCACATGAAAAAAATGCTGTCACTATTATTGTTACTTTTAACTGAAGATTTCACAGACTGTTTTGCACTAAATCCAGTTAAACAAGCATAATTATGCTCTCTTTGTAACAAAGCATAGCGTGGGCCAGTGTTTAAGTACTGACAATATCCATGATTAAGGTACGAGATAAACTAGGAAATAATTAGTTATTCAGCACATTAATAATAAATATTTATAAAAACAACAACTACTTGAACTGAACAATATTAAAGCTGCGCTACATAAGGTTTGGGGATTTGGAGACCTCTCTGGTGGAAATGTGTAACTGCACACAACAAACAGAAGAACATTTTGTACAATCTTATTTTATTAAAGTTTTTCTCCTGATTCAGAGGACTCCACCCGACTTAAAGAATTACCTCTGTTAACCCCAAAGTCCTATGATTGTGTCCTGAAAATGTATAAATACCACCCCCCCCCACACACACATACACACACATACACAGCCCTGTCCCATCAGAAAGCAAATTGAAAAGTTACATATTACCATTTATCTTCAAGTCTTAGCTGGAAAACTCTGGACGATGGAGTCATTAGACAGAATCGATGAATATAAATAATAACAGCATGTTGTAGGTGTTTATTCATTACTTTCGAGAGGCTGGCGTGCTCTTAGCGGAGGTAGTTGGATGTAAAATATGGCGCTGTAAGGACGAGTGGTGTGCGTAAATGGGCTCTCAGGGGAAACGATAGTCTTTATCAAAAGTGTCACGCTTTAAAAACAGAGCACCCGGACAGCGTACAGCTAATTGAGAGTGTAAGTGTGTGGCGGCCCGCCGTGCCAGCCGCACTTCTTAAAAGCATTGCTCTCTCAGGGCCTTCAATAAGACATTAAGAGAACAATAAACGCTCGGAGAGCCACTGTTAATCAAAGTGCTGGGGCCATTTAAAAAAAAAATAAAAATTTTGTAAAAAAAAAAAAAAAGAAAAAGAGGAAAGCTTGCTTTATTCCTCTGCCGGTAGCAAAGCGTGGGCATGTCAGTGGAGTAAAAGCAAGGAAAGAAGAATGAGATAAATGTGTGTATACAGAGGCTGAAACAGAGTCTATAGCTTTGAGACACGGAGTTTCCCCAAGTGTATATAATTACATGATTTAAACAGACCCAGATCAAAAGCCTAGCTGTAGACTAGGAAGGGTTTTAAGGTGAGAACCTTGGTTGACAATGTAATTTAGTTCATGCGCAGGTGTAGTGTCGGGAAAAACAGAGCAATAGGAGCTTTGCTACAACATGATGCTTTATGACTGTGTGGAGTATAACGCAAGATATGAACTTGTCCACTGTCAAAAGACAGAGTATACCAATAACATGAAGCACATGCATGCTACCGAGTGCTGTTTGTATGCATGTCAATAGATGGAGCTTAAATGAAGCAAGCAACACATTGACAGGGTAGGATTATTTCACTCTTGAGGAATGCAGTAGTAAAAATGCACACTGTAATGTCTGTAACAGCAGTATTTTAAGGGGTGGCATGACCTGCATATATCAAATTTAATTAATCAATTAAAATAAATTATGCTCAACAGCACAGCAACTTACTGAAACCATTTAAATAGCAAGCCAAACAACCAGTAAATCCCAGAGAAACTGCTTTTACTAAAATGCAATACTTAAAGCGGAACAGTATAAATATTAGGCATAATATAGGAGGCACCTATCAAGTAGTTAGGTCGGATAGAGTCGGTATTGGAACCAGCACTTAGTAATCTGCAAATATTTGAGGATTAGTTTTCTGGTATCGGTGCATCCCTTTTTAGATTAATATAGAACTTTTTATCAACACTTGGTCACTTTAGAATCAGTGGAAAACATTTAGAATATTTAAGTAAACATTAAGTAAGCATGTTGTATGTTATTGCTGTATTATATAATATTCTGCAGCAAAGATGCACTGATACCACTTTTTCCTTTTTGATACCAATAACTGATACATAAACCTATGGTATATACAACACTCAGAAAAATCAGAAAAGGTTGAGACAGTAATGCAATAAAAAAGTGTTTCTAACATTTACTTGGAATTTAATTTTAACTAACTATTGATGTGATTTTAACCAGGAGACATCAACAGGTGAGTGAAATCATGATTTGGTACAAAGGTTAAGTCTTTAAAGAGGGGAAAAAAAAGGGCAGAGGATCTCCAGTTTGTAAACAAAAGTGTGAGAGAATTATTAAAATGTCTAAAGACAGCATCACAATACAGAGCTACATTCACAAATGCCACTTTTCTTTACTGTGCAAAATAGAAGCCTTATGTTTACCATGTCAGAAGCGGTGTTGACTTCTCTGGGCTCAGAAAGAAAAAAGAATATCTTGTCTTCATATTGTCTGCAATGAAGGTACAGTCAAAGCAAACAAAAATCCTGAGTTTATTTTTTCCAATTTCCCTATTGTCCCAACTTTTTCTGATTTGGGGTTGTACATGTAAGCCAGCTGTTGTCCAGCAGCTTCTCTGGCTTGGCAAAAATGGTGCTGAATGATTTCATATATCCAAATTTCTCAAGACATTTGTTTTATATGTGCATCTCTTTCACTCACGGATCTCCCTTAATAACAATCTGGACTAACGTTAACTCAGACAGTAAGTGACTGCGCAGTGGCAGATGTGTGATTACAGAAGGAAACCTGACTCAGCCATTCAGGTAAGAATAAATTTAGCCGTGAGCATCTCTTTGTCTTTTGTCTACTAGGTTGCATCCACTCATCAGCTTTGTAGTATGGGTCATAGGTATACATATCCGTATCCCCATTAACAGTATTGGTGCAACACTATTTTGTAGTGTAGCACTGCATTCCTCAGCCTCATCATTAAACAGAACTCATGATTTTGATTTCATTCATCTATGTTCTCTTAGTACAATACCCAGCATGCACTGCACAAAAACGTCAGACAACCGTCAGATAGCCAAGAAATCCACTGATCTAGAGTTAATAAATACAGATGTGATCTTTGACTTTCTAGCAATAATGTTAACTCTGTGGCTTTGGCCTGCATTCACCAGCTATCAGGAAAAAACTCTCAGCACTACTGTGGCACCGCTGCAGGAGCTGATATACCAAAGGTTATAGTTCTACACAACTTGCCCCTTTATGGTAACTTGGTATAATGATTTGACAGTAAGGTGTTGACTGGGGGGTCAGGCACATGCTTCTGCCATGTATAGTTTCATTTAGACGCAGAGAGCCTAATGAGAATGGAGCGGGTGCGGTTAGGCCTAATGAGATGACAAATGGAACAGCTATTTCCCCTCCAGTTGCGTTCAGGGGCCCTTAACGGGGGTTAGGCGGGGTCCATGGGAGCACGGAGGGAGGAGGGACAAAACAAACCATGCACTCATCAGCTTATTTCACAGAATTAGAGCCACAAGAGGAGACAGCACAGAGACACAGGTTTTACTAAACACACACATGCAGTGTCAGGACATACACGCTGTGTGTATGGAACATATCTAACTAATGTCCAAGGAAAAAATAAAATCTCCAAAATGGTTTCTTTACAAGAGAAAAATAAACCGTTCTTTACTTTTTAAAGCATTCCATTGGTCCATACATCATTAGATTTGGTAAGAAATGCCATAGTACGGTTGTAAGTCGCTCTGGATAAGAGCGTCTGCTAAATGCCTCAAATGTAAATGTAAATAATCATCTAGAAACAATAATTTTGCTACAGTATAATGTTTGTAAATATCTGTGTGTTATAATTGCCACAGATAACAATTTGTTTTTATTTATTTACAAAACCCACTTGATTTTATTTTTTCACCATAGGGCTGCTGGACTGATCTATTTAAACTGAGTGGGCTGAAAGTGCAGTTTATTTACATGTAGTTTGTTGCTACAACATCATGGTACATAATCAATATGTAAATACATTATACGTAAGATTTAAGCAGTTGATCAGTCATCGTTATAATAACACTTGAATTAGAATGGACTGCACTGTGTGAATTCCACTGTGATTACCTGCATTCAATTTTACCAAAATGATTTGCTCAATGGTCAGGATGTTCAAAGCACATAATTAAATCCCTTTCTGCTTGTTAAGAGAGGAGAGCTCACTGGCATACTTCATTCTTCTGAATTAGTTATTATCAGACCAAGAGTTTGATGACAAAGGTCATTCATTTGAAGCAGTGTTTTTTACAAAGCACCAAAAAATACTGGGGTGATAACTGCACCACTTTTCTCCACAAGTCTTCAGTCTGCTAAATGCATGTGTGTGAAATAAGAAATAAGAAGTTTTGGTTTCACTTCCATTTTGCAGCAGTTTGATAAAAAATATATAAATAAAAAATCCTTTAAGTGTGTGCAGAAATTGAAAACACATCATGGGATTCTGTTTCATGACCCATCCTGGTTTTGCTGATTTTTTCAGTAAACTGTAGAATTCTTATTATTTTTGTTCAGTACAGGTGGTTAGAAGCTATTGGCTCTGATGTGCTACTGTTTTGATTTTAGGAAATCTAAAAAAAAAAAAAAAAATGAATAATTCAAGTAATTTCATGACATAAATAACGTTACACAGATAGCTCACTTGTGGTATATTACGGTGCTGTTTCTTTACCAACATTAAAATGCTGTAGGATAATTACAAACAACAGTTATGCTGAATAGCTGATTGCCTCTTTGATAAGACTCTTTATTTGATTATCTGATGTTTTTTTAAACAGGCAACTGATTGTTTAAGAAATTAGAACGTCACTTTAGCATCTGTTCATTCTTTCATCCTATAAGCCACATGTCCTTCGGGGTCATGCAGGGTGCTGGAGCCTATCCCAGCGCTCACTGGGTGGAAGGCAGGAAACACCCTGGACAGGCCACCAGTCCACTGCAGTAATTGAAGAGCAAATACTTCTATTTATACTGTAACATTGGCAAATAGTACTATTATAGTACTAGCATGAATCGTTTACTTTTCAGGAACTGGGGTGGATACATATTTTCGAGATGTGGCCTCAGATTGATAGCTAGCTGCTAATCTCTGCCTACATAGCTTTCATACAATTTCATCTTGAAGTTCCACAATTTTGCCATCTACTGACCTTTGAGTACTGCTCTGAACTGTCTACAAACTGAGCTTTTTTTTTTTTGGATCATTCTCTCTCTCTCTCTGCGATTTGATTGTGAGCGCTCTACCATCATTACCATAGGGTTGTTGTTTATTTGCTTGTTGAAGCTGGACCTACAGTTCATTTCAAATCATGGAAGTACTGTAGCTTGACTCCTGTTGTTCATGCAGTGCATCCAGTGATGCAATCCAGGACCACGTGAGAACTAGTGAGGCAGACAGCTACATTAATGCTGTTTTTTTTTTTAAAATTCAAATGTGTTTTTTTTTTTTTACACAAAATTATATCTATAATCAAATTTATAATGTGTGGCACTAGTCAGCTAGGCTCTCGTTTTGTCATCCGACATGCGAAGAACGCTGCATGCACACACTGCCCCCCTGTGGCACATCGATGCAGGTCATAGGAAATACGACTCTTATTTAAAACACTGTCATTCTTTAGTACTGGTACTAATAAAACAGGGTATCAATGTTTTTAAAGAGATGGTATTGCTGTACTTTTCTAGTATCTGTATACTATGCAACACTATTAGAATACCGACAAAACTTGATCAGGGCACACTTACATGTACATTATACATTATACAATACAGTGTATTGTGCAGTCCTAGTCTGAACAAGTGGCATGAAGAACTTCACACAAACAAAGAGGTCCAAAATTCTGGATCAGTCTTACATACCTGCATGGATATCAACATGAAGTCCACCAGACTTCCGATTCCACAGAACCCCACAGTGCAGAACTTAAGCAGTCCTAGAAAGACACACAGCACTTATCACTTATCTCCACACACACCGCAGCACTGTTTAACTGCAAACTGCCAACATCACCCTCTGCCAAAATCCTCTATTCTCTATGGGGCCACATGAGGTCCGCATAAGCTATTAGGAGGGCCAATGTGTGCCACACAGAACAGTGCACACAGGTAATACTGGTCTATGAGGGGGTTTGTTTGATTGCTTGTATTGTGGCAGGCTGCTGCTGAGGCTTTGAAGCCAGTCAGCGGCAGGTTTTTTAGGTCAAAGAAATTACACAGCCCTTTGCAGGTGAAATAAGGGGAGCTAGAATGAAAAGCAGCCGCCCAACACAATAGAGGCTGAACAGCTTGTGGCCCGGGGGCCCATTGTGTGTAAAACGTCTTCAAAACAAGAACATGAGCCAAAACAACGTGTTGTTCAGAAAATGTGTCATTGTTTGCAATAATGATGTGTTAACTTGTTTCCATGAATGTAAAAAAAGAAAAAGGAGTCAACACCTTCATTTCCAACCACATCCATTTGGATACACACTGAACTGAACAATTGGTCAGTTCAAGCCATTAGGGGTCCAAAAGAATTACAATTAATTAATCCTCCCCCATCTAGTAATTTAAACATAATTACTGTTAATCGTCAGTAATAGCACTGATAATTGGTCACTGAAGGGCTTAAGCGTGTTGATTCCAGCACTGATATCAAAAGAGCTGCCTGCAGAGAGCCTGTTCAGCTCCGTCAGGCTGGGTCTTTACAGCTGAATGGCACAGTAGCTTGGAGGTCAGACCAGACCAGGTGCAAACCTTATAGAGAACGCCTGCAGAACTGGCGCAGACTCCGTGTGGGCTCTCCTTTCACCTGCTCCACTCACAAAAAAAGCCCAGGAAGAAGGGAGGCCTTCAGCCGCTTGGGCCTTTTGTACTTCTGCAGGTGCTTAATTGATAAGAACGCTCTTAAAACATGGAGAGAAGGAGAAAAGGAGCACCTCACTCTGCATCCTGACCTACCCTGGAGTTTATATATAAAGTGTGAGCTCCTCCAGGTGAGATAGCGTTAGTAGTGTTTATTTTCTCAAAGCAAATGCCAGTTCCCCGTGTCTCTATTCACTGGGCTGGATTTGGACCCAAAAAGGAAACACACAAGCAAACTGGGGACACTTGCTGCTACATTTAGTTAAAGATTACAAAAAGGGTCCAAAACAGGAAACAGTCTGACGGATATCTGATTGAGGTATTTGTTTGAGAAACGAGGCATGTGAAATATGGAACCACAGGATTTCATAAGAGGATTTTACAAAGTTGTCTGTTGGATACCCATGCCTGCAACAAAGGACATTTACAAACAATTACAATTTTGGGCTGTGTATGAATGTTCTAAGACAAAGAATGCAATGAAGCACAAAATAAGTGGTGAGTTTGTCAACATTATTAAACATAATGCAAGTAATGAAAGTTAGCATGGCTGAAAAGCCCAATCCCCCAGAACTGACATTATGATGTAGATGAGTGTAAAGAACACATTATATGTGGTAAGAATAAACAGTACGTCTTAAGGGGACAAATAAGTTCTGTTAGCTTACAAGAGTTTTTCACTAGCTGGCTTGTGTGTGCGCTTTTTTTATTCTCTGTACCCCAGGATTAGAGGAATTTTGGGTCAGATTTCAATGAAAGTTTAACAAGATCACATCTGACCTGGGTTGTTGCTAGTTACATTTACACAAGTACAATTTCAACAGATTAGTTCTTTTCTGAGCATATAATCACATAAATACACATTTGAGACAATCAAACTAATTTCTACTTAGTTCCATTGCAGTCATTAACAATGCTTACTTTTATTGATACATGCTGTACTGACAACAGCATCTGTACTGCTCTGCAATTGATTGCATCTCTGACTTTTGAGTTCCATTACAAAGTATGCACCAAATTGCCTGGTATACCTTACATTAGCATGTGGTTCATGTCCAGATCATATCTGGATGTGGCTGGATTCCATTTATGCTCTTTATTAAAAAATACAGTTTGACCAGATGAGACGTATTTGTACATTCCTCCATGTAAAAAGCATGTCAAAAAGCACATTTCCGTTTTAATTGTGCTTACTATTTTCTCCTGTTATAAGTCGAAAAGCTTGGCTTGAATGCTTTCGTCAGCCTGAAGTGCAAAAAGGCACTTTATTTTAGGAATAACTTCAGGCTTGTGTGTCCTCCATCTTTCGTTTCCTTGTTTATCCTTTCATCTGATAGTCATCACTTGGCAAACGTACGTCCGTTTATGTAATTATGTCTACGTACATAGAAAACACATTATATTTACACTCGCTTAGCGCGTGTGGTCAAGATCCGTCTCTGAACACTCCTGAATGTTCTCCGAGTGATTTGATTGTAATCCAATCACAATGTATTCTGGCTGTGTTTACACATAGCTGTCCATGTGGTCAAGGGAAATTAAAATTTGAGCATGCTGATGACCTTGAAAACCTAAAAACCATAAAAATCACATGTTTATGCCAGGTGTAAATAGGCCCATTACAGAAGAACAGAGTTTAACAAACTCCTGTGCTGATATACGCTGCATATACTAAAGTTACATTCCACTGCAGGTGTGTAAGTTACTCTGTATTCACTGAGCACTTGAGCAGTGTTTTGTTTTATTTTTGCATGCCCACATAATTGTTTTTGCAAATGTCCTTTGAGTCATAATTTCACAGAAATAACAGTGCCTCGGTTTTAGGCTACTCTTCACGTTTCATCTAGTACTCAACACAATGCCAAAGACCACTATACCCAGCGAGGAACTAAAAACTAAATTTCATGATAAATATGTCATCGGACATTGCATGACAGATGGGGTGACATGGTTTTTACCCTGAGTAAAAGTTCATTTTATATTCTTGCTTAATCTGCTTGCGTATATCATGAAACCATAAAGGAGCAAAAAGGATCCTGTTACAAAGCAGGAACATCTAATTTATTCAGTACCCTGAATAAATCAGCAGCTAATCGCTACAGGGTTATCAGGGTCAAAGACTTACCTAGAGCTGGATAGCCCAAATAGAACCGATCTGCCCCCAGCCACCCCAGGAAGAGTGACAAAGCAACAGCCACTTTGTATGAATAAGTAGACCTAGTTGAACAGAAAAAAAAAATTATATGAGATACAAAGAAATAAAGCCAGCTGCAAAATACATTACTCAAGTATAACATGCAGCTAAGTAAAGAGAGGGAACTTACACATTTCGACATGGGATACTTTTATTAAATCCAACCTCTGCGCCACTGAATTTATATATGTTTCCATTTGGTAGCACGCAGCTGACATTGGGTGCAGGAAAACACTCCACTGAAACAATAAATGACATATTTAGTTTTGCAATGAGGAGTCTTAAACATCACAATCCAGAACCTACAAAAGTTGGGAAACTGTCTAAAAATCAGAATCATTAAAACACAATTTTTAAATGAAAATATGTGTAAAACTTAAAAATATATGCACATTTTAAACAGTAAGACTTTGGAAACTGAGGGGACCAACTGCTGTAGTTTTGAAAGTGAAATGTTTTACTATTCTTGCTTGGTATAAGATTGCAGCTGCTCAATAGTTTGTTACATAATGTGCCAAATGTTTTCAACGGGTGATGTCTCTAGACTGCAGACCTGGTTAACACACAGACTATTGTACTACAAAGCCATATGTGCAGTGTCTTGTCGAAACAAGCAAAGTCTTCGCTGAAAATGTTTGCATCTGTATGGCAGAATATGTTGCTCCAAAACACATTTACTTATGGTGCCTTCACAGCAAGTGACCTATACCTTCATGAATGCTGGCTTTTGTGTACTGTGTGCTGTGTGATGACAACAAGCTTGGAATGTTTCCTCTCCTCTTTAGCCCAGAATGGTTTTATCATGCAATTGGTGATATCGTGACAAACTGTGTTCACAGACCTTAATTTCTGGAATTGTTTCTGAGACCATTATTCTTGAACTGTTGCACTGTTGAATTTGCCTGAGCAGTCTTACACAGAGGGGTGAACACCTTCCCATCTTTAATTATGAAAGACTCAGTCCCTCTGTGATACTCTTTTCATACTCGGTCCTGTTACTAACCTGTTGCTAGTTTGGCTGATTAATTGTGAGATTATTAACTGTGAGATAATTTACTGTGCTGCTACTTATTTCGAATTGTGTTGCTGGCATCAAATTTTAAATGGCTGTATATTTTTTAAAGAACGATACAATTTCTCTGTTTGAACATTCGATATGTTGTCTTTGTACTATTTTTAATTAAATATAAGGTTTAAATGATTTGCACATCGCTGGAAAGTTTGTTATATAATTTCTATTTGGTGGTAAAAAAAAAAAAAAAAAAAAAAATCTTGCATACTTACCCCATGCTACCAGGTCCTTGCAGTTTTCTGGTTCTTGAGTTGCATCATTTATTTTAGGGCTTTTACAAAGATACTTAATTACTGTCAAGGAGAAGTATAAGCTGCTTTGGTTTCATATCTTCTAGACACATTTCGTCTTTGACCCACAGTCATACAAATGCCTTTTTTGCTTCTTGTCCATTTATTTTATATGGCTGTGGCATAAAAGGTGCTGTATAAATTAAGCTTATTGCTGTTTTTAAACTGTGATTTATTTGGTTGAGATGTGAACAACTTACTGACTCCTTACTAGTGGATTTCTACAGTGGAGGTGATAGGAACTGTGGATCGCAACTACATAGTGGAAATATAGCTATAATTTTTAATATACAAAACCACCGGAGATCCTAAATACCTGTACACAAAATACCAACATGCGGCATATCTCAAAACTATCACAAAACAATGTATCAGGCATTAGGCGGCGTATTCATACCCAGTTCATGTAATACCTTAAGCAATTTTGACTCGTTTTCCGATAACGAAGCAATTCCCATCAGCCTACTCTGAAAGCCTTTATATCGCGAAGAATCGATTACGCAGAAAGAACTCGATTTATTATTTACAGAGATTGTTTTTACTGGCTTGCTGACTCTGACGCTTACTGGTTTGTTGAAGCTAATGTTAGCTGTTCACTTGATTAGACCGGGCAGGAAAAAAAATAATCATAACATACATACCATGCTGATTCATAAACATATTTAATGCAGCGGTTATCTGAGTATGTCAAACTCCACACAGCTACTTAGCTTATCATTTTAATAACAATCGCTAGCTAGGCTAAGCTAAGCAAAGATAAGCTAAGCTAAGCTAAGATACGCCGGATAACTGTCTACACAGGAGAGCTAATAGAAAACAACCTGAAGGAAGACTGTAAAAGGATATTGTCCAGGCAGCAGCTTTTCACAGCTGTTTTCTTTAAAACTGCAACTTAATGTCCAGCAAAAAGAGAAGAAAATAATTGCAAGCTGTTTTGAAAACAAGCCGATCCAGGGAGAAGCCATGTTGGAAGCAAATGTCATGTGACCTGAAAAGATTTTTTTTTTAAAGACACAATGTTTATTCGCCGAAGGAAAATGTATTTGTTTAATCCTCTAAACGTGTAGTATTTTTGTGTTTTAAACATTTAGTTTGTCTGCAGCGCGAACTTACCGGAGCCCTGTTGTTGGATTAAAAAAGTTTGGTTTAAAACAAACTTTTAATGAACTTGGGTTGATGTTATCAGGCAAACTTCACAAATTCCAGCCGTTTAGCAGAGCTAGTGGAGTTAGCCAGCAACTAACGTGTTGAATCACCTGTTAAAAGCTTTGACGCGAGAAAGAAACTGCAGGTTTGTGCGTTTATATAGTTAGTATACATGTTCAGCTCGGTTATGTTTATGTAGACTGGGTTAACTTCGCAGTTACTGGTGGTTAAAAGCTATTACAGCTCACACCAAGGTTTGGTAACAGCGCCTCAGTTTCACAGTGACTCATGCACCTGTTATGTGCTGTATTTGTAGCGAAAATCATTTATCTGTTCACCTTACAGTCTTACCTAACACGACTCTGGCGATAGCGGTTTGTTAATGGCTGTATGTATGTCTGTTTATTTTGTGAGGACGGTGTATTATTTTGCTGAAATGATGTTTGTTTCTGGAAGGTAACTTTGACATGCTTCCTGTTTTAAGGTGAGGCGAGAAAGCCCTTCTCACTTCCGTCAGACAGGTAAGTTCAGGCTGGTGAAAACAGCAAAATCTCAGCTCAAAAACGCTCAGCATTGTACGGGACTAGCCACAATCTTTCACAAGATTCGACAGTTTATTTTGACATTTTAACTGACCCGATTATACATGTAGCATCTCTGTAAGTAGTCAAAGCTTTTCTTCTCTTGTTTTGTTTACGTTAGAGTCACTTGTGGCTAATGTGTTAGCTAACGTTAGCTTACCGAAACTGCTAGCCAACTTCTGTCTGTCAAGGTGCATGAAATAAGATAAAGACATTAAACGTTAAAGGTGACGTTAAAGACACCTATTGGTAATGTCAAACATTTTAACATACATTTTTAAATAGAGAATTAACCGTACTATCGGTGTTTTGTCAGGTATGCGTTCATAAATAGCATTTAAGTTTCGTTTTAGGTTCAGTTGTTTTAAAGAGGCTCTCCGACTTATGTGCAAATGTTATCATCGTTTATCATGTTGTAAATATGCCTGTTTGCATCATACAGTGGTCCTACAATAGTCTCAGTAGTTACATTTTCTGGGTTAAAGATTAGGAACACCCCCATTCTGATGACGTATCTTGAAGGCATGATGGCCATTTGAAAAACTGCATTTAGGAATGAGTGCTTGAGGGCAGTTTGAATCTTTACCCCTTTCAAATTATGACTGCCTAATACAGAAAGAATACAGAAAGCCAATGTTGCTGTTAGGAAGCGGAGAATTATGTCTATATTTCCATTTGTGGCACATCAGTGGATCTCTTCATGCTTTAAGGGTTTTCGCCAATGTGGTGGTCAGTTTTGTGTAATGCATGCCAGATATTGTAGTGGGAGAACATTGATGGCCGAAACCACAAAAGCATACACATTTGTGAATTCTGTCAAACCGTTGGAGCTGAGTGGTGCAATGTTGAGCATTAAATATGCATTGTTCATGTTTCTTCTAGGCTTCTCCTGACATCAGGCTCTCAAAAGAAGAGCAATGTATGAAAATGTGCCAACAGGTATTAAGGATTATTCAAAATTTTTGACTTTTTTGTTGCATTACAGTTATTATTTTTATTAAAGGGGTAACAATGCACATTTTAGGATTGTATTTTTAATTCTGAGGTCAAGGTTATGATTCCATTGACTATATTTCATGTTGTTTTTGTATTTGTGAATTGTTGGTGTGTGTGCGGTTGCAGTGTCTGCAACAGAGCGGCAGCAGGTGCTTCAGGCCTTGGAGAGGCTGCAGTCCAAGCTGGTGCAGCGTGAGGAATGGACTCATAGTGAGCGTCTGGGAGCACTGAAGGAAGCACTGCAGAGCCCGCTGCTCGGCCATATATTAACCCTGCAGCATTCTGTCAAACAGCTTCGAGATCAGGTCAGGCTTGGCGTAGCATAACAACAGGCTACAGGGTCCACACAACCGTATCAGAGCAGTTTCAGGGGCTATTCAGATTACGCCTTTTTAACACAAGGCCACACCTTGTGCTTTAAATAATAAAAAAAAAACAGGCAGGCCAGCCTTCTTAAGCTGTACATACAACCCCAATTCCAAAAAAGTTGGGATGCTGTGTAAAATGTGAATAAATGTAAATAAAAAAAGAATGTAATGATTTGCAAATCTCATAGACCCATATTTTATTCACAATAGAACATAGAACACATATCAGATGTTGAAAGTACATTTTACCAATTCATGAAAATGATTAACTCAGTTAGAACTTGATGGCAGCAATGCATCTCAAAAAAGTTGTGACAGGGCAATGTGTACCATTGTGTACCACATGTTGTCCTGAAACCTCTATATACTGTTCAGCAGTGAAAGTGCCTTTTCCAGAGGTGTGAGCTGCCCACGCCATAGGCTCTAATGCAACCCCATACCATCAGAGATGCAGGCTTTTGAACTGTGTGGTAATAACAAGCTGGATAGTCCTAAGTCAGTTCTACATGAGTTGATGATTTTCATGGAATGATACAGTGTCTCACTTTCAGCATCTGATATGCTCTATGTTCTGTTGTGAATAAAATATGGGTCTATGAGTTAGCACATTATGTGCAAAAACTCATGTCTCCAAAATGGTAACTTTACATAAGAAAGAAATAAACAATGTTTGTGTTGTATGGAGATTAATGCAAAAATATTTTTTAAGAAAAAAAAAAAGACTTTTAACTATGGGACCTTCACACCAAGTCTGACTATTTTTCTGTAAACACTCTGAGATACAGACTCAGACAGCACCGCATTAAAACAGACGGAACTCTGTAATTAAAATCACTGCATCGGCTCAAGAAAGCCGTTGTCTTTGAACACAGTTAATCGCTGCATCCACAAATGCAGAAAAAAACATGCCAAAAACAAACCCTGTATAAATAGGATACAGAAATGCTCCTGCCTTCTCTGGGCCTGAGCTCCTTTCAAGACGGACTCCTGCATAGTATTTATTTTTAAACATGATATTATACAAGCTTCCTGTTATGTGCACTGTCTTAAAATTTGATGAAAAATCAGTCAGTAGAAATAACGACCATGTCTTGGTCCATTGAATGGCATCCGGAGTAAGTGAGATATCTAACTGTTCCTTTAAAACGTAAGCATGTTCTTCTCTTGCACTGGTAAAGTTACTGTTTTAGAGGAACAAGGTTTTGTTCTGATAGTGATGATTTGTTGTTAATTATTATTCAAGGTGTTGCATTAATTTGAAGATGACATTCAGTTGCACAATTGTTTTTATTATATATTTGATTATTACATTGTATTCAGTAAGCGTGCTGTCATTTCTGGCTAAAATCAAATTCTTGGTTTTCAAATCTGTGTGTCCCAAAAGCGTGTCATGTTTTTTTTTTTGTTCCCTATATTCCGAACCATGGTAGTAATTTACCATTTCTCCAGTCCCGTTTGTTCTCCAGTCCCATCTGAATTGTAATGGAATATTTTAAGTTAATTTTGGTACAGCAAATCACTTCCTAAAGAATCATAATGAATTATTGTGAGGTCAGAGCTTTACAGCACTAGTAATTGTCAAGTTATATAGAGTTATTAACTTGTTCACCACTCTATTTAATCTTCTTATAGACAAAGGTGATTAGTTTTATGTTTCCACTACAGCAGTTTTTGAGTATAGGCATGCGTCATGCTTCCCTCCTGCTGAGCTGAGACATTGAAACCCCCTTGTTGCTATTTGTATTCAGGTAGAGTTTTTATTGACACAAGAAACCTCTCCACAATAAACAATCCACATGCCAAATTAAGGTAATGGCAATAACGGAAGCTAGCCTTCATATTCTAAGTGCTGGGAAGGTCAGGCGAGTGCCTATGAATGCGTCAGGTGAAAACCTATTGTGTATACAGAGGTGATGGCTGTGAATTTCTTTTTTGCGGATCTATCAAGCCTTAATATCTACTGTCTTGGTTTGAGTAACTGCCTTGTCTGAAATATATTGATGAAATGGCCAGGAACCTGCTCCGTCAGCCTGGGCTAAATAAGAAGAAGACTGATAAGTTTCCACAATGTGAGTCTAAAGGTCATTAATACATTACCTGTTTGGGAGTGGGGAGAACTGCAGAGGAATGTATTGATTTTTCCCCCATGCTTTTTTTTTTTTTTTTTTTGTGCCTCGAGCTATAGGACACAGTTGCTCTCCACTTATTGCTTTATGTTGTACAGTAGCAAACACTTATGTTAGACATGTAAAGTGTGTTTTGAATGCCTGGTGTAATCAGCAACTATCAAAATTAGGTTTAATTAAGTTCTGACATGAGGTGTGTCTGATGGTTACAGATATTTATAGACTCTCAGTTTGATGCAGTCTTTTTTTTTTCCTTCATATATAATAATTAAACTATACATAAGAACTTGTTCTCTCCCTTTTTCTGCCCTCCAGCTCAACAGTATGCCCCCGGATACGTCCAGTGAGTTCAGCTTCTCCAGAAAAGGCCAGTTGATAGTGAGTGCCAGTCGTCCAGGGAGCAGTGTGGGCTCTGTAGTGTCCAATGGCACAAGCGTGTCCTCTGCCTCTTCGGAGCAGCTCCAGAGATGGCTTCACGCTGCCGCAAAGGTTAGGCAAACACTTCAGGCTGCAGTTGTGTGGTTGTGTGACAAAGCCTTTGATGCCTTATCAGCGACCTTTTGAAGGTTGTTTTGCTCTTTTTGTTTTAAATATTTTTGCCACTTTCACATTTTTGAATTGTTTGTCCTAACGTCTTTGTAGCTTCACAAGATGATACAGATTATAATAATGCCATAGCTACAAACTCTGCCCAAGCTATATTCTGATTATCCATTGTTCCCCCTGTATTTGGCTGATTTGTGTCTCAAACCACAGAATGTACCCTACCTACCTACCTAGCAACACTTCTGATGAGTATTGCTCTCTTTTAAACATACTGTGTCTGTGTTTAGTATAATTCTGTGCGGCTTGGGACACTGTGCAAATAACACAATGAGAGCTCCAGGACTATTTGTTTTGTTTTAGTTTACTACAGTAATGAATCAAATACAGTAAATTAATGCTGGTATCTTTTACTTGTATAATTATATTCTTTTGCTTTGTTATGGCATGTGTTTTTGTCTTGTAAGGGCTGGTGTCATTGCTAGATTACATTTCTTTGTTTCTGAGTAATACTTAGAGCTTTAGGCTGAGTGCCATTAGGCAATTTTAGCACTCATAGAAAGTCTCTCAGCCTATCACATTGCGCCAGTAGGTGTGCAATAGGGATTATGTTACTAGATTGTGTCATCTTGTAACAGATGAATAGGGCTGGAATTCCAAAGAGGCATTTCTAGCAGCTGAGAAAAGTGGTTTCCACAGGAGGAGAGTTACTCGCTCTGGCATGTATTTTGAGCTTTGTAACTCTGTAGGCTGTTTTTTCAGTCAGTTCATTTGTGAATTTGACCTGCTTTGCCGTATAATAAAGATATCATTTTGGTTACTGGCTCTTAACAGCTAGGAGTGACAGAGAGTGCTGAACCTAAGAATGGTGAGCGCTAAAGATCTGTAGGCATTACTTGCACTTGATAATTGCAATTTTGCTTTTTTTTTTTTTTTTCAGACTGTAGTAGTTTTAGGTAAACTGTCCTTCATGGTGTTTTTTATCTGGTTCAGCACAGTATGGTCACTAATCGAAATTCAGAATTGTACTTACTTATGTTTGTAGAGGTGTATTTAGATTGTGTAGATTGTAACACTAAGCAGAAAATATCAGAACCAATAGAGGTCTTTTGATTTCTGATCATCTTTTCTGATCATTTTTCTCTGGAATTGATTTTTTTGTGATTTGGTCATCTAATATAAGGGTCACTTTGTAATGACTAATGAGATGTTTGCATTCAACCAGTCAATTGTTTGCAATATTTCTGGCTACAGGCATGTCTCGCTGCTTGGCATGTTTGATCCCCAACAGAAAAGATAACCAAATTCTATTTTGTAGCCTTGGAAGTGGAGTTCAAGTGGAGAATCTGTAACGGTTATTGTTTCTATTCTAGTCGACCTCTAAGTTATGTTTATCATACATTTGTCAAATATTCTCCTTTTTATCATGATTGTTCAGTCATGTCAAACTGTGCTATGCCAATGCTCAAACTTATTGGGCTTCACAGAGGCCAGCAAAGCCATCTAAGGTTTTTTCTTGTGATTAAAGGATTGCATTTTTGAATTCTGGCAACACAGCTTTGATTTCAGCCCATATTATGGGCACCTTGATATTTTAATTGATCCCTTATTACTGTGCCTCAGTTCAGGTGACTTAAAAACATTGAAAACAACTACAAACACACCTGCCAGTTTTCTGAAGATGATTTGGATCTTTTGGTGCAGTAATACAGAATGGAAAAAAGTTTCACAATTGACATTCTTGCCCATGTTATGCATTGTGCACACAGCTGTAACACATGCGTGGTGGAATTGCTTTAGTGGCTTAGGTCCTGCTTAGCTTGCAGTTTTAAATAACAAATAGTGCTGTCAATATTGATTATATTAGTTATTAAGTAGCATACTGATTATTAAGTCGATTATTTGAGTATTCTGTTTAGTGTGAATAAGGCCAGACAATTAAAAATGACTTGTATTGAATCATAACAAACATTGCAAAGAATATTCAGAATATTTCGAAATACTTTGTTCAGTATTAGATCAATTCAGAAGCCTTTATTAAAGAGCATTAATACCTAATGATTAATTATGAATGATTCTAACAATTAGTAGTTAATAATGAATTAAAAACACATGGCGAAAAATCATAAAAACGTCTCTATCAGACTTTTCTTATTAGTATTCAGATAAGTGGTATAATCATTATGCAAATTACCAAATTTCATTACCGGTTCACTGAGAAAATGTGAATCAAGTAATCGGTTTTAATCAATGAATTCAAGGTACATGAGGAAATTCTATAGCAGAATGTCTAGGCAGCTGCCTGTGATCAAAAAGTCAAAGAGGTTGCGTGATGCAATATAACAACAATCCAAAGCACAGGAATAAATCAACAACAGTCTCGCACTCAATTTGTGTTTTAGAATGGCTGAGTCGCAGTTCTGACCACTGTTTCATTTAAATGCTGCGGTGTGGTCCGAATTGTGGGCCATTCAGCCAAAATAATGCAAACATATGCGTGAACTAAAACAGTTTTGTTAAGCAGAATGAGCCAAGTTCTTTACCACTGCTCAGGATTTAGGTTGAGTTTCCATCATATACTACTTACTAAACATAATAATATAATATAATAAATGAATATAATAAATCAGATAATTCCACAACTGTATGAACACAAATTCAGGTAATTATTTCAGGTATATATTTAGAGGGGCAGAGCAAAAGAGTGACAACATACGTTTCTATACTAGATTAAATAATTTATTTTCTGAATATATTGCAGGACATTATAGTATATTTAATATTATAGTATACAGCAATACTAGTGTTTTACCTTTAATCATACAGCCCTAAGACTGTGAACATTCTTGTGCTTGTTCTCTGTAGGGAAGAAAAATTGAGCATGTGAATCTGTTGAGGCCATTGTCTGGAGGCCTGGGCTTTAGTGTGGTGGGCCTGAGGCCTGATGGAGTGGGCGCTCATGGAGTCTTCATCAAACAGGTGCAGCCAGGCAGTGTGGCGGCCAGGTAAGCTCAACATTGCTTTACCTGCTTTTTATTCTGGCCATTTTGTAAGTAAAGACTTATTTATTCATGAGTAATATATATATATATATATATATAAAATATAGCTTTATTTATTTATTTACAGTAGTAAATCTAAAAATTTTGCCTATCGTATAATAAATGGTAGGTAACCATAAAAAGTAAACAATAATACATTTTCTCTAAAGTCTTTTTCAGTAAAACAGTTTCTTTTGACAATCAGTAGGAACCTATGAAAAAGGTGATCGATGGGAAAAACTTAACAGTAATTAACCATGGATAGCCATGTAGAGAAGTAAATTACCGGAATTTTAGTATGATTTTTAAAAGGCTTCATTAAAATGATATTGTTGGTGTTCAAAATGGTAACTAATGTTCTAAACTATTACTTCAATCTTTATTCTAAATAATTTTGAAAAGGAACAGCTTTTGTGTTCTAATATTGTGGGCCAATAAAAAAGCATGCATTTTTTCCCCCTTAAAATCATGTTTGCTGTAAAGGCTTTTTAAATATTAGCAAAACTAAAAGGCGTGGTTTCTGTCACTGGTCAGAGATGGCAGATTGCAAGAGAATGACCAGATTCTGGCCATCAATGGGATTCCTCTGGATCAGAGTGTTACCCAGCAGCAGGCCATTGCTTTTCTGCAGCAGCAGAGGGATAGAGTGGAGCTAGTGGTTGCCAGAGACATTGCACCAAAACCAAGTCTTCCACCATCTGGATCCATTCACATGGTAAGGCCATTTCAGGTGATTTCAGCAGAGTGAGCGAGTGTTTCCTATTATCCACGCATTTAGTATAGACCTTGAATAAAGGCCTAGAACAGTACCCTGAGGTGTTAGTGATAGTTTTGTTTCCTTTGTTAAATCTTGAGCTATTCACATTTATAAATGCATTATTAATTAAGAATAGCTCACTGAATTATTGCAGAGTTTCCTTCAGAGGTTCACAGGTTAACCCTTTAATGCTGATGAACAAAGCAGCTATTTCTGCCACTTAATCAGTTCTTCTTCAAATCATTTATTAATGCTTTGTCACATTTATAGGTGAAAATGTAGAAAATTGTAGATTTGAATTTTCTTAGTCTTAAACTACTAAAAAAACAAGTGTGAAAATGAATATTTCTTTAGAAAAGTAATAGAAAACAGAGTCGCAATCCACATGCTGGTTTATTTTACCGTAGTGAGTGTGTACATGCACATGAAGTACAACCTCAATTCTGGGAAAGTTGGGACATTTTGTAGAACAAGAATCTGTGATTTGTTAATTCATTTGAACATTTATTTAACTGACAAAAGTACAAAGAAAATACTTTTTAATGTTTTCACTGATCAATTTCACTGATTTATTTTGTGTAGGGAATACAAACTAATTGTACATTTGATGTAACAAACTCAAAAAATGTTGGAATGGGGAAGTGATGTAACGTATACTGAAAAGTTTAAAGAATAGTCAAGTTAAAAATTTCGAAACATTCCTAAATAAGTAGGTGATTTGGTAACAAGCTCAGTCTTTACAAGCAAAATTTTGAGAGAGAATTGTCAAAAAGAGATTTTCTGAACACAAGATTGCAAAGGATGTAGGTCTTTCACATCTGCTGTACATTATATTGTGAAATGATTTAAGGAAATCAGAGAAATCTCAGTTCATGCAGGGCCAAAAAAACTAAAAAGTTTGATTCCTCAAACGGATGAGAACAAGAAACACGTTCCCATCATGTGTTAAATATAGCCACATGGGCTTTGGGAAACCATGTCATTTAACACAGTCCACTGCTGCATCAAAAATACAACTTGAAACTCAAAAAGCCAAACATCAATTCTGTGCAGATATACCGCTGAGCTCTTTGGGCCCAAGCTCCACTCAGATGGTCTGAAGGAAATGTAAGAAATGCAAATAAACAAAAGAAAGGAGTGATTTCTAAAAATGTCTTGTATTTTATTGCAGACAGTTTAAATGCAAAATATTGTATGTTTTGTCTGGTCAGCTTCATTTCATTCGTAGACATACATCGGTTCCTGCTGTTCAGGCCTGCAACCCATTGCAAAAAATGTTGGGATGGAGCAAGTAATAGGTAGTAATAGGGTAGAATAATAATAATACAAAAACAACATCCAGCAAATCAGGCCATGGGTCACCAGTTTCCCAACAAATGTGTGGAAAACATTACTGAAGTCTTTTCAGAATAATGTTCATGAAGGGAATTGAATTTGGATGTTTCATCCACTTTGTTGCATAACATAATTAAAAGATTCAAAGAATCTGGAGGAATGCAAGTGCATAAAAGGTGCAAGTCTAATCTGAATAACTGCTTTCTCCAATCCCTCAGACAGTATTCCATCAAGAACATCTATAATTAATCTGTAAGCCATATGACCACATGGGTTCAGAATTACTTTGGCAAACCTTTTTCACGCACTACAATGCGTAGTTCCACCCACAAAAGCACCATCCATACTGTTACCATCGACATGTCAAAAAGTCAGGGTTTGTCATGGTATGGGGTTGTGTCTGTGCCCTTGGCAAAGGTAATTTACACTGTGGTGTCACATTAATGCTGAACAGTACATTTTGGAGCAACATATGCTGCCTTTAAAACATTAAAAAATCTTTTCCAGGAGCGCAAAACCACATTCTGCACACACAACAAAGGCATGGCTATGGAAATCAGTTGTTGTCTTCAGTCGCTAAATGTCTTTAGTAATTTGAAAAGGAATGGCAACATTACATTGAGGCAAACGCTTTAGTGTTTAAAAGACAATTTATTTAGGAAAAAACAATAACATTCATGAGTTAAACCATCAAATAATGTGCTGTTGTATTGTTTTCAGTGTAATACAGATGAAAAACAATCACTGTTTTCAGTTTCACAAGTTGTCCCAACATTTTCTGCTTTGGGGTTGTGAGGTGCCAGTAGCTCAAGAAATATTCACAGGCAGATGGCAGAATTAATTCCACTAAATGTCAGCAAATTGTGGGTATGGTGACACAGTCGAGAAACTAAAACCTGAAAAGATACAACAGTAAGACAATGATTCAAAACGTAACAAGTTATTTAAGCTAGTTTACTTTTGCAGTGCATTTACATTTACAGGAAAAATATATCCCAAAATAAGTTCCACAAAATATCTCATTTGACTGGTGTGTCCAAACTTTTGCATGCAACTGTAGGATTTAAAGTGGTTATGAGTTTAGCTTTATTGAGTAAGCCTTAGATTGTGAATACAGTTAGAGGAGTTTAAAATGAAGTTCTCATCACCAACAAGACTGAAAAAAGTCATTTTCTCTCGCAACCTTAGCTCGAGTGAAAAAAAAGATGAGCAGACATGACTGTTGTGATTGCCTGAATGATCCTTATTCTCCTCTCAGCCAAGAGAAAGAAATAAACTCTTGGAGAGGGAAAATGAGCTTGGAAAAGATCAACAGCCATGAGATGAAGCTGATTAACTCAAGCCTCTAACAATAAATACAATCGTTCCCCCTCGTTCACTTTAATTAAATACCACTCAAATGACGGTCTTGGTGTGAGTACACGTGGAAGGCTAGATGAGGGAGGTGTTAAAAGGCAGCTAAATTATGCTGTTTAGATTTATTTCACCATGCTTGGTTCTGTGTGTTTCGGGGCTTTTTTAATGTGCTTCTTTACCGCTCGTATTGTTTTAATACCCTTGGATCCATGCCACATCCTGCATATCAAAACCAGGCCTTTGCCTTTGTTTAATTCATGTGATGTTTCTCATGAGGTCGAGTTTAATGGCGCACTAGGCAAAAGTCTGGGTTTTATTTGATTGCTTGTTGCCCAGCTTAACTACCTGTCACCAAATGTCATGATTGGCTGTAACAGAGTAATAGCCAGCACTGATCTTGTTTATCATTTTACTGAAATTTCTACTTGGCAGGCTGTGTAAGGAGAAAATTTGATTTAATGACAGATGCTTTACAAGAGGCCTGCAGCATGGGTATGATGAAACTAAAAAGTAGAGGAAGCAGTCAGATTGCATGTAATGTAACATAACATTTTATGCTTGTCTTTCAGATGAAGTGTAAAATGTTTCTAGAAAATTCTGAATATGGCTTTCGATGACGATAAGTGCACACTTTCAAACAAACACAAGCTGGCAGTCAGAGAGTGCTTTTAAAGAATACTCTAGTGTTTTTCAACCTAATCACTGTCTATAGCATGAAGTCACTGGACGAAAAACTTGTTTTGAATTGAAAACTAGTAGATAGAAATCAATAGGAAGATGCTGAAACAGTGTTGCTTTGTTTTGATTGTGTGTTTTGAATAAAAAAATGGGCGGAAGGCAGGAAACACCCCGGACAGGCTGCCAATTCATTACAGGGCTGTCTATAACACTGATATAGACATTTAATTCAACGTCTAAAAAATGACCAGGGAACCTATACATCATGACGTGTTTTTTTTTTTTTTTGTTTTGTTTTGTTTTTCAGTAATACTGAAAATGGCAAACATTGATCAGTTGTAACAATTATTTCTTTGAGGACTGGTTTTAATGCCGTTCACTGAATGTCACTTATATGTGAATATTTATGCAAAAAAAATCTCCACCTTCACATAGAACAAGGCATGAGATTTCTCAGGCATCAGGCTGTGTACTCATTTTGCGTAATAACTTTCTGAGGGGGCTTTAAGAGGCGTTAAATGCTTCAGACGTTTGGTTCCTATCACCACCACTGTGAACAATTCTGACTCAGTTTCTCTAGAATGTACATCAAACCACTCTGAATGGCCTTTGTTTACATTGTAAAGCTTGAATTTATGCAGAAATGTTAAAAAAATGGTGAAAGTTCCCTTTAATGGCTTTGCTTTAGCAAGCCTAATGATGAAGACATCACTCTGCAAAACCGCAGCATGTCCTATTTGTAATGTCGTCTATATTTAAACAATCCCTAAATCCCCTCGCTGTCTCAGGCTGTTCCTTCATTTCACAAAGCTGAAAAAATATTTATCTGTGTAAGATTGCCCGGACTCCAGGGGATCTGCTCCTTCATGGTCTTGCGCCTTAAAAGGCGTAGCATGCAAGCTTACTTCAGCATGTTTGCCCTCACTTCCCGTGCCCTGGTGCTTTTCTCCATGAACTCGGTCTCCGAAACCTTTTAAAATATCTCAAGTCCTAATTATAGTGTGCAGAACCATTGCAGAACAGGCAAGACTCTGCCGCGGCACTGCTCGGGGATGCCTTGTCCAGGAGGAATAACTTTTTTTTTTTTTTTTCTTCCCTCCCCCAATAGAGCACTTTTCCCAGAATCCCATGGATTTTGACCCTTGTCCCACCACAGTTTTCTCATTAAAATGGTCACTAACATATAGCTGTTTATTTATGCTGAGGCCATGAAAAGCACAACTGTTTGCGTTAGATATTTAGCCATGTATAGTATGTTTGAATTGTCAACAGGGAAGGTGTCATAAACCAGTTACAAAATTTAATTAGTTTATCTTTAATTAAGTCTGTTTGCATCTCGGGTTTCATGAGCCAGGTGTATTTGACATTCACTTTCATCTCCTGCCTATCGCTATTATTATAGTTTTTGTCTATATCATTTTTGTCTTTGGCTTTAAGTGGACTCAGGCCGTTTTTTTGCTTCATACTGATAAAAATGCCTTGAAACTCTCTAGTTACACTGATGGTTAAAACTTCAGGCAGAGCAGACGCATGGGTGTTGCTCGGGATCTCGGTAGTTCTTATCTCGGAAATGGCCATTTTCTTTTGCGAGGGGATAAGCGCTAGTATAAAGCTTTGTCTCCTGAGAGTGGTGCGATGAAGCGGCGAAAGGGAGGGTTTCATTAGATAGCAGGAAAATTGCTAAGGAAGTCACCCATCAGATAAGGGCTTGGTAATAAGAGAAACGAAATGTTCTGATTGCGGGTCATTAATAAGTGCCCAAGGAGAGTCTGGTGATTAGGAGCACGGATGATGTGGGATAGGCGAGGTAGAGTGGCCACGGAAAAGACACTCATGGGGTTTCCTGACCCTGACGTTGATCATTGACTTATGCGTGTGACATTTAAGGCGTTCATTAGATTTTTTGGCTTGTAAGGTCTCCTCTGTGATGTATTGTTCCAGGTCATGCCTTTAACAGTTGCTCTTCCCTGATGAACCTATTTATCTAGGACAAGCTGATACTAAAACTTGACTCAGGAGGTCTACTTATTAAATGCTAGTTTGAAGGCTCAGACTAGATTATAACTTGTCTAAAAAAAGTCATTTTAATCCTCCTAGGTCTTCTATAGCATACATGCCAGGAACCATATTCTTAGAAGTAAGTAGTAGAAGTAAGAACTGTATTTGAGAAATTGTTTATTTCAGTTCAGGAAATGTAATATACATGTACAACCAAGCCAGATGACACTGGTCATCGCACTTCAAACGTTGACTTTTTCACAGCAGAACATCAGCCATAGTGCATAGAAAAAAAGATTGTTTAAAAAGTCGCCTTGGATGTCACGTAATGGATACAATACAGTGCAAGCACATTATACAGAATGCATTACAGTGAGGGCGCTAATACAGCTCAAGAGGGTTTTTAATGGAATATAACTTTTGGTATTTACTAAGGCTTTATACATGTTTTCAAAGTAGAGTATACTAAGGTGCAGGACTAGTCTAGTGACATTAGCTTAGGTGAAAGACAATTAGCATTTGTCAGTTTATCTTACAGACTTTTAGAACGACTACCTTTCTTGATGTAAATTTGATACCACACATGATATATGGCTTTTTGTGGTTCGGTCCTGGGTTTAATTTACTGCAGTAATGGCAAAATACTGAGTTGAACAGTGTTTAGAGTTGCTGTGTGCTGTCTCACAGTGAGTGCCAGAAGTTGGCCTGTGTATTTATCTTTATTAAGAACTAAAGTTTTGAATTTTTGAAAATTGTTAATGATTTAACATTAAAGGACATTAAAGGAGCTTGGTGTCCAGGACAACCCCAAGTTTGTGGTTAGTGACAGATCGAATAGGCTGATCATCAAAGGTGATCAAATAGGATGAGGAGATATTTCATTGTGATTGTGTGTGAGTTTAACGTAGTACAACCTACTGTGTACTATGGGTACAGCCTTGTTTTCCAGAAAGAAAAACATTTTTTCTCATTTCTGTGGTCATTTTATGACATTAAAATAAAGTGAAAAACAGAGCGTGATGAATAAAGAATGTAGACTGAATGTAAACATATTTCTTACCTTTGTAATATCCTTTGATTGTATCACTTAATAATAAAGTAAATGTTATTTCACATTGTTAAATTGTTTCAGAAAATGTCTGATATGCAGGTGGGTGTAGTTCATGTATTTATTTTTAGGGTGTTCATGGTGCGTGTGTGTGTGTGTGTGTGTGTGTGTGTGTGTGTGTGTGTGTGCATGCATGTGTGTTTTACAGGAACAATGGGGACATGTGGAAGAGATTGAGCTGATGAATGATGGTTCGGGCCTAGGTTTTGGGATTGTGGGTGGAAAGGCCACTGGAGTGGTGGTGCGAACTCTGGTACCAAACAGTGTTGCTGATAAGGTTTGTGTTAACACTTCCTACGTACTGTCACATGATCTAAATCACAATACTGTTAATATAACAGTTTTGTTATGGCGTCAATCTCATCAGCTTTTCAGATCAGATTTTTGTTAGTATTTCTTTTATTGCTCCATACTGTATTCATTCTACAGTTCCTTTATATTAACTGTAAACTGTTTGTAATTCATATGTTCTGTTTTTAGTGTAATATACCTGTTGGTGGTTGCTTTATATTTAATAGAATTGTATATCAGCCGGTGAGTTAGGAAAATAGAAGTGAGCTGAATAACAATCATGTTGAGAAGATCCACTCTCTTTTGTAAAAGAATATGGCTACAAAGATGTCTGTGAGTGCTTTTGTGCTGTGAATTGAAAAGTCCTGACACAGCATATGTTCACTTTATACCTATCCCATTTAGATCCGATCTGAGCTGTTCTACAGCACTCTCAAATTTAACATGGGAACATGGCAAAAAAAAAAAAAAAGCAGTTGATGTCCACTTTACCCTCTTGAATTGGATTACACAGAAACGATAGGGATTGGGGAAAGAATACTGTCCTGTTTCTTTTCCACACTTCCGTCTCGTTTAACCCCCCCCTTCTTTCCTTGCCAGTGTCCAAAGCTCAGGCAACAAAACCCTTCTTGTTCAAAAGGCACAGTGCTTGCATTTCACACATCACTGGATCTTATGCTCCAAAAAAGCTGTCAAAATTGGGGCTTTGTTATCCCTGGCTTTCCCATTTCAGCCTTTAATGGCTGCACCAGGCTTCAATGCGCCCCTGCTGTCCTGCACACACAGGCGGGGACAGGGACGTGGAGATTTGCCTTTGCACGGTGATGCATCAGAACGCCTTTTATGTCTTCTTTCTCCACAAAGGCTTCTGTTCTCCTCTCCTGTTTGCGTGTAATGATTCTTCAGTCCATCTTTTTCCCTCTAATAGTTCATCCTGCCTGAACCCTTGAGGTGAAGAATACATCACTCAACTTAGCCAGGCAGAGTAAAGGCCTTGAGAGAGCAGCACTTTAATTTTTGGGCTGTCTCTGGCACCTGTTGTACCACAGCCAAGTTATGCTGTGAATATGTGAACTTTTAACTTTTGCCTAGTAACCTAGTGCACTTTCAGTCAAATTTCCTTTATGGCCTGACCTAGTTACAATGCACTTGAATTTAAGGACATGGAGAAAGATTTTCTTTCAGCAACTTACAACTTAGTTGACGAGTCTGATTTTATTCCTCTCAGCTCCACAGTGAACATATCACGGATTCAGAGGTCATTTTAGATAACAGCTAAGGGTCATCAGCACTGCTCTTTACTTGCTCTCCTCCGTGCTCATTAATTTATTTAATCTACTTTAGTGCTAGGAGATGTCAATTAATTAAAAATTCCATATCATTATCACTATATTTTACAAAATTTATCAAACTATGAGATGCTATTTAGGTTTCCATCTGTAAAATTAATGAACACATATTGTGTTATACTGAGTACCTTCCTGTCCTTGTAACCGTGATGTCTTTACTTTATTCTTTTATGTTCTGATTTATTACAAAGGGAACTTTGTACCTTGTAGTAAACATACTGACAGAACCCTGTACACTTTATTGCTTATTGGGTTTTTGTACATCAACTGTTCTTTTTCGAAAGAAAGATGGCCAGTAATTCACATACATTGCAGATAAGCTGTTCTTGTTGCTAAAACTGAAAATTGATGCCGATATAGATTAGATATTACATAAATTTACTTAGTTATCCACTTTGTCCTTGCATTGCTTTCCTCTTCAGGATGGGCGACTAAGGACAGGTGACCACATCCTACGAATTGGGGACACGCCCACACGAGGGTTGACCAGTGAGCAGGTGGTGCAAGTCTTGCAGGCCTGCGGGACTCGGGTGCGCATGTTGATTGCAAGGGACCCTCAGGGTGAAGCACAGTCTCCTCCACCTCCTCCACCGGCACCGGCCACGGCACCAGTCAGCTCACTGCCACCACCCATACCAGCCCGCAGAACCAGCAGAACAGTAGGGACCCTTACATTACAGTTTGAGTCATACACACTAGTGTTGGAATTACTTGTGATATCATTCATTTGTGATATCATTTAAACAATATAAAGTGTCATTGATAAATGCAGCCAAGAATGGTTAAAGATAAGGTAAAAAAAAAAGCAGACATTTGTACCCATTTTTCCCCCGAGAGTGCTGATTAAAATGGAGATGACTGTATACTCTGTATGCAGATAGGTTTCAAAATAAATTCATATGCAAAAGTTTGGGTGCCTTTGTCATATTACAGGTTCTGTTAAAAAAAAATAAAAAATAGAAAATAAACTAGCACATTCTCTACACATTTCAATGCACAGTTACTCTATATTTGTTAAGTTTAATTTTTTTTTGGATGCAGCCCAACTTGGAGGGCTACGAGATTCATGAAGTGTCTTTAAAGAAGAAGGAAGGCCAGAGTTTGGGCATTTCTATTGTTGGCCGCAACACATCAACCAGTGAAGGTAAATAACTCATCATTTAATCATAATACAAACTAAAGCAAACCATAAAGAGTTGGTATAATTACATGCTTTGCTGATTTGCCAAAAGAAAGTAAGTTTATGGATCCTATCCTCTTTTTTTGCTGATTTTAACATATTAGAAACAAATGTAAAACATGAAGAATTAAATGTGCTTTTGCAGAGGTCACATTTCATGTGTTATTGTTTCCCAATGTGTTTCCAATAATTCAGTAATTCAATACTAATGGTGCATTAGAGCATGCAGAAATGTGTTCACTGTATAGCATACTTTAGTTAGAAACTCAACAAAACATATTTTAAAACAGGGGTGCACAAACTTTTTTGTACTTTCTGTCATAATCAAACTTCACATTTACAAAAAGGTAAACTTCAGGTGGTAGAGGAAGGCATTCTTAACTTCGATATACACTATATTGCCAGAAATATTCACTCATCCATCCAAATCATTGAATTCAGGTGTTCCAATCACTTCCATTGCCACAGGTGTATAAAACCAAGCACCTAGGCATGCTGACTGCTTCTACAAACATTAGTGAAAGAATGGATTGCTTTCAGGAACTTACTACTAAATATTCCACAGTCAACTTTCAGTGAGATTATAACAAAGTGGAAGTGATTGGGAACGACAGCAGCTCAGGCACGAAGTGGTAGGCCATGTAAGATGACAGAGCGGGGTCAGCAGAAAGTGCATCAACTTTCTGCAGAGTCAGTCGCTACAGATCTCCAAAGTTCATGTGTCCTTCAGATTAGCGCAAGACCAGTGCTTAGAGAGCTTCATGGAATGGGTTTCCATGGATGAGCAGCTGCATTGAAAACTTACATCACCAAGCGCAATGCAAAGCGCCGTATGCAGTGGTGTAAAGCATTCTGTCACTGGACTCTAGAGCAGTGGAGACGTGTTCTCTGGAGTGACGAATCACGCTTCTCCGTCTGGCAATGCGATGGACGAGTCTGGGTTTGGCGGTTGCCAGGAGAACGATACTTGTCTTACTGCGTTGTGCCAAGTGTAAAGTTTGGTGGAGAGGGGATTATGGTGTGGGGTTGTTTTTCAGGAGTTGGGCTCAGCCCCTTAGTTCTAGTGAAAGGACCTGTTAATGCTTCAGCAGACCAAGAGATTCTGGACAATTTCATGCTCCCAACTTTGTGGAAACAGTTTGGGGATGGTCCCTTCCTGTTCCAACATGACTGCGCCCCAGTGCACAAAGCAAGGTCCTGACCTCAATCCGATAGAACACCTTTGGGATGAATTAGAACGGAGACTGCTAGCCAGGCCTTCTTGTCCAACATCAGTGTCTGATCTCACAAATGCATTTCGTGAAGAATGGTAAAAAATTCCCATAAACGCATTCCTAAACCTTGTGGAAAGCCTTCCCAGAAGAGTTGAAGCTGTTATAGTTGCAAAGGGTGGGCCGACATCATATTAAACTCTATGGATTAAGAATGGTATGTCACTCACGTTCATATGCGTGTGAAGGCAGACAAGCGAATACTTTTGGCAATATGTCAATGTCACAATTTTTTTTTTTATTTTATCTTAAAGTAATTTTGGACCATTTCTATTGGTCCATCAGTCATAAAATGCTCCCACAATATACTGGGTAGTTACTGATGTTTTCTAAGGGTGTAAAAATAATAAATGGAATAAAATGGGGTAAAATAGCTATAGATGCTCAAAAGTATTGGAACCTTCTCAGTATTTGTAGATAATTGCTTAAAAAAAATATTGGCATCGGACAGATGTTTTGATTTGACCTATATTTCAAACTGATGTTTGATTATGTAATTGTTGTACTTCCAAAGACCAGAATATTTAGCCAAAACTGAGCTTCTGTATTTTTCATTTCATTGCATGTGTAAACCCAACAAAAATAAATGTCATATTCTTTATTTTTTCTAATTCTGATCTAGAAGATTTTTTTTTCCTCCAGCTACTACATGGCATTGCCTCTCTGAATATGACACTGATATGTTACTTATGTCTGGGCAGAATTCTCTTCAGTATTTTCTCTCTCTCTCTCTCTCCCTGTCCCTGTCCTTGTCCCTTTCCCTCTCCAGACGGTATGGGAATTTTTGTGAAGAGTGTGGTCCCAGGCAGTGCTGCGGAGCAGAGTGGGAATATCGTGGTCCATGACAGAATAATAGCGGTGCGCTACTAATTACTCTTTAGTGGACTCTACCTTAATTAACCCTGAATGTGTACAAGTAGTCACAGACACATACAGATGCAGAGCAGAACACCAGCTGAGCTAGGCACATCTTTCTCCTCATATTTATTTTTTGCCGTTTGAGAAGAATGGGCCGAGTACAGAACGAGGTGGCTGTAAATCATGTGCTTGGAATGGCTTAACATGATTTGTGTCAGTCACTCATGCCAAAGCATCACACAGTTCCTTACCTGAATATGTGAGAGATTTTGTCTCCTTATTTTGGGGGTCCCTCTGTGTCTCTCACTTCTGAACATGCATTCTCTCTCTCTTCTGTGTGAGCAGCTCAATGGAGTAAACCTTCAAGGTTTTACCAGCCAAGAGGTCTTGGATGTGATGAAGCAGACAGGCCAGACAGTGTACCTCACTCTGGTCCGCAAAATCGCTTCCTCAAAAAAATCATCTGTTGAAAAATCTCTGGATAAAGGTAAGCGCCCTGCACTGCAAAGGGAATCTCTGAGACTGAGAATCCTTTCTTATTAGAGATAGCATGTTACTGCTTCCAGAGTATCACCTGATATAGATCTGTTTTTTTTCCTAAGAAAAATAAAAGCTACTAAGTACTAAGCTTTGAAAAGTACAGTTTTAGTACAGCATTTGGTTTATTCAGTTTATATATACAGGGATACTGTACATTAATAAACATTTCTGTAAGTATGCCAGTTTAATTCATTTTTCAACTACTGTCCCTGGAGATGAGCATCTAAGCCTTTTTCTGAAAAGGTTGGGACACTATGCAAAGTGTAAATAAAAACAGAATACAATGATGTGCAAATTATTGAAACCCTATTTAATTGAAATAATACAAAGACAAAGATGAAACCAAGAAATCGTATTGTTTTTTTCAAGTAATATATGCACATTTTGTTGGGACAGAGACATGTTCACCACTCTTCTTCTAACGACACTCAGTAAGCGTTTGGGAACTGCAGAGACCAGACCAAAGTGAAATGTTTTTCCATTCTTGCTCTTTTTTGTTTCACGGTGCACCAAATGTCTCCAGTGGTTGGAGAGGTCTAGACTGCAGGCAGGCCAGTTTAGCACCAGACTCTTTTACTATAGAGCCATGCTGTTGTAAATTGTGTAGAATGTGATTTGGCATTGTCTTGCTGAAATAATCAAAGCTTTTTCTGAATGGCAGCATATGTTGCTCTAGAACCCGTATGACTCATTCAGCATTAATGATGCCTTCACAGATGCGCACTATTGCACCTCCATTGCATCATGGATCCTGGCTTTTAAGCTCTATGCTGATAACAAGTCAGAATGTTCCCTGTTCAGCCAGTGTCCATAATTTCAAAACTGAATTTCTGATATTGATTTGTTGGACCACAGGACACACTTTTCCCCTTAAAGTCCATCTTAAATGAGCTTTTTCGCAGGGAAGGAGACAGCGTTTATGGATCTTGTTTTTATAAGGTTTCTTCTTTGCATGGTAGAGTTTTAACTTGCATTTGTGGATGTGGCAATGAACTGTGTGCGTGGACAATGGTTTGTGAGCCCATGCAGTAATTTCCACTACAGAATCGAGTCTATGTTTAATGCAGTGCAGTCTAAGGGACCAATATTGCTTTTAGGCCTTGTTCATTGTGTACAAAGATTTCTCCAGATTCATCTTTAAATGCTCTTATGTACCGTAGACGATGCTGTTCCCAGTTTTTTTGCTGTTTTACATAGAGAAATGTTATTTTTGAATTGTTGTGCTATTTGTCCGCGCTATTCGCGCTAGACCCAGGCTTTCTGTGATGCTCTTTTTTTTTGACCCAACTGTATGACTGACCTATTGCCAGGTAACCTAATTAGGTGTGAGTTTTGTCTTTTAGCATTATACAATTTTTTCAGTCTTTTGTTTCTCTTGTCTAAACTTCAAACTGGGCATATATTTACAGTAACATTTCTTAGTTTCAATATTTGATAAATTGCCCTTATTCTATTTTCAATTATATAGTGTTAAAATGTTTTGTAAAATGAAAAATATTTGCAGTAATTTTTATTTTCATTTCACACAGGATCCCAACTTTTTTGTAAATGTGTCTGTCACTGTAGTCTGGTTTTAGATTAACTACTCCAGCACTCTTTTGCTCCATAAAAAGAAAATAATCACACCAGTCAGGCTATTTATTTCTGTAGTCTTTTTGACAAAACATGTAGTTTGACTGGTGATGTTCAAACGTTTGCACACAACTTCATGGTATGTGGCCAATCAGTGTAAACACAAGTGAGATGTACCTATGGATTGGCAACTCGGTGTGTTTTCCGTTTGAAACTTGAGTCTTCTTAAACTTCTAAAGTTTAAAGGGAGAAAAATCTTGATGATGATGATTAATGGTTGTTGTTGTTGTTCTTTTTCTTTAAGTCTTTGGTAATCTTTACTAATACAAGCTAATCAGTGATTGTTCTGCTCCGAAGTTATTGAGGAAGCACGAGTGCTCTATCAATAACACTTATCTCTTAAAACAGATGCTAGTAGAAGGTAGTCTAACCCTCAAACAACCTGACTGTCTGGGACAGATGCCTTCGTTTGTATGTCTGTGTAAGCCTGATACATGCAAAAACTGGGCCATGGCACCTTTTGCCTGCTAGACTGAAGAGGGTTTCCCACGTAGCTTAGCCTTTAAACACAGGACTGTGTTTAGGGGAACTGTTTAGGGGAAAACACCTTTGAATGTGAACACATTTGAAATATTTAACATGATTAAAATTGTTTGTTAAAATGCTGTAATAATATTATGATATTATAAATTATTACATGTTTTAAAATAACTAATTAAGTAACTTTTGTTGCTCATTTTAAATGGCTAAGTATTTCCTCAGATGGTCAGTGTGCTTACTTGGAATGACACTTCCTACAGTATTTCCTTTTTTTTATTTTTTTATTTTCTTTTTTTTTTTCTTTCTTTCTTTCTTTCGATTGGAAATTGCAGCATCTTAGCAACAGAACAACAAGTTCAGAGGCCCAAGCAAATTATGAATTTGATGATTGGGGGGCGGCGGTGTGTGTGCGTGTGTGTTTGTGTGTAGTCCAGAGAGAGTCATCACGTGTGTCTCTGAGGAGGTCGGCGGAGATCAAGGTGCGGGCGGACGTTCAGACGGCCTCAGTGATGGAGCCGACGGAGCCGGCTCAGACTGCGCTCAAACAACAGTCGTCTGGAAGAGGTGAGCTCATACTTTACAGTCTGCTGTTCTCTCCCACAATCTCTCACACACTCGGTTTTGTTTTACTACAGTCAGGACAGGGGGGTCATACAACATGTTCCATGTGCATCTCAGGACATTTTGTACCTAAATCAGTACATATTCACAAACACAGGTTCAGGCTTCATGGTGTGTCAACGGGGGCGAAATGACAGACCACAGCTGTAAGGAAAATAGAGAAAAGTTTATGTTCTTGTTCCCTTCTTTCAACCTATACATGTTCTCTCATATGCAGGCTGCAGGAAATCCATCCATGTACATACTTTGATCTTATCCTTTACCATAAAACAGGCTTATGACATAGTCCTATCCACATTAAATCTAAATCCTGCCTAGGTCCTTCCACCACCCATCTCTCTACAATATATAGATTGACATTTGTCGTTTTTATTACTGACCACCACCTGTGGAGACGCTATTGAAACATGAACCCAGTCCACTGGCGATTTAGCAGCTAAATCTGGCTTTGAGAAGTATTTTTGTGCATGGGGGTGTCACATCCTTTTTAAAAGGGACTTTCATTACAAATGTGAATGCTTGCATAACACTAAAACACTGTTTAAGGCCTGTGAGTCCTAATAAAAACCCAAAACTGTCAATGAATACTTGTGATGTACCTCATCTTATAATTGTGGCAATTTAATAATATATTGTATACATCAGATGGTCCAGTCTACCTCTGTGGGTGAAACATTTAAGGCTGAGGCTGGCTCCCTACTGGTTGCCCCTTGCCCATTTTCACCCCTACACCCCAACTCCCTAAATTCCTGCCCCGAGTTAGTGGGCACTTTTGTTCATTCTAGCCAACGGATGTAAATGAAAATGCTATGACTGGGAGCGGAAGAGCGATCCCGTTCAAGAACCAGCTCGAGTTACACACTGGTCTAATTAATCCAGACAAGCTCTGGTACCTGCCAAACTCCTAAATAAAGTGTTCTGTTGCACTGGGCCAATACAAGCCCTGGATAACAATGATTGCTTGTCAGAGGCTTATTTCCCCGCAGGGGCTGCCGTAGTTCTGGTAAAATGATAGCTTAAACTGAAACAATCTCCCTTTTAATCTTGTTCACAATGTATTTTTCTCTCTTTTTTGTGTTGTATCGTAAGTGATGTCACTTTTAAAAGACATGAAGTCCACATATGTGTTAAATGTTTTCTCTGTGTGTAGTAACTTGGACGCTAGGCTTCATGGAGTGTTTTTTTTGCCTGTCTGTTTGTTTAAAGGTGATTTAATTGGAAGCACCATTAAATGTGAGCATTTCTGTGTGTCATGTGAAGTTGAGGGTCTCTAGAAACAGATGTTGAACAGGCTTTGTTCCTGCCATGAAAACCGATTAGGATGTTGGCTGCCTTCCACTCTGAACCAGGTTCTCAGGGTTTGTGCCTCAATTTCCTCCAAGACTTATGCCCTACTAATGTACCCGGAACCTGATAGCAAGAGCTTTTGAATCTCTTTTGAAGTGTGGTAAACACCATATATTAACTTGATTGAGATTAGGGCTGCTGCTATCAATCATATTAGTAGATCGTATAATTACATTATTTTGAGTAATGTAATGATTATTTTTGATGATCAATCAAGTAATCAGAGTTTTAGAAAAGACATTAAAATTGACTGAGTACAATATAATAATGATGAGTGGCCTTTGAAAGATTCCTAAATACTAAAGGCATTTCTTAGACCTTCTAAAAGATGTAAGACAGAAACAGAACTGTGCAAAATTCTTTCATTTATTTAATTTCCAGTGAACATGAACGTCAAGTTATTCGTTTCTCAGGAGATATTTCAAAAACGTATTAAAACATATAGAGAAACATGGGACTCCTCCTCGCAAGACTTGGTGGGCCACCAGAACATCAAATAAAAAGAACTTAAAGCTTTCATCTTTGAGAGAGAAAAGAATAGATTAAGCACTGCTCTTGATTGGGGAGAAGTGTGAGAAGTGCTCAGCACTATGGGTCTGAAAGGATGTGTGGTTGTCAAGAAGCTGTTACTGAGAAAAAGAAACATTTGCGAATGCTGGTGTTCTCAGAAAAATAGTGTCCACTCCGAGTCCAGACCTCAGCATAATTGAATGTGTTTGGGATTTGCATTGTGGCAGGCAGAAAATGCAACCAACCAAGAGTGAACTTGAAGGTGTGGAAAAATTTCCCTGCAGATTTCTTTGAAAAGCAGAAAAGAATGGAAGCTATGATGAAGACAAAGTGTGGATATATTAGTATATATTTTAATCTTTTTTGGTGATGTTAAAAATGTGACAATTAGCTGGCTGTTTTGACAGGAAGTTTAAAAAATGAAAGGGTGCCTCAGACTTTTGAATAATCTGGCCAAATAATGCTTAACAGAGAGCAGTAGGATTATTGGAAACATGTATCATTATGCAGGCTGCCAACAAATCATTACTCATTCACTGAGACTGTACATTTTTATATATATTTTTTTTTATTTTTTTTATTTTAATTAATTTAATTAATTTTTTTATTTGGAAATCATGTTCAACAGATTAATTGTGACAACCCTAATTGAGATGCAGTAGTCTCAGTTCTCAGCAGCAACATAAAAATAATGTTGCATTGATGACATGTTGTATACTGGCCTCTGGTTGCTACTGAGTTTAGAAGTAGTAAATCAGTAGAGAACCTTATTCCGTCAGTCCAGAAGCTTTCCACTCCCCAATGCCTAAGCACTGTATTCCCTACTCAGTAAGGAAACGCTCCTTTCGTGTCCAGCTTTTCCTTGCTGCTGCACCTGGCTTGCAGATGTTGGCTGGTTTGTCGTGCCAAACCTGAAAGCGATGCACTGCTGTATTAATCTAGTCAAACACTTATGATGAATGGTTTTGTGAATGGGGGGGTGTAGAAATGCTAATTTAATCAGTTCTATGTGCTGAGGCCCTTTGTGTATGTGTGAATGATGCATGCGCTCGCTTTCTCTCCCGTTTGAGAGAGATGACTAGAATAGTTATACGTGTAAAGCAAGCAAGTCCTGGGGGGATGAAATTACTGTAGGAGCTCTCTTGCATTCATCTGGAGTGTATAGTCCCTTCTGAAGACTTTCTCTCAGTTATTTCTCCCCCCTTGCATGTTTCTCACTAATTTCTATGCGCATTTTCAAAAATGTAGCCATTTATTTGTGGATTTTCTAATACCGTTTTTGTTTTTAACTCCCTGAGGAGGGTATGTACTTTTTTCGTTTAGAGTACTTGTAATTTGACAGGGAGTACAAACTTTTGCGTACAACTGTACACTTGATGCTTTTGCTGGGTTACCACATCTGACCACTCACTCAGGCATTACCTTCTGACTCATTTATTATTCTCATTACTCAAAATGACAGCTGTTCCCCAGCACTGAACACCACCTGACACTAAGGTCATATGTTTTTTTGGGTTTTTTTTCCCCCTTCCCCCCAGCTCTCTCTGTTACAGGCAGCAAGCATCCAAATGGCCATAATTTACTTTAAACCCAGCTATTATAATGTTCTCTTTATTTTGTAGTCCGAGAGCGAGTCTCACCGACAGAGCTGGAGTTGCGAACCAAATGGGAGCAAGCGCTTGGCCCTCAGTATGATGTTATGGTAAGAAAGTATGTAAATTGGCAAGCAAACAGGGAAAAGTAATTTTAGTACCTACGAAGTAAGAGCACTGAGCTCATTCTGTTTTGTAAGTCTAGATGTTAGATAGTAGTACTTATCTTAAAGTCTCATGGAAGAAAGGAGTAATCACAGTATCACGTTATTTCTTTTTCCCCCTTTCACATGGAGAACAGCTCTGCTGATTAGGAAATAGCTAGAACACATGATGAAAACATGATTAAATGTGTTGATTATTATTGTATGATGAGTTTATGTCATCATTTTGTAATGATTAATAAATGATAGCTGAAGAAAATTGAGTGTTTTATGTTGTGAGTTTAAGTATTATTATTATTATTATTATTATTATACTCTGTTAACTGTTTAAGGTTCAGATATTTAATTACAGAGGTCACTGTTTAGTTGTTCATTACATTACACCGTGAGAGAAAATATGTTGCCTATATTTGCTTGTTAGGTTGTTACATTATAGGACTTTGTAGCTCTAAAACACAAGTGCCGTATTAAAACATGTTCCTTTCAGTGACACTGCATTTTTTTTGTGCAACACCAGTGCTGTTACCGTTCTCTGCAGTTAACTGATATCCTATCATGCAGAACATAGATTGTGAGGTAACATATATTTTTTTTGTTCCTTTTGTCCAGGTTGTTGAGCTGGATCCTGTGATTGAAGATGATGCTGAGCTACAGAAATATTCAAAGGTACTGTGGAAGCATATGTTATGAGCCATTGTCATGGGGAAAATGCATTGCTCTGAGAATTTATAAGACTTACAAACTTTTTTTTCTCCTTCTAGCTTCTCCCAATACACACCATGCGCTTGGGTGTAGAGTTGGATTCTTTTGACGGCCACCATTACATCTCTACAGTGGCCCCTGAGGGGCCTGTGGCCAAGCATGGCTTGCTTCGACCAGAGGACGAACTTCTGGAGGTAAACATGTTGAAAACAAGCACGCCAGTCTGCATCCTCACTCATGAGCTTTAACACCTTCATTCTCTCTCCCATTGGCATTATGGTCAAGTGGTCCCATAGCTTGGCCAGATTTCAGATTGGTTTTTGGCTAGCATTTGGTGTGACTCCTCTCTGTTCCTCTAATAAGACTGACCTTTGCATCCTGCCAGCCCCTGGTCTCCAGGAAGGCGTGCTGCTGCTGCCGCTGCTGGCGCATAGATGTTTTAGCAGGAGGGCCCCTGAGTCTGACCGAGGCCATCTGCATGCCAGTCCACTGCTCTAAACCTCCCCCGCCGCCTCTGCTTCCTGGCCCCTCCGCTGCCCTTGCACCCCCGCCTGGTCCTGTGGCCATAGGCTGCTGTGCCATCAGCCTGTTGCTGTTGGCAGCAACCCTGATAAAGTGTGACCCAAGAGGCTTTGCTATGTGGCTGTGATGCAGGGCAGAATGGCGTGTTGGATGCATGGGCAGTGCTTAATTTGTAAATGATGAGGTTTTGGAACACTGAGTTTTGACTGATCCAACAGGTCGATGAGACTTGGAGAGGCCTAAAACCATGCAGTGTCTTTTGGTAACGTTACAGCTTACAGTGAATGAGCATGTTCACAAGGCTCTAGAGTAAGGATTGTTCACTCATACATAGTTTCCTGAAGTGCACTTAAGCAGTGATGAAGTAGCTAATCAAAAAAGTAAGTCTATACAAGGTAATTATTACTGGTCTCAAAGTGGATTAGTATATGCATTACTTCATGACTGTGTTGCTACCCATTTCTTTAATTCTGTTTTAGCCCTGTCAGCATCCCTTACAATATCCTCTCTACTGAACAAAACACTGCCAGTTATACCGATTACAGTAATGTATAGCTGATACTGTTAAATAACCCAGAAACTTTCCAGAAGAAAAAGTTAAAAAGTTGCTTCTAGTTAGAGCGGTTAGGTGAGGTTGGAGCTCTTGTGTTCTTCAGCACCTAGATCTTTATCCATCAGTTTCATATTAACAACATAAAATGCTTCGACAGAATGTCTCACACTGTATTGTGAGACATGTAAGGACATGCATATATATTAATTTTACATTGGAGTTAATACTGGATAATGATTATGCAGGTAATATTTCCTAAATGAGTAAGCGAAATGTACAAGAATTTGTACTTCTACACTTAAAACATAACTACATTATTCTAAAGCATTACTTTACTTACTGCATTATTCCCAACACTGCTCTTCACAGGAACAGCTTCTTTGCAAAGCACGTTCCTGCCAAAGCATGAGTACATGGATTAATGTCACAAGACAGTTGTTTTGCTCAGCATAACTAAGCTCTTTTGAGAAATGAATGGTATAGTGGACGTGATGTCCAAAAAGACATGGTGTGATGTGATTCATCAAAAATCTCATTGGTCATCTCAGTCTCTTGGCTGGCTGCTTTTTAGTCAAATTTGAAACATTTTGGCATGAGGATATGGTGTTTGTAGAAAGTATCACAGTGACATCCACCCCTGGTCAAAATTTCTGTTACCGTGAATAGTTAAGTGAGTAGAAGATGTGCTGATCTCCAAAATACGGTGGCCGAGAAGTGCAAAACAAATGAACATTTCAGAAAACAAAATTACAAAAATATAAACAAATTTACAAACGAAAAAAAAAATTACGTTCAAAAAAACAAAATTACAAAAGCAAAAACAATTTTACAAGGGCAAAAAAAAATTACATTTCAGAAAACAAAATTGCAAAAGTAAAAACAAATTTACAAGACGTGCAACACTTTTACCAGTACCAAAACAGTTTTACAAACTGTGAATTCTGACGGAAAGGGTAGGTCTAACACACAGGAAGTGCTTATTGTGTATATATATATAGTGCCTTGTCAATCAAACTGTTTGCGGTCGTAGAGTGAGTGGAGTTTGGGATAGTGATGACGCTAAAGCATGATTTGTCCATTTTGTGGCACGCGTTTTAGCCAGCTGGCACGCTTGACGCCTGTTCATCTCTTACTTCCACTCGCTCTACCACCGTGAAACAGTTTGATTGACAAGGGTCTGCAACGAGCACTTCCTGTGTGTTAGACCTACGCTTTCTGTCAGAATTCGCAGTTTGTAAAACGGTTTCGGTACTGGTAAAAGTGTTTCATGTCTTGTAAATTTGTTCTTTCTTTTGTAATTTTGTTTTCTGAAATGTGGGGGGGGGGTTGCCCTTGTAAAATAGTTTTTGCTTTTTTAGTTGTTTTCTTGAATGTATTTTTTTTTTTTCATTTGTAAATTTGTTTTAATTTTTGTAATTTTGTTTTCNTTTTGGCACCAGGAGATTTGAGCTTGCAAATAACATTTACCATGGTCCTTAGATAGATTGTTATGGCTGTGGTTTGTTCACACTCAACATTAGGAAAGGCCAGGTGATGCATATTTCAAAACTTTTAATATACCCTCAACCTTATTCCAAGAATGGACTACCATGGGCTCCTCTAAGCAGCTGCCTGACTCTCTGAAAGCTGAAATGATTGATGGCCACTATACAGGATAAGACTATTAGAGGATAGCAAATCATTTTCAGATAGCTGTTTCCAAAGTTTGTAAGGTAATTAAGAAATAGCAGGAGGGGTGGCAATCTGAAGGACCAAGAAAACTTTCTGAGAGAACTGCTCGTAGGATTGCTAAGAAGGTGGGTGTCGTTGCACAAATATGATCTTCATGGACGAGTCATCAGAAGAAAACCATTCTTACATCCTGGTCACAAAGTTCAGTGTAAGAAGTTTGCAGAGGAACATCTAAATGAATGGTGAAGTTAAAATAGAATCTTTTGATCACAGCGAGCACAGGTATGCTTGAAGAAACATTAAATGTTGAAGTTGTCCAACTGTTAATAAAGGGGCTGTATCGATCATGCTTTGGGCTTTTGTTGCAACCACTGGCACAGGAAATATTTTGCTAGTAGAGGGAAGAATAGATTCAAGTCAGCCCTAAAAAGAGCAGTGCATGCAAGATGGCGCATGAATCTCACAGAAATAGAAGGCTTTTACAAGGATGTGAAAATCTCCAAAACAAGAATTTGAATGTTCTTAGCTGGCAACAAGATAAGATAAGGGGATGTTACGAAGTCCTGACCGTGCAGGGTGCCCATCTTTTGCTTTGGGTCCATTTTTTTTGTTAAATGCAAACCCTCTGCTGAACCCTCTGCAGATTACATACAGAACTAACAGGTCTGTTGATAAGCTCAACTTGACCCTGCATCTCATGCTACAGCATCTCAACAGTCTTGGATCTTGCTAGAGATGTGTTTGTGGACTTTATCTAAACTTTCAACACCATAGTGCCGGAGCTGCTGCAAGTCAAACTGTCCCAGCTGTCTGTCAAATCCCATTTGCTAGTGAATTATGGAATACCTCCCAAACAGGAGACAGTGTTTGTTCACTAATTCTCTACAATCTCTACACAAATGACTTAATCTCTAAGGAACCAACAGTGAAGATCTGGAAGTTTACAGATGACCATTACCACCATGGTGGGCCTCATAGCCGAAGGGGATAGGTCTGCCTACAGAAATGAAGTCAAGCAGCTGGTTTCCTAGTGCAGCAGCAACATGCAAAACACTGCACAGATGGATATGGATTTCAGGTGCATAGACAAATAAGCACACCATAAGATGTTCTTCCTAAGACCGCTACAGAAATTTAACCTGCCCCAGAGCCTGATGGTCCAGTTCTACACAGCAATCTTCCTGAACATCACTTCCCTTTGGTAGAAGATACAGGGCCATCAAAACCACCACAACCAAACATGCTAAAAGGGGCAAATCTCAATATCTCTTATCTATTTCTTCAAATACTAAAAAGGGCACAAAAACAAGCTGTTTCCAAAAAAAAAGGGCTCATGAAGCAGTGACAACAGATGAACAGCAATGGTGGACTGTATGTGCAGAAATCTACCTTTCCAGGCTATAAAGAGTATGTTGGCACTTTTCATGCCATTTCAAACCATGTATCAGTGATTTCTGGATGATGTTCATCCTCAAACAAGACTGAGATCCTCAGATCCTTCCTACCTTCCAGCTTCTTAATCAAATGCTTTGTACCTTAATTGCTACAGCTTATATGGGTGCGGGAGTTCTGTAACAGTATGGTTGATGTTCATCTTTAAATGAGGCTGAAGTTGGCTTCGTATTCGCCATCTTGTTAATCAAATGTTTTGTTTCACCTTAAATGATACAGCTTGCCCAGGCACCAGAATGTGGGGTTGTGATGATAAATTTCTGCAATAGTGCAGTCATGAGATGCCTACTGTGGGGTTGAACTCAGATCCGTCATCACTGTGTTTTATTTTGTTGTTTTTTTTTTTTTTTTTTTTTTTGCTGGTAAAAGTTAATTCACCCTCAATAAGCATGCTTGGCATTAGCTTACTACTTCACTAATAGCTAGTAAAAACCTGATGGTGGTCTGTGACACCCTTAGAAATCCATCAGTGATCACCGAGTGTTGTAGTGGTGTTGGGGTCTTAACGATAAACTGCCAAACTGTGTGGATACAGTTGCTAAACCGTGTGGATACATTGTTGCGGCACCATTTAAAGTGGGACAGTCAATTCACAAAATGTACTGATGAACAAGAAGCCAACTTTAACATCCACATCTTTTAAGATGCTAGTTCTGCATGTTTGACCTGGAATTGATCTGCAATTCAACCTTAACAGCTCACAACCCCAATGGCACCCTGTAAGTAGCAGCCATGCTATGTGATTTTGGTCCACATTTTGGCAGGTGAATGATGTCAAATATTTTATTTTCATGTCATTCTGAAATATTTTGTATATAATAATTTTTATAGTGTAGTCAAAATGTAAAATAGTTAGGTCAGATTGCAACGCTATTCGGAAGGAAAATAAAGGTTACCATAAACAGCAAATGATGAACAATTTATATTGAGCTACACATACAGAAGTAGTGTTTGTAGAGTTGTAGAGGTTCCTAATGGTGCCCTGCATTAATCCATCCCATTTAACTTTAATATTCTCACACAGTTCCTGCAGAGTTTGCGGTAGGGGTGAAGGTGGAGTGACATCAGGCCTTCTGGACGTGTTACGTGTGACATGGACATGTTGAGCCGTTCATCAATGACCACGGTGCCTACACACATAAAACGGGAGTCGCCAATGAAAATGGTCTGTGACCATAATGAGTTGCCCCATGACAGTCTTGCACGACACCATTGCAATCTTTGGTGCATTGACATTGTGTTAAGGGCAGTCATCGTAACGGTCTGCGTGCTTGTAATCCTGTGTCGCGCTGCCGTCTGCCAGTGGTGCTGGCACTAACAGGATGACTCATGGAGGGCAGAACTGCTTACCGAATATCCGCAATCGTTGCTGTTGGGTCACTCAGCGCACGTTAGACAATTTCCGTGGTTTGTGTAGGTCTCCCAGATGTTTCATGTCGCAGGTGTGTGTCTTCTTCTATCCACTGCCTGTAGTAGTATCCACATGACTGGTGTGGCACACAATATGTCGATAAGACTGCCCCCCCTCCTTCCCGGAGCACTATGATGCAATCCCTCTCAAACTCTTCCACCTGTTTAAATTGCTTTCAAATTCTTCTCTGAGGCATACTTTGCTTGCAAAGGTTGCTACCAACACAGCAGCACGAGTCAGAATGGAAAGCACACGCAACAGGACAACCTTATATAGTCTGTCAAGTGCAGCAATAAGACCCGTCCTTGCTTATGTCACATGCGCGGTCGAGCATGAAACTTGAATCATTTAAATGTTTCATAATGTCGAACCTACCCACCAAGTTTCATTTCTGTCGGTTGATTCTTTCTGGGTGGAACTATTTTTTTTTTATTCTGAGATGTCTGAGATGTATATGTCTACTTACACCTGTGTATGTAAAGTATATGTATTCATATCTGCATATGTACAGGTGTTCACACAACACTTTAGTCTCTTTCCATGGCTTTATTATTCTTATTCTTTATTCTGTTGCACTTTTATTGTATTTTTCCCTTGGTTAAATATATGTTACTAGTCTGTGTGTTTCACTTGTCTGTTTAGTATTTTACATGCATATGTGCACTCACCAAGACAAATTCCTTGTATGTGTAACATACTTGGTAGAATAAAGTGATTCAGATTCTGATTTAAAGGAGTATTTAAATTATACGCACGTTTGAAATGGCATACTCCTCATAGCTCTAAATGAGGGTTTTCTAAAGTGACGTTATGGTGCCGACTTTAACTCAGTGGTGTTGCTGGGGTGAGCAGGGAGGGGGTGTAGAGTAGCCAGGGCATCCCCTGGTCTAAGCAGATGGTAAAATGCCGGTCCTGCTTAAATGTTAGTATAGGGGTCTGGCAAATAAGTGAGAGATGGTTTGGCTAGTATTTCTTAACAAAAAAACAAGATGGTTTCACTCAGACCACTGAATTTACTCAAACAACTAATCTAAGCAGTTAATATTGACAAGATGACATATAGTATTGTGTAATTGGAGTCCGTACACAGTGGACTGAGTTATACTCAGTATGCTTAGTTGTACTCAGTATGTTTCTTGTCAGGTAAAGTAAGTAGCAAGGGAGAGCATATATGCTGAATTTATCATTCATTTATTGTTTTTTTGTTAATGTTTTTTGTAATTGTTCTAAAATGCTTAAATTAACATTTCTAAAAAATATATATACAGTGTAGCTGTATAAAATTAAGAATGTTTTACTTTCTCTTGCGAATGTAGAATTTTGGAGGTGTTGGTTTTTGTCCAGTGACATTACGTCTTTGCTGTCCAATGAAAAAATAATCTCCAAATATAGTAACTTTACAGAAGAGGGCAAAAACATTTGTTACTTTCATTTCAAGTTAATATAAAATGTCTTATTCCAAGCAGTTTGGAGCATTTCTGTTGACCCAGTTATCATGAAACGTAAAAAAACAGCCGTTGGGGTCAAGTAATGAAGAAAAGTTTTTCTTTGGACAGCGACAGTGTAAGGTTCATGGTAACCTCAGAATGTCTCTGAAATTGAGAATTTTTTTTTTTTTTTTTTTAAATAAAACAGTTACAGCAATTGGCTTATTGAAACAAAATCTAGCAACTTGCCATTTGTGCTTGGAGGGGTAATGCTTAATCATTTATTTGTAGGTTAATGGAGTGCAGTTGTATGGAAAGTCCAGGCGAGAGGCGGTTGCTTTTCTGCGTGAAGTCCCACCTCCCTTCACTCTGGTGTGCTGTAGACGCCTTACTGAAGAGGGTACAGAGTATCAACCTGAAGATGCTGAAGAGTGGTTCTCCAGTAGCCCTTCAGCCATCTTCCAGGAGCAGGTGATATTCTCACATTTGTACAAATCTTTAAAGTGATTATTCACACTATCATTTATTCTAAAAAGGAAGGTTAACTCATTCCAGACAAATAGAAAAGGGTGATGAGAGGGAAAAACTTTCACTCATGATCCATAGTAAAATCACAAAATTTGTGAAACATTTGAAATAATTATGGAACTGGTTCACTTGTTCTTATTAATTCTTACATGGTTTATCGAAAAATAGGTCTGGGACTTCTAAATTAATATATATATATATATATATATGTGTGTGTGTGTGTATTTATGTATGTATGTATGTGTGTGTGTATATATATATATATATATATATATATATATATATGTGTGTGTATGTATAAAATAATGTTGTTGGCGAACTGTCGAACATCTGTCTAAGATGCTAACTTAACTAGAGAGTCCTACAGGGTGGCACTATAGCACATTGGCGAACCTTGGCGCATAACTTGGTCCTTTTAAAACCTAGCAACTTAAAATATGCCTGCCTTTAAAACACAAAAATTTCCCAAGAGACTGTTGGAATGAGTGAATTGTCAGGAGAGGAGGTGTATTTTAATTTTAATAGCTTTTCCAGAAGAAGAACCGTTCAACCAAATATTTTTTTGCCATTGTAGCATCAGCACTGCTATGGCAAGTAAGTTAACATGGACCCCCCTAAACATGCATTTAATACATACCCTTGAATAAAGCTATCCTTTAATCCAGTGTGCTAGTACAAAGACAAAATAACAACAAACTTATCCAAATTCTTACAGAACACACTTTATATTGTGTGCATCAAAGAGGTTAAAGGACAGGTGTTTATCTGTGTGAAGGTAGTGCTGCGTATTTTATCTTTTCACAATGGCATGTTTTTCTTAATTTACCAAACTGCACAGTACCTGTATTCAAATTAAAAAAAAAAAAAAGAGTAAATACTTGACATTCCTATCAGGAACCGGTGTTCCAGCCAGAGGTATCTGAGCAGAGAAAAGTTCCAGAGCAAAGCTTTCCAGAAAGAGATGTAGAGAGAACGGAAACTGGAGAAGAGGAGGAGGAAGAAGAAGGAGAGCTGGCTCTCTGGTCTACAGAAGTGCAGGTGCTGGAGCTGGAGAAAGGAGAACAAGGCCTTGGCTTCAGTATACTGGATTACCAGGTATGTGTCTCAGCCTGTCATCTCTCATTCTCTTCTCTTCTTGCGACTGAAGTCTAAATAACTAGAGAGCTGATATGTACAGTAACAGTGCTCTTTAAAAGACTAAAGACTGCATGGGAAAACAACATACTTGTTACAAACCAACATCTAAATATGAATATAAAATTATTTATTAATCAAATAGGCAAAATAACAAGCGCTTACTTTTTCTGCTTGCTTGAAAAAAAAAATCACATTACATGCAACAATGAATGACATCATCTTTATATTTATATGGAGGAACCTGAAAGTTCAGATTCTACAAGTTCATATGGGCACTGACTACATGCATAAGCTGTAACTCCTCTTGTGGAAACTGATGGAGGAGTTAAAGGGACCATGTACATATTCTCAGAATGGGTTGATGGCGAGGATTAAGAAAATAGTTGAAAGAGACTGTAGGGGTTACAAGGCTCAGAGTGGCAAAATGAAATATAATACAATATACCTACACTTATCTACAAATATCTACAATAAATATTTGCAGTAAACATGTACAATGTAGTTTCACAGTAAGTTGTGTCATCCAAGTGACAAAATAGACAGAGATTTGTCCAAGGCCTGTGTTGGCCCTGTCATCGGGAGGTCATGAGATTAATCTCCACTGATAGCCAGGAGTCCGTAAGTGTAATAGGCCTTGCTGTCTCTGAGTGAGTAGAAGGGTTCTTTTTCCCCACCAAGCAACTTTAAAGCTTGGTAGAATTGTGAGAGAGCCTAGCTATCAGCAAAGCCACAGCAAAAATAATGTGAACAACATGATGGTCTTCACACATGTGAAGTTTATTGAGTATTTTACACAGAATATTGTTTTCTTTTAACCTGGTTTTGCCAACTGGATTGTAGAACAAAACTGTTCTTACTATATATCATGTGTATCTGTAAAATTCTGCAAAAAAATGTGATAAGGTTCAGTTAATGCTGCTTAATTGTCCTAAAGTCTGATCACAGGAAATGGGTAGTGGTCTCACAAGTCATTGGGCTTGGAACAAAGGAAGCCACGATATGGCCCTGACAAGGCCTGTTGCTGTTCAGCTGAGTTGGTGCCAAAAATCCAAATCCTTTGCTTTGCTCACTTACTATGAAAAGCTGCATTTTCTCTTCTCTTCATTAGCCTCCAATCACTATATGTACATAACGGTGTATAAGTGGCTGATGTGAAATCAGCAGTAATCAGGTAACGAAGCCACTTAGAATTCAACCCGCTGCCTGCTCGCATATACTCTGCTCCTCTGAGACATTGTGCATTTTATAATAACTACAAGGAATTCCGATTGATTTCAAGCCAAGCCGATCATGTCAGAAGATGTGATGCTGGTTCAAAGCTGAAGCTTTCGCAACTTTATCAAGGAGATAATAAATGACGGCGGGGGTGATGGCGCAGTTCCTGAAATGGCTGAAATTGAAGGGAGATCACATTTTAATGGCGCGACATGCTTCTTCCCCTGTCAGGGTCTGCTCTGAGTGATGGTGCTGCGGTTTCCACAGACAGAATTACATTGGTGCTTAATAGCAGTAACCTGAGCAGTGATCCCTTAAACTCTGCCTTTCTCCTTACCTCTGTGAGGGATGGAGAAATAAAGATGGAAGAATGCTGAGGGAGCGGCATGTATACGCAGTGCATATGCTCTATGTGAGTGTGTATGAATTGCTGACTTTCAGGTATGTTTTTTGCTGACTTTCAGGGATGCAGAATTCTTTGTTTGCCTAAAGAACAACAAAGGAAGGGTCTTTTTATGTGTGTTTGTAATTGTAATTGGGAACATAAGACTAAAAATACTATTGCATATAGGACTGTTATTGATCAGTGAAAATCAATTACTCGCAGTCCCACTGACTCACATTCATATTCATTAAAATGTATGTTCTCAGTGGATCAGCATTGATTAGTTTGCCATTTAAAGTCTATTTTTATTCTTTAGCCTCTTCAGAATTAATGTTATCAGGGCTTCATGATGTAGACATGAAATGTGATGTGATGTTGCATTACGATATGAGAATTATCAATTCTCTGTTAAAAATTGTCTGCTGTTGGCCATATATATCAGACAGTATAAAACAGGATTCTAACCTCTCCTTAAAGCAAAAGATTTATGTACAAATTAAACCTAATACTAACAGCTACTTACATCAGAAATGCAAGCACATTGTTTTGCACTGTGAGGCTGTTAGAAAAAGTCAACATTGTCTGAACAACTTTTCCTTTGGAGACATATGCAAAAAATCAACTCTGGAAGTTAGGGTGATTGTCACGTTTAAAGCACTTACAGGTTAGTATAGGGTAATTCTTGAGCTGTGCATGCCGAGTAGTTAAGTCATTCACGCTGCATGTGGGCAAGTGGGTTTCAAACCCAGTGCAGGGAAGTACTTGTTGGGCTTCAGATGCTCCCCTCTCATTAGTTGCTATGGAGCAGCACACATGCAGTACAATTTGGTCTGTTCAGTCATTAGAGCTCTTAACAATTAATTCCATGTGTTGTGGAAACTGATGTAGTGATAATCATAAAAACACTGTTCAGTCTTATTTGGTATATTACTTCATTACCATTACAGTTTTCCCTGATGGCTGATATTACAGTGATCCTATTCAAAATCTTATTTTGGGAAATTGGATAAATTCCATATAGAGTGTTTTGTAAAGCCTGCACACCCTTGAGCGTTCGTAAGTTTCCATGTTTTTTGTTCTGAAATCCTCTTCAAAGAGAAGTGAGGGGAATCTCTGTTGCAGTTGATTTGACTCTCTGTGTGTCTTGGGCTTTGACGGAGGCCATATTGACCTGTGTGAACCGCCCTCAGTCATGAACTCACTATCTGTCTGCTCAGCAACAGCTGAGCCCCTATCACCTACTGCTGTCTGCCTACTTATCTTCACCACCATCTCTGTTACTCTGCTCACAGGCCTGAGGGCAAGCGGAGCAGCATATGGGAATTTGTGTGGGGCGTCTTTTTAGTGTGCATGCATATATACAGTATGTGTCTCTAGGGTTAAAAGTATCAAGATGTCATTATACAGTAGGTAGGACTAATAATAGATGGTAAATGCTGCCTAAAAATGCAGTAAGTAGTGGAAAAGCAAAATCGATCCTGTGCAGGAATCTTTTGTTTCTTTTTTCCTCTCAGTCGTTCTCTCTTTCCTCCTTTCTTTCTTGTTTGCTGTGGCCAGCAGGCAGGCATGGAGCTCTGTGGTCTGCTGTGAGGGGGAAATTGATTTTGCTTTAGTGTCTCCAGCAAAAAGCCTGAGATGATGAGGCTGAGTGGGCAAGAGCAGGACCTACAGACATGCCTGCAGCTTTACAACACTTCCATATGGGCTCTATTAGGGGTGGGCGATATGACTATTATATCACAATAAATTGTCACTTATTTCTGGCTGACATATACCACACTAGTATACTGTCTTACAGCAATATAGATTGTAGTTGAAATGAATTGGATAGATAATAGAACCTAAATTGGCTTTTGAAAGAACATCTTACAAGGCTTGCATTAAATATGTAAACATTCCTAATTCTGTCAGGTCATGCCCAAAACACGTTTCAAAACTTAAGATCATATTGGAGCAAGTTTTTACTGTTATTGTGGACACTCTGAAATGCCATCACTGTGTTTTATTTTAATAGGCTTCGAAATCATCAGAGATTTTTATGTAAACGAAGTAGTTCTGGTTTCACAAGAACCCACTGTGCTGTCATGGTCTGATCGTGGAAAAAAAAAATCAGAATGCAGTCTGCACATATGTTTCACATCAACCTTTGTGAAACGACATTGCATTATTGTTATTTAAATGACATTATGACATTCATCTCATGTATTTTATGTACATGTATTTTATCCTTATTGTGTAGTGTTTTTTTTTTTTTTTCTTCTTTTTTTTCCCCTCTCAACACTACCATGATTAAAGAGCACATGCCTAGTCCCATCTTAGAAGTAGAAAAATAAAATGTCATGACAACAAATGAAAGAAAAAGTATCATGATATAACTTTAGTTGCCCCTGGTAAGGTCGTGTTTTGTCGGTTTTCAAAGTGAAAGCTAGTACTCAACCTCTACAAAGAATGCACTTTATTTGCTGAATTTAACACATGGGGAAAAATGGGACATTAAAATTAGGGACATTTACATGCAGCCTGTGCCCGTTTTACATCTAGTGCTTTTTCCCCAAAATAATAGTGCAGTGAAAGTGGCAGTAATGTGTCTTGTTTTTTGCTGTATTCCCCACTATAGTCTTAAGCGTTCTCACTCTCTTTCCATCTTTTCACCTGTTTGCTCATATCAGCTAGAGTTACCACAAAGTCTGGGACCATGCAAGCCATCCCTGTAACCGCAGCCAGATTGATGGAAGCCCACCACGGGCCTGACGGCTGGACACTTGGTATTTTTCTCCCCTAAATGACACCCATAACTGCAGGAGTGCCAAAATGCGATGACTGTGAAATCACCCGTGACAGGTTTTTTTTTTTTTCCAAGTTTGGTGTAGGATCTCAAAGTAAGAAGCATGATGCCATGGTTTTCAGCAACATGTGTCTGAATGTGAAGGACTCCCCTTGGTGATGTGTGCTTGTGCTGTGCAGCTAATGGAGATTAATGAAGACCCCTTGAGCTAAACACCTGATCTGAAGGGTCAGGTCAAGATGAATTCGCCTTAAATAGGACTGGATTTGTGTGCACGTTTAAACTTTATTACAGTGTGTTTTTCCCCTTACGATGAGGTCAGACGTGAAGTCATGCTATAATGCTGCTCTGAAAATGAGAAAGATTAAGGAGCTCTCCTATGGTGGGTGGTTCTTGTGGGTCCACAGGGGGACTGAAAGGGTGACTGTAACCAGGCCTTATAATATTCTGTTTGTGGGAGCAGTCAGTCTGGCATGACTGATAAAGGAAGAAAAAGACATTCCTGTTATTTTTTTTACAAATAAACCGTTTGAATGGAATCCAAATTTTTTGTATGGTTATGAGTGCTATACTATTTTAGAACAAGTACGTTATTGTGAAAAATATGTAAACAGAAGACATGTTCACTGCAGAGTGCTTCTCTGTAAATATACAGTCTCATTGTCTGTGCTGGTGATACTAATATATTTCCTCCACTGTATTTGTGGCACAAATAATTCATGGCAGTTGCTGCCTGCCAAGAAAAAGAAAGTTGAAACGTAAGAGCATGCGTTTTGGATTTTTCCACTTTTTTGGCAGTTAAAATAGCCTTACCTGCACATCAATACACTGTTTAGTGCAAATGTTTTAGGAGCAGTGCATAAATCATCTCATGATTTATTATTTATTTACTCTTTGTTTATTTACCCTGTGGCTTTGTAGCTGAGGGAAGTTTTATTGCCGTGACAGGAAAATATTTGATTGAATGCAGCATGCGTCCAAAACCTGATGCTGATGCTTCCAGATGGAGAGCGCATCATGGTCTTTTTCACCATAACTGAAGCATGAAGTTCTCATGGTTGTCCACAGTGGAGGTTATTTCTGATGTGGAGATTCTCTGTAGATCCGAGGTGCTGAGGGTTGAGGAAGTGGTGAATTTATGGTCGTTGTCAAATCTGCATTGTCTGTTTTACACTGCTTAGATGAAAGTGACCACAGCTGCCAGCTGTATTATAAACACAGAAAAACATATTTTATCCTTCAGCCTGGAACACTACTGGATCCTGTTACCTCATCATAGATGCTGTTTTCTTGTTAATTGCATTAGGAAGATTGATGGCTATATTTTAATTGTTTATTTTTTCCGAGTACACCAAAATATTTTTCTTTGTAAAACCGCATTCATATTTGGTCTTGGGTCAGCTGATACATTCAGATCGGAATTTCTCTTTCATTTTCTTTTCACGTCACTGCAGTAATCATAAAGTCGCTCCAGTGGCAGTGGCTAACTTGTGCATGTGCTACCGTTGGCCCTGTTATCAGGGAAGGGTGAGATCCACAGCGATGCCACAGCCATTTGTCACTGTAAGTCCAGTAATTGGCCTCATTCACTCTTGGTGGGATAGTCCTCTTCCCTAATCACTTGGTACGATTCTTGCCTATGTGGTTCTGTTAGCTCTCACAACAGAACTGGTAGTTGGTGTTCTCTACATTCATTTGATTTTTCCCTAAATTTTAGAAGACACTACTATTGCATAAGGAAGGAGAAAGTTCATGATGAGCGAAAATGCCCAGATGCGGTTCTACACTCCCATTACAACCCTGAGATTTGGCCCCAGAATGAAACAAGCTGTTTTCCTTTTTTTGGTGAGCTCATAAATAATTTAATGAGCTCTGCTCTGATTTGTTGGATTACAGCAAGACACTGCAATGTTCACACAGAATAACATGTTGAAATAGACGCAGACTGAAAAACACAAGGAACCTCTGTCTAAATAAGCTAGGTCTTCATACTACTACTAGTTACGTAAAGCTTTCAAGTAGCCAACGTTGCGTATACTAGCTGCTTGCTTTCAACCTCAGCAGCACAAATTAAAGTTGTTGGCTCACTATGAAACTTTCAGTTTAAGATGATTTGCTTCTTATAGGTTTCAGTTGGGGTTTTAATGTTAATAAAGTCGAAACTGCATCTGTTCGGTGTCAAACAAGAGAAGTCTGCCTGATGCTATCCAAGGTTTAAAAAACAGTGAAATGTTCAAAGCAAACTAGCAACTTAAGAGTTAAAGTTGTCCTTGATGATAAAGATGTTGGAGCTTGTTTTATGAACTTTCCATTCTGCCTTAAATGATGCTTTAATTGCATTCTGGTGTCTGTACAAGTTGTAGCATTTAAGGTGGAATGGAACATTTGATTTAGGAAGCTGCGAATACGAAGCCAACTATTACCTCCTTCAAAGAATATCAGCCATGCCCACTGACAGTTTGGTTCCTTGGAAAGGGTCAGAAAAGTGCCGACATTGCCTTGACTGCCTGGAGTTCTTGGGGCATCAGTGTAAAATTGTCAAGTACATAACTGTCTTGGATTTGGAATTTTGGAATCAACCTTTTTTGCAGTGTGATTTGTATTTTAAGGCAAAGACAACATGGTTTGAGGTTCAAGGAATATCAGTTCCATGTACTGAATGCTCTTTATTTCATTCTATGGCACCTTGAACACTTTGGGGGTGTGGGAAAAATATCTCTGAAAAACTTGGAAAATATGCTATAAGAAAGGCAAAGGGTGGACACATTAAATACTAAAAGGTTTTTGGCATCAGTGTAAATTTGCCTAATAGTAATTTTGACTAGAAATGTAATAAAGGCTTTTGTACATGAATGTAGCTAAGGCTCCTTTAGATAGAGCTAATAATAAGCATGTTTGAGCTTCCCTTAAAGGCTTATATAATGATAAGGAAAATAATGCAGCTAGTGTCGTTGGTTCATAAGCAGGGGAAGGGTTAAGGGGGATTTCAGTATTTCCCATAATCACGTTGGTTTCGGTCACAGATAGAGGATTGGTCATGCACGTTGTGAGAACGGCGGCCCATCCGGACCTCCGTTTCCCTCCAGAGACGAGCATGAAGAGAAGGGGGGGGGGGGGGGGATGTTGTTGA
>CM067489.1:15599162-15626680 GCA_034552555.1 Semaprochilodus insignis | reverse complement strand
TTTGTTTCCTGCCCTCTCCCCAACTCTATTTCTTTATTTTCTGTTATCCTCAGTCTTTCTCTGTCTTTCTCTTTTCTCTCTCTTTGTCTTTCTTTTCTCTCTTCTAGCTTTCTCAGCCTTTTTCTTTCTTTCAGTCCCTTCTTTCCGTATGTCTGTTTGCATTCTCTTTTTTTTTCCCTCTCCCCTCTTTTTTCCTCTCTTTCTGTTCCTTTCTCTTTCCTTTCTGTAGTCTCTCTCTCCCTCTTTCTGAGTTTATATTCTCTCAGCAGGCCTCAGTTCACCCCTTTCTCTGAGATTGCTTTCCTTTTCTTACTCTGCAGCACCGCATTGTGTAATCAGAAGCCTGTAATGGCTCTGAACGGTCAGCCAGACTCTTCTAAACTCCCCCCTGCTGTCCAGCAGGGCAAAGCCACCTGTCTGACCCAATCTGAGTGTGATGTGAGCTGTCCGGAGCGCAGGTCACGGCCCAAGGCCTCTTCTGCTCTCTTGTGGACAGAGGAAAGATTCAGGGGAAAAGTGACAGAAGTGCAGTTTCAGGCAACAACATTTTACTCAATACTCTCATTCACGCCCAAGTCATTTTGTGTAGTGCTTGTTTGTGGGTGTAGGGTCGTCACTGTAGAATGTAAATTATAATATATTGTAATATACAATAACCAACCAGACATAGCCTTTCAGAGATGTCTATCAGGCTCTGTTTCTTAATGTAGGACAGACGAACAGGAGAGACTAAAATATGTCTCATTATCATGCAGATTTGCTGACTTCATTTTAATATATACATAAATATACAAGTTTAGGCCAGCCTGGTTAAATTACATATTTTAATGGCTTTCAAGTGAAATATGCCAAATTTGGAATATTATACAAAAAGTATGGCATATTTTGTATTTAACTCATTAATTCACTTTTGATCTAGAAATTGCAGACAATGCCATATTTATTTTTCCCTTTCTGAAAAGGCTGTGATAACTTTGTGAAAATCAACAAAAAATGTTATTTGTCCAGTGAAGTTTAAAGTTTAGCATAGGGCTCTTTGCAGTTTCATTGAGTATTTGTGGCAGCCCTACTGAGGTTGGTATAAAGTGTGGTGCTTATTGCTTCTTACTTTGTCATGGTGCTTTACTGCACACACGAGATTGGAAAGCATAAATGCGGCAAATTAAGTATTGTCTCTTCTACTGTTCGTCCCTGTCCATCAAAATGGATGATGATGATCGTAAATATTTCTCTCCATCATAGTCAGATGGATGTGTTCACTAATGATACTGTGCCTGCTTTAGCTTTTATACTTAAATAACCACTTGTTAATCACTTTTATATTGTCGCTCGTCACATAAAAGCTGCCCATATGGGTCATCAAATATATTGTCAGAGACATCAAATCGAAGCTGAATTGCGGTTTTATGGCGTAGCTTGCTGGAAACATGATTGATACTGTGACACATGGCCTAATGAGACAGAGAGTGAGCATTTGCATCGTGTTCTTTCTGCTCAGTGACACTCTTCCATTCTTTAAAGCTATAGCTGAAATGTATAGCAACCCCTGTTTTATCTTTCTACCAGCTCTGCGTTCATTTAAATGCTTTGCTATGTCTGCACGTGCAGGTGGGTCAAATGGGGAATTCCACAGATTTTTCTACATTTCTGTATAAGTAAACTTCATTCAGAAGAGTTTGTTGATGTATTCTGGAGAATTATTCACAGTGACTTTGAAAGAGTTTAATGCCTCTTAAAGCCCCTTCACAGAAAGATATTGCATGGAACGGTTAAGAATATGCCTCATAGCGTCACTATGAGGGTAGCTTTGAGAAGCTTTTGGCCTGACATTTTATGTTTCGTGAAAGGGTGATACAGGCAGAGAAGGAAACATTTTTTGTTCAGATACAATTTATATCATAAACACTGCAGTCCCTGGCACCTATCATTAAACCAATCTAAAAAACATTTCTTTTTTGTTTACATTTCAGTGACTGAATTTTATGCATTTTTTTGGGGAAAAAAAGCCTTTAGGGGAACAAGCATGTAGTCAATCACTGTAGTCTTCTTAACTTATGTTTATGTACATCAGATTTAATCCTGGTCATTTTTAACCATTTCTGTTGGCCCCTACCTCATAACACAATTGCACAACATACAGGGTAACTGACCTTTTTTGTGATGAAACGCTGTTTTAAAAATAAATAAATAAAAGGATCCTTTTAAGAAAAGAAAGAAAAGAATTATGAGATTTTAATTTGGCACTGTACTGTGGAAACACATACTGTTGAGGCACCTTGTTTTAACCATTCACAGGCTAAAATTAAAGCTGTAACATGTTCACCATAAGTACTTGCCAGCGTTGCACTTGAGTTTGTAAGCGTGTCATTCTGTCTTGCATGTTAGTGTAAACATGTTTGGTGTGGTCTATGTTGCCCCCTGCAGGACCCTCTGGACACTACACGTTCTGTGATAGTTATCCGCTCACTGGTGCCCGGAGGGGTGGCTGAGAGTCATGGGGGCCTGTTGCCTGGAGACCAGCTAGTGTTCGTGAACGACACAAACCTGGATAGCTGCACTTTGACCCAGGCTGTAGAGGTGCTCAAGGCTGCTCCAGCAGGCAAGGTCTACCTGGGCATTAAGAAACCGCTGGGGGTAAGAGCAATGACTTGCGGAGGCATACTGTTGAGGTTTTGGTCAAGGAAGAATTGGTTGGCCTTTTCTTTCATTTTTACTCACCATCATCACCATCATCATCATCATCATCCTCAGACCCATTCTACGGACCGTAGAGTCTTTTAGCAATATAGAACTCTGCATGTACTGGATTATATATTCTACTGACTTCAAAAGATCTATACTGACTGTGAGCTTCACAGCCACTTAGAAAGCTGTGGGAACCCTTGGGCTTGTCTTTTTTCAGAAACTAAGCAATGCGAGGCTTATCCAGTTCTTATACTAAAAAGCAATTGCCATTAGGTGGTGCTATCAGATTTTGAACCTAACTTTAAGTAAGTAAGAAAAAGCCTTAAGCTTCAAAAAAATCTTTTTCAGAAAGAAGTCTGTCTCTATTGAGCCATTAAAGAGAGATTGGATATTTTTAAGGGTCTGTATTTAAGGGTCTGCCAGCCACAATCATTGGGATTGTAAATCAGTAGATCCATTGATTGGTATATGAAGCTAAGTAAGGCCACCCCTGGCCAGTGAATACTTCAGCTGAGCTTCAGCTGTTGCATAAAAATCTATGGGAACCCTTTGGCTTAGATCTTATCTATACCCCTACCGGCCACTTCATTAGGTACTGAAGGTCCTCCTTGTATCTGCACCCATTGTCCATTTTATCAGCTTACCATTTAGGTGCACATTGTAGTGCTACAGTTACGTACATTAGTCCACCTGTTTCTTTGTGTACTTTATTATCCCCATTGAAGTAGTATTCTCAGCACTGACACTGACATGGTGGTTGTGTGCTGGTGTGTGTTGCACTAGAATGTGTGGGTTAGACACAACAGTGTTGCTACAGTTTTTAAACTACAGACTGTCCACTTTATAAGACACTCCCACCTTGTTGGTCCACCTTATAGATTTGAAGTGTGAGACGAAAGCTAATTTGTTGATGCACAGTTTGTGTTGGTCATCCTCTAGTCCTTCATCAGTGGTTACAGAACACTGAATAGTTTTAGAACTAAAAAACTAAAAAAAATGGACAGTTAGTGTAGATATATAGGAGGTGGGCCTAATGAAGTAGCCCTTAAGTGTAGTCTTGCATGTGTTTGGATTAATGTGGCTACTCCAAAAGGAGAAAACAAATTAAACAAACCAGTAGTAGTAGTAATAATAATGATGATGATGATGATGATAGTAATGTTACTGTTACGTGAAATACAAAAAAAAGTATTTGCCAAAAATGTTGTCCATGATACCTGATTTTAATCAAATACATTTGCCAAAACACATGCAACATGGTAGTCCGTAGCTTATCTGAACAAATAAAGCTGCAGCACAGGATGCATTTCTTGTTGCAGATTTTTTTATATTATCTGATTATAGCAGAATATTAAAATAAAGTGATGATTTTTTTCATCAAAGCTAAAACCATACAACTTACAGTGTGAAATCTAAAAGCAGATGACAATTAAATTAGTGAATCATGTCCATATAATAAGATTTACTTCTTTTGTATGTGCCACCATATGGATGTGTAGGTGGATTTTTTTCTGATTGAGTGAACAGATGGGTGAAAATGTGGTTAAATTAGGTTACCATACATTAAATATGCACAAATTGTTATCTTATATAAAATATGATGCACATTTCATGTGTTCTTTTTTATTTTTTTATTTTGGAGCAATTGGGCGGACCTCTCCATGACACATCCCGCTAGTATAACACACCAACCAATTAAGCTAACAGCCAGCAGCAAGGTGGGCCAACACGGTAGGAATGTCTGATAGAGTGGACAGTGAGTGGGCACAGTGCACATAAGCTCCAGCAGCACTCCTGAGTCTGATCCACATTTACCAGCGCAACACACACTAACACACAACTGCCACGTTGGTGTCACTGCAGGGCTGAGAATGACCCACCATCCAAGTAATACCTGCTCTGTGGTGATCCTGTGAGGGTCTTGACCACTGAAGAACAGGATGAAAGGGGGATAACAAAGTATACAGAGAAACAGATGGACTACAGTCTGCAGCTGTAAAACTGCAAAGTGCTCCTATATGGTAAATGGAGCTGATGATGAATGGTTAATGGTTGTAGAAACAAGGAGGTGGTTTTAATGTTATGACTGATCAGTGTATAAAACCTAAAACTTTACACACAACATGATTGCTGTCTTCCCATTGGATGGTTAACCATAGGCCAGCTTTTTACAGTACAAGGTTTAGAAAGATGTCTGGGGTGAAGAATCATTCTCATGTTTTGCACTATTACAGGGAGGATATCTTAACTTTTTTGTGTGGCTTTTTATTTTTCCCTTGAAGTCCACACATAACCATAGGTTTTGCAAATTATGTCACATCACTGTGTTGCTATGGAGCGCATATGGATGGCAAGCAGTGATACTTCACATAAGAAGTGCTATTTAAAACTCTTCCGTGGTTTGCTTCGTTTACAGTTGTGCAAAAGCAGTTCAACCGAGAAACCATCAGGAGCTTTTTTCATTATTGAGAAAAATGCAAGAAGTTCACCAACTTCTTGTCCAAATTTAGTGGTGTTTCTTGTAGCTGTTGTTTTAAATCTGCACCAGTGCATAGCCACAGATCCACCGTGTAAAATAAAAAAGTGCAACACGTGCTCCACACAAGCGCACAAGGCTGAAGTCATTTTATTCTGGTTTTCCCTTTATATGCCAGAGTATACCTGCAGCACAATTTAAGGTGGAGCTGGAAAGCTGACGAATTTAAAGCAGACTTCAGCCTTGAGTGTTCATGAGGATTGTGTGTTGTGTTTTGAATTTTACACAGTGGATCTGTGAGAGCTCATTGCTGATTTCAATGTTAATGTTGAGAGATGCAGCGGCACTGAATGTTTGTTGCTTCACAACACATTAGAAGAAAACCAAACGACATCATTGTGGAGCAACTTGGCACTTAGATCGACCCAACCGCTAACTAAAAGCTGTGTTTCTCTTCATGCTTTTCTATGCTTTCATTTGCTTTATTCTAGGGAAGGCGGTTGTTTTTTTTCTGCTGCCTCAATATTTTATTATTTAGTTAATTTTAAAAAATCATAACACAAATATCACCTCCAGCTCATGATTATGATTATCTGTTTGTACTTCTCTCTCATCTAAACTAGTACAGCACAGACTCTCTCTTCACCTCCATTCCTTTTGTTCTGCTTTTCACTTACTGCCCCCGTTTGTATTTTGCTTTTCGTCAGAATCTTGTGACTGAAAACAACCTACGTTATCATGATATCAAGTACGATATCATGTAATAAAACACTCAATGTATTTTTACATGACCCTTTTTTGTAACCTTTTTTATTTGTTAAATTTAAGGTGGTTGTTCTTACTCTGCCTTTACAAGCTCTGTTCTGATAGACTGTCCTGAAAAGTACTTCTTTGAAAAGCCACTCAAAAACACTGGCACGTTCCTTAGAACGTCAGTAATAGTGGGCGGGTCTAATGCACTGTAGGCTGAATAAGTGGATTCATGTATATTGTTGGTTTTTGTGACATCACAGAAACAGTTTATTCATAATGGATTGACTCTGCATCTTATTTTCCATATATGGACTGGAGATTAAACTTGAACCTAGCAATGGTTACATATTTCTTCAAAGTTTTGCCATGATATGGGCCCTTATGTGTCCTCCTGCAAATTACCGCAGCGCTACTCAATTGCCACAACCCATGATTTGCAGAAAGAGTCAAGCAGACTCTCTGTGTTTGTGAGAGTCTGCTAGTTATGTAGAACTAGTAATGGTCTGTATCCAATGGTGTCTTGCAATGAATTAAAGAATTAGTTACTTGACGCTTTAGATGATGCTGGTTAAATAATAAAATACTCCTTCAAAACATATTTTTTGTTTTCATTTGTGACTTTTTCCAGTTCCTCTAATGCTCTTTTGTGTGTTTGACCTTAGACGGAGGAGAGGAGCAATGTGGAGCCTTCAGCAGATATACAGGTCCAGGAGCACTCCCCCACCCATACTGATCTACCCGTGCCAAAGGTATCATTACCATAGAGCACTAAAGTGAATCTACACAAAAAGGGCTTTGTAAGCCAAAATAGTGTTTTTAGGTTCGCTGGTCTTCTTGGATAGTAAATAAGTTGGTTATATTTGCATTGTAGTCGATGACCAATTTAAAGGAATTGAGCAGTTTCTCCAGAGTTTGGGCGAAGTGATCTGTCATTAAAAAGAACAGGGAAAGAGAAAGGGATAGAGAAAGATGTGATGCATGATGAGGAAAAGGAGAAGGAAATGAAGAGAGAAGCTGGACAGAGAGATACCAAGCAACTAGTCCTTAGGAAGGGTAACTTTTAGAGGTGAAGCCCCACCCACTGCCTCTTAGCTTTTGAGATGCACGGCTGTATTATCCTTGAGTTTTAGCAAAGATGTAATTGAGGCAGCTGAGTCAAGTGCTGCCGTAAATCTACCCAAAACGAGACTAATTGCGCCATTAAGATTTTAGACCCTGCACATTTTTCATGGCAAATTGGTTCTGGGCTCTTTGAGGGGAGGGGTGTGAAAGGTGCTGAGTGTGCGGATCGGAGCGGTGTTGGGAAAAGTGCACTTTCAGCTCTTATGATCTTTAAGAGTGTGTGTGTTGGGCGGAAGAGGACAGGCCAGAACCCTGTTCAAGATGAAATGACTGCTTTATACGCAGTAGACAAGATATCTTTCTCTTTCTCTCTCTCAGTCTCTCTCCTTCTGTCTCATTATTGATCAGATGTTTCTGAGCCGTGCAATAAGAACAGGGAGAAGAATAAGGGGAGTAAGAGAGAAGCAGCCCAGTAAGGATATGCAGACTTCATTGACACGATCACCCTCATTTATTACTTCGAGATCATAAAATGAAGCACTGTAGCGAATTAAATCTTTTCAGAGACATAAGGACATAAGGGTTCCTCTCTAGTGCTTCAGCGACAAGTTGTTGACAAGAGTTTTGGGTGATTGTTTCAGCAGCTAAGACTTGTTGCATCTGTTTTGTAGATTATAGCATTCTGAATTATTTTCCAAAAGCATCATACTGTAAAATAGCGTAGAGTCCATTGTACTGTGGTACCTTTATGTAAGTATAGCAAACAGCAAGATACTTTCTAAGCTAAAGCACAGCCAGTTTCTTCGAGGATGCTTCAGCAGCTGTGATGTTATCTGATGCTGGTTTTCTATTAGTATTATCTAGTATTAAGTGAGTCTCATTAGTTGGGTTCACAATGTGTGAATAAAGCTGTAAATCCACCATGTAAGACTCTCAAATGATGTAGACAAGTATAAAACATATTCACTGGCCACTTGGTCTACAGAGCTAGTGAATCTTGTTGCCGTAATGAATAGTGTGTGGCCAGAATTGTAGAAACATGCTTATTTACATAATCATCATGGAAATCGCCTATGTGGGTGTCATTCAGAGAGAAGAAACACACCAACAGCAGCATATGTTTAGAGTCAAACCTTTCAATATGAGACATTAAATAGTTTGTTACAAAAAGATGTAGAGCTATTAATATCATTTTAAATGTGATTGCCATTACAGATTTTCATTAAAGGATTTAATGTTTAATAGCCATGCCAGCTACAGATAGCACAGGTCTAAGCTGCAGTGGACTGTGCTTATCAATGCATTATGGAAATTGTGGCATTTTTTCAGATGTTGCCTTGGCTCATTTTTTATCATTTAATGGTTATTGATTTTATTTACTGGATATTTGTAATTTTTTTAAAATTCCACTGGTCTTATGGTTCAAAAATGGGAAAATGTGAAGCAATGTGAATCTTCATTTTTAGCAGTTAAAATTAATATATGTTAGCAATAGAAATAAGCTTATATAATTATTTTCCTTATATATGCTGCATGTAGGATGGGTTATTGACAGTTTTAATATTGCTTGTCATTTGCTGATAATATTAGCTCTACTTTTCATTTAAATGATATATAGTTTATGTAGGCTCATAGACTGTCTATTATGAATTGCTATTATGAATTGGACAGCAAATAACTTTTTACAACTTAATGCTGATAAGACAGAAGTTAGAAATAAATTTTGGGCTTTTTTCATCTGCTGTCATTTCAAACTTGTGTAATGTGGGTGTTTGATCAGTCGTTGTTGTTTGACACACAGATCTTGTTAGTAGAAATATTAGTAGTTTTGAATGCAGAGCTAGAGGTGCTTATTCGTGTTGTATTTCATATTGTATTGATGATTGTAATTCTCTTTTCTCCTTACTTAGTTTGTGTGCCTTTGGTTGTTTGAAGACTATACAGAATACTGCTGCTATATTATTAATAGGTCAAATAGATGGTCTCATGTAACCCCTTTGCTAATATCTCTTTATTGGCTTCCTGTTGAGTATAGGATCCAGTTTAAAAGTCGTACTCTTACTTATAGAGCTTTGCCTGGTCAGGCTTCTGTGTCTGTCGCCCATATTTACCTTATTTATTGTTCTCTTAGGTGAAGTAAGTTAAATCTACTGTCTGTTCCATGTTCCCGTCCAAGGACTCATGGGGATTGAGCATACTATTGAACACATTGCCTGCTTTTTTAGGTTCTGCTGACTCTGTGGAATCTTTTAAAAAGTAACTAAAGACTTGCTTACAGATTTTTTCTAGTAGTGTGTATTCTTTGTGGTTGTACATTTTATGCTGTGAAATGTCTTTGTAAAGCACTTTGTGTGCACTTTGGTAAGTGGAGCTAGTAAAATGGACACTGAGTGTAGAGACAAGGAGGTATTCTGATATGAATATACGTGTATATGTGTATAAGTTCTTATAACTGCCATTAGTACATTGAGGAGTTAGTATGAGTGTTGTATCTTAACAGGGCTTTGGGGATGGCTCAATCCTTCCAGAAGACCTTTATGAGGATCCTGAGCTGATTATAGACAACATGCCCCGCTATGCTTCTCCTCTAAACACCATGGAGCTCCTGCCAGGCCTGGAGAGAGAGATGATTGTAGATGAAGACCAAGGACAGGAGGAGGAGGAGGATGATGAGGATGAGAGGAGGGATGAAAGAAAGCACCACACCTTAGAAAGTGACAGGGAAAGTCCTTTGTCATACACCAGGAGGGAATCACTCTCTAAAGAAGAATCAACTGTGACAAACCCCTACCAGATCTTTACCCAGACTGAAATGCAGGAGGTGAGACCCTTTGTAAGCTTGAGAACTGAGTAGTTTTTACAGAGAGATGATGCCTCACAGGCAGGTTAACACTCAAAGCGTTCCTGAAGCATTTTTTAGATTTCCATCCATTTTCTTTGCATGTCGAGTCCAGGCAATTTAAAGTCAGTGTTATGGTCTTGTTGGATTAGTAATTATAGAGCATGTACTGCATTGTAGTGACGTTTTCTATACTATGATGATAACTGGACTTTTTACCTGACAGGTGAAAACTTGTGACTCTACTTTTGTCACAATAAGCAGATCTGCTGTCTGACTGTCAGTCATTTTAACCAGCTGTCAACCTGTTTAATTGCAAAAATTGCACTGGTGGAGTCTTAAGAGGTTTGTTGTGCAATAGGGCTGAGCTCTATCACAATCCGTATTAGATTAAGACAAACGTGAGGTTTGTTTCAATAAAAGAAATAACCTGCTGTCTGCTGCAGAGTATATGAATGGAGTTTCCAGGCAGATACAGTACTGTACAAAAGTTGAGAAAATTTAAAGAACTAAATAGCTATTTATCTGGGCCTTTATTTGTTCTAATATTAGAATAAGTACTCATAACATCAACACAAAATCAGTAGTAATTTTGTATACAGTAGACAGTACTGGCTTAAGCATTTCCAAACCTCACTTCAAGGAAGCTAAATTGTAGTTATCTTCAAATACCTGGTGTGGCTACTTTATTACATTAAATTAAAAAGAAATCTGGAGCCAAATTATGTTCTTCTAACTAACTGTATGTAATGTGTATTTATAGACTCTTGCTTTGTATGTCTGGTATAGGAGAATGATCAGGAGGCTCCAGTTCAGAATGAAGAAGACTTTGGAACAGAACTGTCCAGCACGAAGAGTGTCCCTCAGCGCCCACTCAGTGAGTGTCTCAGTCAGCTTCATATGATGGAGTAAACCACCACAACGTGCAAACCCCCTATAACGTTATAATCAGTGTCAGTGTGTCAGTTTTTGTCAATCATTGTCACTGTGAGTGTTATGAGATGATATTGAGCTGCCATTCCACTGTTTGCCAAAAAAATGCTGTTAATTTTGTCAAAAGAAAATATCCCAGCCTAATACTTTTATTTTGCTCATAGGAGCTCTTTTACTTTTTTGCCTTAGGCCTTTATTTTCAGATGGATTTCTGGTGCTGTCTGGTTTTCCCAGGGAGTTTTACTGTTATTATGCTTAGCTTGAAAAACTCTGAAAGGCAGAGTAAAATTAATCTGCGGATAAATTATTTGGGTTATTTGGACTAAATGTTTTTGTAGCGCCAGTGGATTTGTATACTTTTTCTTGTTGTACTGCCACCACAAATGATAGTTCTCAGTTTGGCACGATTACTGAGAGTTGCTTAGAAAACAGGAACTGGCCTACCTTTCCTGGACTAATTAAATCGTCCTGACTTTATTAGAAATAATGAAATGCAAAAACATTTTTTTAGTTAAAGAGAATGGTTTGAAAAAATTTTCTAGATGTAGTTAATCAGCCAAGAAATGCCTGGTGCCCATATTTTGCTTATTTAGTGATGAAACTATGTTTCATCTAACAAATACTCAAAAGTCCATAATTTTGTGTTCCATATATACATCCCCATGTACTTCCCTCACCCCACTCTAGGTCTTTGTTTAGGTTGTGCCGACATGTCAGTTTGGGTAAGGTCACAGTGTGACTTACTGTAAACTATATAGTTAAGTTAGGTTGAGTTCAAGTGACTGATTTGGCCATTTAAGAACAAAACGCTCTTGGGCTGCTTTTGCAGTGTCGTTTGAGTAATTACCAATCTGTACTGCAAAGCACCGTTCTGTCAGGTTTGCAGCATGTTTAGAGCTTTATCATACAGAAAAGGCTTTATGCACTTCAGAATTCATCTTGCTACATCTTGGAACCAGTCACATCATCAATAAAACGCCAGTGACCCAGTTACTTTGTCATATAATAATATTAATAATAATATTACTACCTCCACCATGCTTGACAAATGATAGATCATAAACCCTTCTTTTCCTTCTCCATACTTTAGTTTTGCCATTACTCTGGAACAAGTTAGTCTTGGTGTTATCTGAATATTGTTGATATGAGAATATTGTTCTGGAACTAGGCAGGGTTTTTAGATGATTTCTAGCAAAGGCTGATCTGGTTTTTCTGTTCTTGAGTGTTACCAGTGGTTTGCATCTTGAGGTAAACCCTCTGTATTTACATTCATGAAAGTGACTCTTTATTGTGGGCTCTGGCCACGAAACCCCAACTTCTCTAGGATGTGCCTACCTAGTTGTTGTGGGGGGCTTTTTCTTCACCATGCAAATTTTTGTAGTCATCACCTTAGTTTGTCCTCTGTGGTCTTTTATATCTTCTGATTCTACTAAGCTCACCAATAAATTCTTTATTTTTTTAAGCAATGTACTAAATGGTTGATTTGGCCAGTCCTGAAGTTTCTGCTCTTTCTTTCTAGTGACGTCCTCCTTTTCTTGCATTGACACCTCTTTGAATTTTGAGAATTCCCATTAACAGTTACCAAATGCATATAGCCTGTGGAGTCAGCTCAGACCTTTTATCTAATTTGTGCAAATGAATAGACTATCTAAAAAATGACAATAATTCCTAAATGGTTAGTCCTATATTTTTGTTAAAACACTTGAGTGAAGGCTGAAAGTCTGCATTTTAATCACATCTTGATTACTTTTTTTCAAAACCATTCTAGTAGTATAGAGAGACCAAATGACAAAAATGTGTACATTACATTTACATTAAAAGTTAAGTTAAAGTATATTTACGTATTCTATAAAGATACAATTTTGGAGATGCAAGGTTTTGCTGCATCAACTGCGATATATACACCAATTAGCCATAACATTATGACCACCTCCTTGTATTAGCACTTTGTCCTTTTTATTAGCTCCGCTTACCATAGAGATGCAATTTGTGGCTCTACAAATACAGACTATAGTCCATCTGTTGCCCTGCATACTTTGTTAGTCCCCCTTCTGTGACACCACTGTGTCTAATCCACTCGTACCAGTGCAACTCATACCAATACGCCACCACTCCGCTATGTCAGTGTCACTGCAGTGCTGAGATTGATCACCCACCCAAATGATCTGTATGGGTCTTGAACCCATGTGAAAGGGGATTAAAAAGTTCTCAGAGAAACAGATGGGCTACAGTCTGTAACTGTAGAACAACAAAGTGTACTTGTATAGTAAGTGGAGCTGATAAAATGGACAATTAGTGTAGGTACAAGAAGGTAGTTTTAATCTTATGGCTGGTTGGTGTGCATATATAATACATAGTGGACATATTACACATAGATACTTGTTTATGTTTAAGGCAAATAGGACATATGTGTGACTACATGTCCTGACATTGTTTAAAAAACAGCCACTATGTGTTTGTGTCATCAGGTCAGCCAGTGAGGTCATGGGTGGAAACGCCAGAGAGTGAGGCAGAATCGGACTTCAGGAATGAAGGCACAGAACTCACTTTAACTGACACAGACACAGAGTGAGTGTCACATACACTTTCCATCTACTTCTTTCATTTTCTTTGTATATCTTTCTTTACCATCAACCCCTTTTTTTTGAGACGGTAGTCATTGTCTACACGCTCCTGTGAGCAGTTTGGTTTGCACCAACAGATAGCAGGGGGCATAACAGGCATTGCATATGTACATAGTAATTATAGTGTAATGTTTAGCAAACTGCATGTAGCAAACCCTGTCTTTACCATCAGTTTCACTGAGCAGTGTAATTAGACCTTTGAGGATTAGATTTCAGTGCGAGTGTGTGCACACCTATACATGGGCAACGTGCTATTGTCTGTTTCTCACTGTTCAAAACTTTTCATTGCTTGGTTTTTCAGGTTGTTATTGTATTGTAGCACCACCTGGTGTACTAAAGGTAGCATTACAGCCTGAATCTAGAACCACTGAAAGAAATTAATACTGCGTTTTTATTCTGTTGTTGTAACGGCTTACTGACAACAATATCATAAAGTTAAGACTGTTAATTTAAAGCATGGACCATAAAAGATCAAATTAATCAGATTAAATAAGAAATAGAGTTGACTTAGTGAGAGAGAGGTGACAGTGTAATTAAAAGCTAAATTAAAAAATCAAATACAGTTTCTTGAATTTATGTACTGAGCTTTACTGCCAAATAAAAAATGGAATTTAGTTAAGGGGTCAACAGGAATCAGCTCCAGTAGATGAACAGGTTTTTCTTCATTGCTCTGGGATAGAAAACTTCTCAAATGATAAAAACTTACTTCAGTGAATGCTTTTCCATGTGTGCACTCAGTTTTTGTACTTCAGGTTTGGTGCATGTAGCAGAAGGGTTAAATCAATCTTTTTTGCTTGGTTACTTTGTTTTACCTCATCCAGCTGTTCATCATGGCTTATCATTATTTGCTCTGCCTGCAATACGGTTATCCCTTTCAGACTTGTCTCCAAGTCCCTTTCAGACTTACACCCTTGGAATAAGTCACACATTGTGCAATTATGGATTATGGACCTGCGGACTACAGTGTGTTAGAAAGGGTGACCACACTTCCTGCTCCCTCACACTTAACACATGACACAGGGTGCCCTTTCACCGATGCTCTACACATTGTACACCTACACCTTCCATAATCAAGTTTGCTGATAATAAAACAATAATCAGCAATATCACCAATTATAATGAGGGCCCATATAAGAGAGGAAGTCAGTCTCCTCACAACAACATCTCCCTCAATGTACAGAAAACCAAAGAGCTGTTTGTTGACATCAGGCTCACACACCACTCAGTGTCAAGGGGACAAAGGTGGAAGGGGTGAGCGGCTTCAAGTTCCTTCTATTGAGAATCATCACTGCAGCTGCTCTCCCACCCATACAGGACACATACAACAGGAGATGTCTGAGGAAAGCCACCACCATATCCTCTGACCTCACACACCCCAGCCATCCCCTGAACAAACTACTGAGTTCTGAAAAGAGGTCCTGGAATATCCAATCAATAACCACTAGGTTCAGGAACAGTTTTTACCTAAGAACTATCTAAGTGGTTACACTGGCAGCACCTACCAGAACTAACCCCAGCACTATGGACTGTTACTAATCTATCCCTGATCACCCCAGCAAACTACACACTGAGCTCCACTAGCTCATGGGACTGTATGCACTTGCACTTTAACTGGTACCTCTACACTGGAACATCTGAGCTGTATATTAACTATACTTATCACTTCTATTATAAGCTGTGAGGCTATTTAAGCAGTTTACCTGAACATTAAGCTGTTTATACATAATATGAATGCATAGAAATGTTTCTGTAGACAGGTGCAAATGTGAAATATATGCAAGACATACATTTGTAAGCCAAAGTTATTTGACGAAATTTAAGGTTGTCATTTACATATGTCATTTATTTGAATATGCATTTGAGTCTAGGATTGACATGAACAATTGACATGTGCTTGTATTTTGAATGTCTGGCTTATTTTTCCACATTTCTCCCACAGGTCTGCACAGTTAGCTTCCTCTGTGAGGAGGAGGAGGAGGAATCAGGGAGATGACATGGTCCAGATGAGAGAGGGGCGCAGGTAAGAGAACCTTATGCCTTGTTATTTATTATCGGCTTTTGGGGCAATTTTACAAAAGCCTTTGGCAGAAGTATTGGCATCTTGGATTAGGATGCGTTGAATTCTAGGCTTCATTGTTGGTGTTTGTGTGTGTGTGTGTGTGTGTGTGTGTGTGTGTGTATGTGTGTGTGTGTTCTTAGTGATCTACCTGAAAGAGAGGATGGAGAGGGAGAAGAAACACCCATCTTTAGTCACTGGGGTTCCCCACGCAGGCAAGTGTCCCCGTCAATGGTGCTTTCTGCTGTCTGGTGTCTTTTAATGCTCTGATATCCAGTGGTTGTTATTTGTTTTTTAAAGCTTCACCCAGAAATGAGTTCTTTTGTAGGTCCTGCCATGATAAAGGACAACCTTTGCAGAACACTAACGAGACAGTGTAGACACTATTAACTGCAGTTGTCCTACAGTAGCTGGTGGTGTAGACTGCTGTGTCAACTTGGCTAGCTAGCATCATAAGAAAAGCAATGCTTTTGTGCACATAGGATAAACAAGTCAGCTGGATTTGTGTTCTGTGAGATGAAGGGTGATTGTGCGGGTTTGTATGTATATGTGTGTGCACTGTGTAGAGTGGAGGTGTGGTCGGAGCCAGGGGAGTCTCTGGGGATCAGTATTGTTGGAGGCCGGACAGTTATAAAGCGCCTGAAGAATGGAGAAGAGTTGAAGGGCATCTTCATCAAACAGGTGCTGCCAGACAGTCCTGCAGGACGCACACGTGCACTAAAGACTGGAGACAAAATCTTACAGGTGGGGAAAGCGTAAATACACACACACAGCACCATCTGCTGGTTTATGTCCTTGGGGACTCTGTACTCTGTGCAATATAGAGTCTTGGAGAGCCTTAGTTTTGAACAGTTTAGTGATCTCCCTGTTTAACTGTTTACCAAGGTAGCTAGTGTGCATAAGCAGGGAATTCACCAACTGAGCAAGACTAAAGCCCTCCTGGTCTGAACTTGGACGCTTTAGTTTAAAAGTATATAGATTTGGTACCATAATCAATTTTAAATCTTTTAATATACATTCATTTTAAAAAAAAAGTTGCACCCAGATGAGGTCAACTGACAGAAATGAAACTTGTTGGGTAGGTTTGACTTCGTGAGACATGCGAATGATTCATGTTTGACACTCGGTCGTGCATGTGATGTAAGCAAGGATAGGCCTTATTGCTATACCTGACTGACCCAACAGCCACGACGACAGACGTCGAGCGAGTAGTGATTCCCTCCATGAGTCATCCTTGGTATGCCATCACCGTTCACACTGGACTACTTGCCTAACGGTTTGTTGTCACACGTCCAGACAGCCTGGTGTCATTCCACCTCCACCCCTACCTCAAAGTCTGCAGGAATTGCGAGAGAATATTCAAGCTGCATGGGATGGATTTTCACAGGACGCCGTTACAACCCCTACAACTCCATGGTGAAACGTCTGGCATGGTGGCCCGACACCATTCTGAGCAGCACTATTTCTGTATGTGTATCCCAATAAATGTTGCCCATATCAGTCTAAATACATCATTCATTGTTCCTGGTAACCTTTATCTTCCTTCCCAATATCATTGCAATCCAACACTTCCATCTGGGTGCAACTATGTTTTTTGATGAAGAATTTATAATATTAAACAACAAGCTACAATCCTATAAGCAGGTATCGTATTGGTGGCACAAAAATATGTTGTCACAGCTTTGCATTGTGTGAACATGATGAATTAGCCAGTAGAAAAAGTAACTTTTAATGACTTGTAATATAATCTAATTGTCTTTTAATCTGCTCTTTGTCCATGCAGGCCATATATGAAAGCTAAGCTGCAAAAAATCAATTTAGAATTTACTGTTTATTGATGCCATGAGAATAACCTCATTTACACCTACTGTCCACACTGAAATGATAAGAAGTGTTTCAGCCTGGACTGCTTTTTGAATGAGGCACAATAAAAGACAAGAGGTCATAATATAAGAAAAGAGGTCATTCATTTATGTTGGTCTAAAAGGCACAGTAATAAAAACATCCACTTTAATTCTATACTTCTATGGTAAAAATATAGAGGTTGCAAATAGGTGTAGCTGTTTTTGCTAAATAACCACGCATATTTTAAGTGGATGTCACAGGAAAAGATAAAATACAGTAAAATTCTAGCATGTGTGAGTATGTTTTTTTCCCTTTGTCCTACAAAGTGACCCTATATTTCTAAAAGAGATTTTGTGAAATTTTCTTACTTTTTAATATAACAGCATTACTCTGTCTTCCCCAGGTATCAGGAGTGGACTTGCAAAATGCCAGCCATGAGGAGGCAGTGCAGGCCATTAAAGCAGCTTCCAGCCCAGTGGTGTTCGTTGTGCAGAGCCTTTCCTCCACTCCTCGGGTAGTGCTTACCAGTGCTTCTATAAATTACCTACTTAAACCATCCCTTCTTGTCCTCTTGCCTCTGTGAAGTCCTAGTCACAGATCACTGCCCCCATTTCTGATGATACCAGTGAAATAGTGCTCTAATGAGTAGCTGACAGGTCGGTGTTTAAACTGTACTGATTATATAGAAGGACTTTTGTGTTGTTTTTTTTTCCTGTATATTGCGGCACTATTAAACTGAAATAACAGTGTCACAAATAACACTGTTGCTGAGCCAGCAGTTCATTTTTGACTATAGTGTGATTAGTTGTCTTACACTAACTTCTCCCTTTGCACCACACTGATTTCAGCATTTAGTTTAACTATGTTTGTGACTTGAAATGTACCACACCATATTTTAAGAATCTGATTGGCTGCTGGCCGGCAAGATTCTCAATTGCATAAATATCAGATATGTTTTAACCTCTCTTCGCCCACTTAACTCTGCCTTTCTGTCAGCCAATCAGAGGTGAAGCACAAACACTTAGCTCTGCTATAATATAAATGCAGCTTATTAAAACAGCTGTAGCTGTCCTGCAAACAGTGTATGGCAAAGATCCTGTCATATCCATTAGACATAATCACAATTATGTTAACCAAAACTGTCACTGCATGTTCACTATCTGCCCGTGTAACGTGTTCATTCATGTATTTCATTATCTAACTGTAACTATGATTTCAGCTTTAAGCCACTTTGGACAGGGCTTTTGTGTTCATTGTGTCAGCTCTGTGGGAATTGCGCACTGAGTGTGATTGATGTCCTTCTATGGGCGATATAATTGGTTATGGTCACTTTGCTTAGCACAGGAGCAGATCTGCAGCACTGATTTGAGCTGTTTTGTTATCTATAGAGATTTATTGGAGACTCACTGTGTGTGTGTGTGTGTGTGTGTGTGTGTGTGTGTGTGTGTGTGTGTGTGTGTGTGTGTATGCGCTGCAGCCTGTTTCAGTCACAGCCTCCAGTATACGACAGCACAAGGCCAAGAGGAAAGGCATGCAGGTAAGCAGCATGTCTCTGTCTGTCTGTCTGTCTGTCTTCTTTATATCTTCATCATTATCTCTATCTCTCCATTTCACTATCTTATATGAGGCTTAGGTTTGGATTATATGGAGTTAGGCTCTATTATGGTTTATAACTGTCAGGATAGGTTACATCACAATACACTGTTTTGAGCGTGTTGTGGATATTATCAGTGCTTGAAGAAACCTGTCAAACTGTATGTTTGATTACATGGAAGTTGGTCCTGTTTAATTGGATTTAGTGCAGCACAGTGTGTAATGTTGAATTAAAATAATTGTTTTCATAGTTTTTGATCGTATCTTTTACATCATGGCATATTGTGTGAGTGTATCTTGACCAGCATGTTAGCTTGGGGCTAGTGTGTTAGATCATGACACTATAAAATACAATATTTGTTTGAGAAATTGTACTTATATAATGTTGAATGCTCTAATAAACTGAAAATGTAAACAAATCGAAGGCTATAATCCAGGCCACAAACATGCTTTTTAAGCTGCCATGCAGGCTGAGATGGATACTGATTAGTTAGTTTTACTCCAAATATTGATGAATTTGTGCTCTTCTAAGTGTTTTTTGCCTTTTTAGTTCATTGCTCCATATTTAGTTATTAATTCCCCTTTTTGTTCTTAATGGCTTGTTTTTGCACAGCTTTGAGATTTGATACACCTCTGGTTTTGAATTTTTTGCATTTCGCTTTAGACAAAGAGAATCCCAAAAAGAGAGGAATAGAGTTTAACAAGCATACATTTAACATCATACATTTTACAACTTACTAAGTACTTAAAGGGAATCCTGAGTGTTAAGACTTAAAACCGTGGACATGTCTGGTACTGTTGAAATATGACAAAAACCAAACTGCAATGCTACGGGGTATTTTTTTTTTGTTTTTTTTATGAAAAGACATAACAAATAGGCAAATTTTCTTTACATGTAGATCGGCATTATCACAATATGATTTTATTGTTGCAGTGGAGTCAGTTTTACAGAAAATGAGATGGTTAGAACAGTTTTTCGTGGATGAGAGAGAGCAACCATTTAAAGCAGGAAAGCAGATGGCAGCCTACTGGTAAATTAATATGCCTGTTTTTGATAATAAATTTTTTTCTTTGCAACATATTTGGATGGTATTGGACGAGTACACTATTTTGGGGCTTACATGTCTTGACAGTCAGGGTTACTTTTAAGTAGTTTTTTGATCCAATATGTTTGTGTTTCTTCTCGGGTTGTTTTTGGGAAGGTACTTTACATTTACTTGAGACATAATTTTATCCAAGTAATAATGCTTGTAGTATGGGTTTAGGCTACCTACCTTTCAATAACATTAACTTTTGTGTGGGTAATACGGTTCATATTCTATACAATACTAGTCAGTGTGTTGCTTCCCCAATAATACATGGTGAATTATAAGGAGATTCCATGGGCGGTGGTGTAGCTGAGGAAAGACCTTGTGCTGTTTTCCACCTCTCAGTGGTGTCAGCATGTCTATCAAGAGTTATGTGGGGACAAAATAACAGTAAATTGTGTCTCGAGTCTACACATTTTGTGAAGGTGCTCATGTGTTATGTGTTTCTGCGTTCTCTGAACTTCAGTGCTTGATAGTCACATATTTAGCTTGGACATCAAAACAGCTCAACTGAATGAAGTGCAATAAGGAAGGAGAAGGAAAAACGTGCACATGCATCCAGAGAAATCATGCCATATCCCTGGGGATCATGTCCCTGACAGCCCTCTGGAGTGGCCAAATTTTTGATTAAAGCAGCTTTATCTTCCAATTAATTTAAAATAGCAATAATTGTCCTAATTGCTCCTCCAGCCATTAGTATCCCACTTGTCTCCTGAGGATATGAGATTATTCAGCACAATCAGAGCAAGGCTCCTCATTAGTCACTGTAAATTTAATTAACATTTCATCACTCTTCCGAAGAGCATCTCAGTTCTTTTCCAGTGAAGAAAGATATTAAGTAGATTCCCTAACTGCCAGAGGTTCTGAAGAGGAAAGTCTAATTAAATGAAACACTGAGTTATTTTATTTTAGAAAGAAGCTTGCAGATGGACTCTGCACTGGGTGCCATGACGTTAGTTTGTTAAGCTTTAGTTTGTTAACAGCTTTGACTGATGCATCATTCATTAGCTATTAATCAGGCATAAGAGAGTCTCTCAGAGCAGGTCTTGAGGGGCTGCTCCTTCTCCAGTGTAATTTCATCTGCCGGCAGCAGTGCTAGTAGCTGATTAATGTTAACGGAACAGCCAGAAACTTCTATTACTGGACTGAAGTTGCAGCTCCATGCAGGCGCAATTAGCCTTGATTAAACTTTCCGCCATCTGATAAATATACAATTAATGGTCTGTTTATGTTTAGATGGCAAGATGCTGACATGTGGGCTTTCCAAAATACTTTGTATGAGAGTGTGTTAGCGTGACTTGCTTAAGCAAGTAGCCTGTGACTTAGACATAGACTATGAACTACAGCTGGACTCGTTTTTCTGTTCTGGTAAGATGGATATGTGGACAGATGTGCAGATGAGTGCAAGGATAGGTGGATGGATAGATGGGCAGAGGAATGAGTGAATGTATAGATTATTGGATGGAAGGATAGGTTTATTATTGGATGGATAGATGGGCAGATAAATGAATGGATGCATAGAATAATGGATGGATGGATGGATGCAATGATAAATGGACAGAGATTGACTGATGAGTAGATGGATACATAGATTTATGGATCGATCACTTAAGTGTATGGATAGGTGTGTAGACAAATGAGTAGATGGATATGTGGGTAGATTACAGATATATGGGAAGACATGGATGAATGCATATATTTATGGATAGATTTATGGATAAATGGATAGATGAAATGGCAGATGAATGGATTATGAAGGAGTAGGCAGATAAATGGATGCATAGATTTATGGTAGATGAAGTGATGAAGTGATGGATGGATGAGTGTGTAGACAAATAAATGTGCAGATGAATGGATGCAGAGATTTATGGATGGTTGGATTGATAAATGGGAAGACAAAATGCCAAAAAATTATTGGATGGATGGATTAATGAATGGATTTATGGAGAGGTTTGTGGATAGATAGATGAATAGATGGGTAGATTGAGGAATAGACGAGTAGATGAATAGTTAGATAGATGGGTAGATAGGTGGATGGATGAATGGATGGATAATTGGGTGGATGGAGGGAAAGCCTTCACAGATGCATAAATGGATATAGATGGGTAAATATACGGATAAAGAGGTAATGTAAGTCATGTGAACTTTGAGAAATGTGAATGTGTCATTCTGCAGCCCGGCATGGACTTGTTTGTTTACCCCACGACAGGCTGCTCTAAGGGAGAGAGCAGTTCGTCCTCTTACTGCCCAGCCCCTTATCTGTCCAGCAGTGTACTGTGATGCTGTGCCATCTGTCATGATGGTAATGTCTTTTGTTTTGTTTATTTGCATGTGTGTGTGTGGTAGAAAACGGGACAGCGGAGTGTGCCCCCACCGATGCGCCTCCCTCCACCATACAGACCACCCAGCGTAATGCAGGAGGAGGAGGAGGAGGAGGAGGAGGAGGAGGAAGACCCCGAGCAGACCACAGGTCAGTGCTTTTAACTTTTCATTGTATCTATTTGTTTTACCATCTGGACCTGCAGCGTCCATTTCCCCACATATCTTCATGGAGTTATTTAATAAGAAAGGAAACTCAATTGTCTTGGAAGTTTCATATTGTGGTTCCCATCAAGCTATGCTTCAGGTTAGGTCTCCCTCTCCTGATGGTTTTGACTTGGAATGGAAAAGATTCAATGCTACTTTCCCACTTTATTTCTACTCAAGTTGGCATTTAGGTGGTGCCAAAGGGCTGTTTTTTCTTTTTAAAGAAAATCTGTAGGGCTGGGCAGTGTGATGTGATATTATTGTTATCATGACAGATTCCATCACTATAGGCTTTTGTGTCCATATTGCAGGCCTTGTCTTTATTAATATAATGAATCATTCCGATGTTGAAATCTGATTGAAGCTGTTGTAAAATACTTTTGTATTGTAAGAAGTCTTGTAAGTTTATGATTACTTTTTCCTTTTTTATTTTTTTAAACCTTCAGGAAATGTAAACATTGTGATACGCACTTTAAACATCTACTCACTACTACTGTCATATTGCCCATCCCTACATCCCTACCTCCTTGTCCATTTTAAAGCATTTCTCCCTTGCCCTGCAAGTTATAAGTTCTTTTAAAGGACTGGCTTCCTCTAGAGCTACTTCACTGGGTTTACTCAAGGCTGTCAGTGCTAAGTCTGTGCTTTGATGCTCCTCCACTATCCTGCTCGGGTGTGATGCTCACGTTTGCTCTGTTGAGCTAGTGAAACCACTCTATTTCCAGCAACATGGTAGCCCTGAGTACTGCATGTATTACTACATGGTATCTCTCAGCTTTCCATTTAAGGAGCTCTCAACCCCGGTCCTCAGGCCTCCCCTGTAAATATGTTTGTGTTTCTCAATTTAAGCTGTAAACCCGCCTGAATCATTGTAGGTAGACACTTCTTACCCCTCAACTGTGCTTTTAAAGCTGTGTATAGAAATTTAAAACATTGACATGCCACTCTGCCCCTTTTTCTCATCTTTCCAGTGTTAATAATTAATGCTAGACTTCTTTAATACTAGGCTGAGGAGAGGGTAGGGCCAATGTTATGCACATATCCACATTCCAGTGACTGAGCTGTTTTATAAATCAGGAATTTTAACGTTAGTGATTTTGTTGGTTTATTTTCATATATTTACTGTTTTATGTGAGGACTTTCATTTATCTGAGCCTAAGCAGGCAGAATCCAATTTGTAATTAAATTTTTAGTTGAAAATCGTATCTCTCCTGAAAACATGTATATCGATACACCCTTAATGTTCTTGCAAGTATGCCATGTGCATGGTGCAAACATTAGCATATTTTATCTTTTTATCAAACTGTGGCCGTAGCTGTGCACTTTGTAGCATAGCATTTTAGCTACATAACACTGCACCACACACACTGTGGCATCTATGTGTATATATAGTGGTTTTTACAATGGACATTGTCACAAAGCAGCTTTAGAGAAATTTAACAATGGGTACACAGTAGAAAAGAAATGAGCCTGTGATTGAATAGAAGTATAAAATTGACCAATTAAAACTTCTGTTTTAAAACTTGAAGTGGGGTGGGCTGCTGCCAAGAGAGAGTCCTCTTGATTATTAGATCTGCAGACTGATCTGGTCTGCAGCCTGTTCACACAGAGTCTGATTTTTATGGCCAAAAAAAAAAAAACGCACGGCAACTTTTGAAAAAGAGCACAGGCATAGTCCAATGCTGCATAAAAATTGACTCAGAGATGCTTGGATGCATTAGAATCAGGCTGACCATTTTGAGCTTTGCTGTCATGGCTGCAGTCCTAACAAATGTGCATCAGGATGGCAGGAGAACAGTAAAGTAATATTACAGAGTAATGTTACAGGCATGAGTAAGTAAATCCAAAGTAAGGGTCTGTTATCTAACGTTAAGTAACTTCAGAGCCCAGTGGCACGAATCTTTGTTTTTCTTCTTTAGTTTAAAGATTGTATCTTACCCTATCAACTGCAGTCATTTCTTCACTTTCTCATCACAAAGAAAACCACTAGAGTTTTTGGACTTGATTTAAACAACAAGGCATGCTAAAAAAACAAAGCCTCAGTTGACTCTGTAGAGGTTTTGGAGGACCTGAACGTGTTAACGAGCAGATTAGAGTGGAAGAAAATAATAACAAGAAAGCGACTGTTAAAAGGTTTACAGGTTCTGTAATTGTTATTTTGCCTTTCTTACCACCGCTAACCTGAACTTAAGTGTAATAATAAAAAAAAGTGTGCAATAATATAGCCTACATTATAGTACAAAAAAAAAGCTGACACATTATTTTGCAGATCTGGGACCTGTGCTATGCTTACATGTAATATAGTTGAAACAGTAAACTCAATTTTAAAACCTGGTGCAAAATGGGGAAAATGTGTCAAGCTTAGCTCTAGTGAAATGGAACCTGTGACGACCTTTAAACTGAACGTGGCAAAACTGGGGCATTTCCCAACCGGCTTTTTGCAAGATCCTAGTATGGTTGATCCAGATGTTGATGACTCAAAAGATAAATAAAACACTAGATGAAATAGTCTTAGATTTATGAAAGTGAGAGATTCCATTGTGGCAGTTGAGGGAATGAGGGGAAGTAAGTGTAGCTTATAGACTGAACCTTTTTCACTGGAATTACAAGGCAAATTTAATAAAAGTCATTAGCTATTTTTCCATTCAAATGATCTTTATTGCATTTACACTGATGTACTAAAAGTCATGGAATAGCAGTATGTGATTTGATTGTGAAGTGACATTATCGACCTGAGAATGTAGTAGTTGTGAGGTGTTGTCTTGTGAGTAAGGCTGAACACTGGCCAGCATGCTGATGGCGAGGCAACATAATTTATATGAGTTCGAATGAGGCATGATAATGGAATGTCTTTACCTCATGAGCTCGTGTCAGGCAAACGTGCAGGGCACACTATTTGTCAGAACTCTCCAGAATGCTCCTTGAACCAATTCTGGACAACTTGGCCCTGATGGGACGGTGCATTATCTTGCAGGAATATCCCATCACTGTGGGGGTACATGGGAAGTACATAGTCCATAAAGGTCCATAAAGAGCTGCAAAAGGTCACCAAGCAGTGAAATAGCAGGGGGAACCCTAACCATGAGAACACACCCCACACCACTATGGAACCACCACCAGCCAGCAGAGTGCCTTGTTGACACCTGTGCCACACACAAACCCTACCATCAGCCCGAACAATTGTTTTTTTTTAGTTACTTCACTGCTTTAGTCTTACAGCTCCAATGCAAAACTAAATACGCAAATCGCAGGCCCCAAACATAACTTGACTAATGACTATATTTGGGCTAAGGGAAAATCCATAGTTGCTTTTCTATGAACTATTCTTTGTTTAGATGTACAGTTAACCATAGAAAATTTGTGGACATACATATGGCTTCTTCTCCGGGCATACTGTAGTAAATATAGAAACTTGTTTATATTTATGTTTGTCCTAGTAACATGCTGTGAAGAGGTAATCACACATCTGATGGCTGATGGTGTCTCTGTGAGTGATAAGACAGGATAGTGCTTTTGCCCTGTCTCTTATCATTCAACCTTCAGTGCGCACAGTGGCCCAAGGCTGGTTGATCAGAGACACTGGAGAATTGGCATTCAATAGCTAAGCTGAGCTGAAGGTACAAAACCTTATACTGCTGCACTAGAGCTTTTGCTCTCACTAAAGCTCAAGGCTAAAAGCCCCTGCAGGAGAGCATGTGCTACACTGAACGGTCAGCAGTTTCCTTAATCCTTCCACATAAAGCATGTTGAGGCACTTGGATTAAGATAAGGGTAATATGCTGTATATTGAATAAGTCAAATGTGACTTTTATAAAACTTGTTGCAACTGGATTACAAGGTTCAGGCTGAGAATCGGTCTTGTAGTACCTATAGGACCTCTGAAGTAAAAGGTTTGCTGACTATACTTTCCTTTTTCTGTGTGATTTCTGATCATCAAAGGAATAGATAAACCCGTACTCTTACCTGTGCTTTGCCTCTATGCTTTGGTGATTCTGTTGTTTCTTGAAAATGAATTCTCCCAAATCTCCAAGTGCATATTTGCCAATCTAGTACAGTGTGTTCAGGGCACAGTGCTGACCAGGCATTTTAACTTGAAATTTACACACTTTGAAATGACTGAATGCCACCATCTGTTCCCGTCTGTGGTGATAGCAGTAGTTCAGAGGAAGGGAGCAGGAGAGCAAAGGCCAGCTATTGTTTGTAGATGCTGGGTGAGGGACCTTGAAGAAGCATCATTTATCTTGGACTGTGGCGTCAGTCAAGCTGATAAATTATAGAGATGCTGCCCTACAGCCATTGCAGACTACTACAGAGAGATAACTGATTTTAGCAGCTAACAGATAAGTTGAACCAGTGCTGTCTGAGCATGCAAATAGGTCCTCCAGGACTGAACTTGAAGAACCTTTTGTACTGCTATTTGGGTTCATTTTACATAATCGTAACATAGCATGTGTCTGTCACACAAATCAGGTTTGTAATTATGATGCATGTTTAGCAGATGCACTTACCTAGAGCAGAAGTACCCAAACCATCTACCTTGGGGGCCTGTAATGCAATGTTTGTTGTGGGCTGAGGGTCAAAAAGATACATACATAAATAAAGAGGTAAAAGGTGGTCAAAATGTTGCTTTGTTTCCAGTTGACCAAATCGGATGTTTTTGTGGACTGACTTTGGCCCATGGGCTCCACTTTGAGCAGCCATGATTTAGAGCAGGGGTCACCAAACCTCTGCCTGGAAAACTACTTTCTTGCACAGTTTATCTTACATAATGCTAATGAATCTCATTCAGCCAGTGACTTCTGATTAGTTGGAGCATGTGCAACTAGACTTTGCAGAAAGGTACTGTAGATCTCTGTCCCATTCCCTTGCTGTTGTCCTGATTATTCATTCCTATGCAGTTTCTGTCTGTCTCTCTTCTCCCTCCCTCATGTTTCCTTACTGCTTTCTATTTCTTTCTCTTTCTTTTGCTGTAATGGGTACAAATAACATGGAACTACAGGTGAAACCCACTCTCTTTCACTCCCCCCCCCCCCCCCCC
>CM067489.1:15580327-15599087 GCA_034552555.1 Semaprochilodus insignis | reverse complement strand
CCAGTGTGATGATACTTTTAAATAATCGGGCTGAATAGCTGATGCAAGGTTGCTATCATTTGCCCCATTAATTTCATTTTTCCCACCACAACCTGTTCCTGTCTTTTGTACTTACACACATAAGACTCAGTGTGACTGTTAGTGTTTTGTGCAAGCCTATTTGAAGCATGAAGCTAAATTGAAGCATGAACTCAACCCTGCACCCGCGACTATTAGATCCAACCCAACATGGCCCAAATAGTACTGCTTAATTTGTAACCAGTTCATACATCCAAACAGAGATTGATTTTACATCTTTGGTTTTTACTATACTTTTTGGTTGATCAACAGAAACTGCCATGCAGCAACATGCTGTCCTCTGATAAACTTACCCTAACTATGCTAAAGTTCATCTTGTCTACTGCTGTTGATGCAGAAATGCTTAACAAACAAAGGGAAAGATTCACTGTGACCTTTTTGCCGACTGTGACTGTACTTTTGAACGTCATCCCTGCTGAAGCACATTAACTGAGTCCTCAAACTTTGGAGCTATTCTGAAACTGTAAAAGAGAGTACATGCCAGACAGAAAATGCATGATATTTATGCAGGTGTATTCAATTAAGTAAAACTTCATCTGCTGTAATACAAATACCTGATGTATGTGAAAATGGGCTGGAATCTAGACTGTCATGTGAATCATGTAGATTTTCATGTAGAGTTTTTTTTTTTTTTTTTTTTTTTTTTTTTTTACTTGGCAAAAAGTAAGGAAGAGGCTTATTTACTGTTGCCGAGAAGTGCAAAACAAATTAACAATTCGGAAAACATAACTGCAAAAATAAAAGCAAATTTACAAACAAAAAAAATTTACATTGAAGAAAAAATTACAAAAGCAAAAACAATTTTACAAGGGCAAAAAAAAATTACATTTCAGAAAACAAAATTACAAAAGGAAAAACAAATTTACAAATATGTTTTGCACTTCTCGGCCACCGTACTTATGCAAAAAAAAAATTCCCAGAAGGAATCAACCGACAGGAATAAAGGTAGGTTTGACATTGTGACACATGCAAGCGTTTCATGCTCGGCCACGCATGTGACGCAAGCAAGAATGGGCCTTAACGTTGCACCTGACTGATCGAAGATCTTCATGTTGTGCGTGCTTTCCATTCTGACTCATGCTGTAGTGTTGGTAGCATCCTTTGCAAGCAAATTATGTCTCAGAGACGAGTTCAAAAGCAGTTTGAGCAATTGGAAGAGTTGGAGAGGAGTCACATTGTAGAGGTTTCTGCTCTAAACACGTGATCTGCAATCAGCCAATACATCATTTTCATTTTTGCAGATCTCTGTTGCAGTTATATGATATAAATAATGTGAGGCAGGTAAATGCACATACACTGTATGTGGGTGCTGTGGCTTAACAGGCACCAAAATGTCATCGAAATAGAATGTTTTTCTTTCTTAAATTTGTGTTACTTAAATGTGCGACTGATTGTGTGATCTGATCAGTGGCTGACTGCTACAGATTGGAATGAGAATTTGCCAAAAAGCCGCTAACCACACTCCAATCACTGTCAGTTCTCTGCCTACCCTTCCAGCCTGTCTGTCACATGCATTTCCCTCTCCCTCCACCTCACATGGGCCTGCCGGAGGAAAGGACTTCAGACAACACAAAGCCATGGGTTCTTTCAGCTCTGCTTTCTTTAGTTCTGATTTATTCCCCTGACACTACCCTAGCAACTTATGTCCAGTGTTTTGCTGTCTATGTAAGCCGTGGATCACCCGTTGCACACCCCTGACTAATCTGTTTGTAGTGGTGCAGTGATGGCTTGCTGGCATTGGGTCAGTAAGCGCATGTGAAAATAGAGTCTGCATTTGTTTACTGATTTTGTGTGTTTAAGGTTTTTCCATCATTGTGTCTGTTCATGAGCTAGATTTTCCATTAATTATCCGTGAAATAAAGCTAATGACGCAGAATGCCTCAGTAGCCTATTTAAGGAATAGGGAGTTTACTTAATGAGGGAAGTGCTGAAGTTGTAGAGAGTTGCTTTGACACTCTAGCACAGGGTGTGAGACTCCAGTCAGGCAGTTTAGCATTCTGTTTAACACATTCAACTCATCAGCTAATTAGGGTTATTTGGGGTGTTAGAAGAGAGAAATTTCTAATCTCTGCAGGGTTGCAGCCTCCCAAGCCTCTATAATTCATAAACCTCTTCTAGCATGTTAAATGTCCTGGAAAATCGAATTGAAATCATTCATTGCTGTGTCAAACATAACAGTGAACCAGAATGCCTCTATCGCAGCAAAACCTTGCGTCTTTGAAAGAGTTTGTTGCAAGTAGTTTTAGACCATTTCTTTTGATCCATCCGTGTTGAGAAAATCTCACAGTTTAAACAGTTGCTGGTGTTTTTGAGTGATGTAAAAAATTAATAAGTAAACAAAAAATGATTAAATTGGTTTTTCGCATGATATGAGATATGATGTATTTATGTAAGTAGCGTAGTGATGAAGAATTTGCAGGGGATGTGGGTATAAACCACACTTGTCGTTTTTCTCTTTCTTACTAAAAAAAAAAGTGTGTGGGTGAGAGGAGAAGATCAACCTTGGCTTTTGTCTCCTTAATTCCATTCATGTCCACCCTCCTTTTGTTTTTGCTCTGGGTGGTGATGCATTGCTGAGGCTAGTTGGCAGAAAGTCGTCTTCCATCTTGCTTAGACCCAACTTAATTAAGAGCTTTAATGAGACTGCGGCTAGCAAGAGGCAGCCGTAGAGCGTTAGCTGCCAGCGTTATCTCTGTCTGCTAAGAGAGAAAAGCAAGGAAGACTGGTCTGTTTTTCAAATAGAGAAGAGGCGTTGCAACCAAAAGGTATACATTTCTGACCTCACTTTTAGCTTCTCTTGGGATTCTTCAGGAAATCAGAATTTTACTGATAAATGTGATTATTGGGTGTGCTTTGATTTGATATATCAGATTTCACTATGGCATCACACTATGATGGCTGTGCATTGGTGGGTTTAAGCGTCACCAGCAAGCGTGCACTGTAGATCAGTATGTGTTCAAAACCCACCTACCAAGCACAGTGTAGTTTTCCAAACATGTATCTTCTTTTAAATCAAAAGACCTCTGGTTTTGGTCAGGTCATGTCGAGTAGACAGACGTAGTGAAAAAGAGAGTGGTCATATATCGCACATCATGCAGCACACTTTGGCTAGTGTTTGAATTTCACTTGATTGCTTGAAAAGCCAGGTGGAAATACACCCTTTTACAGCACAGTGGCACCCTTAACTAGGCGATGTATAGCAGATATTGCCCACATCCTCCTCCTCCTCCTCCTCCTTCTCTCCCCATTTCACCTCTTTCTCTCATTTGTCATTGCTTTTTTTTGTCCTTGGCCCACCCTTTCCTCTTCTTTACCCCTTCCTCTAGCCCACTGTACTGTGTCAGCCAGATGAGTCGATTTCATTGGACCATCGATGATTTGTGGGTCAGTTTAATGGCTTGTTCAGCGTTGTGATATTGGCCTTCATCTGGGTGGCCCTGATTCTTTGACAGCTTTTTGCACACATTCAAAGTAAAATGCCTAGCCTCAGCATTTTTATGTACAAGGCCTGGGTATCATAAGAATACAAAGCAGGAAAAAAAGCAGAATCTTGAGTGATACAGATGTTTGAAAGACTTGTACATAGAGATGGTCAATAGGTATGAATAAGTAAAGTCTTAAAATATGCCATTAGTGTTGTTAGTGATTGAGCAAATGGCTTGTGCAAATTACTACCCTTCAAAAAAGTGGAAAATAATATCTCTGTTTCTCTTTTTCAGGCTAGAGCAGCTGACTGTTGTATGGCCAGGGATTCCTCAGTAGTAATCAGTGCTTTCATCACAGGAGCTTGGGGGAAAACAAGGAGAAGTCCTGTCTTTTAAAAGCTACCTCTTGTTTGTGTTCTTATGGTGGACTGAAGCCTATTTTACGGGCAGATATTGGACATTGGGCTGAGTCACAGGTGTCAGACTGCAGTCCTGGAGAGCCATAGTACTGCAGTGTTTTAACAAGTAACCTACAAACTAAATACACATACCTTCAAGGGTTGAATTTGGTGTGTTAAACCCTGTTAGAGCTGGATCAATTTGACGCGGTGAATGTTTTCAAATGATTACAAATCTGACAGTAATAATCGTGGAAGAGGAGAAAGTTAGAGCTCACTTAGTAATAGCAGTCTAGTTCTAATTTACCATATGCTAATATGCTCTTAACTTGAGAAATATAGAGTTAGTTTACAGACAGATCTTTACCATTGAACATTTTCTCTTTGCTTGTTTGTTTAATTATATCACAATATTTAGTATCACATATGTTAGAGTGCTCTTGCTGACATGTCCATTAATCAGTTGTAGGCACTTCATGCCTGTTTACTGTCCATCACTGGTATGTTTCTTTCATAAGATAAATGTACTAATTTTCTTCATTACTCTGCTAGCTCTGGTCTGGCAAAATAGAAACATAATCAGTCATATGACTTTATAAAATTTGAGTTTGCATTATTTATTCAGTAAAAGCGTTTTTGTAGTACTTTATTGCTGTATTTTAGTGTATCTACCTTAAGTAATATAACCTTGTATGCAAAATATGATGACTATGTTCAATATTTGTTCCTGTCCATAGCCAAAATCATGATGCTAGGGTTTATAGATTATAGATATAAGTTCTAAAGAACCTTTAGATAATGCTGGGTCAAAGGCATTTTATTCATTGTACTGCAAGATAACTTATTGTATACAGATGTTATATTTATCAAAATGTTATATTCCTCTGTAATTATGAACCAGATAGATTTAGTCTACATTTTATAAATGGTTATGTATCAGCATTGGCGAATATGTACATAAACCTGTCAGATTCCTTAAATTGCATTACTGAACCCCTGGTAACCCAGTGGTAGGTAGTGCTTTAGCTGAAAGATTACACTAAACTCTCCAGGACTGAGACCCTACAGGATCTGAGTTTGACACTCCTAAGCTTAGGTGTTGGGTGTTTATCTTTGAACTTTACTTTGCTTTACCTTGTAAAATGTTCTGAGAGAGCTGACATTCATTGGGATCTGAACCTCTAAAATCTTAGTGCCATCTCTATCTGGAACATTTCACAACGTCTCACTACCGACTCTGGTCTCTTGTGGGGGGCCTACAGTCTTTCTTGGCAAAGTGGGTCAGTTGCATCAGGTCTGTTGTGAGTGAGTGAGTGAGTGAGAGAGAGAGAGAAAGAGTGAGTGAATGTTTGCGAGGTTTTTTTCCGCTGGTGAGCGAAGGCTCTGGTCGCATTTTTTTCTGTCTGTGCTGTATCTTATTGCTGGGTTTTCTGCCTGGCGTGATGTGGCTGCAGTTAAAGCGGTGTGAGGTGGGCCGCTGTCTCTCTTGGTATTGAGCTAAGCCACTGTTTCAAATCAGCATTCGTCAGACTTGCTGGCAAACGGTCTCAGCTTCTACTCCAGGCTCTACTAACCTTTGAAACTTTTTAGTTCCTTTTTTGATCATGATGTTGTGATGTTTTGACTCAGAGAATTGTGGTAACTTTCAGGCAGGCGTTTTTTCACTCTCCTGTTTTACATTTTAAAGACTCTTGTATTGTGTTATATTTATTTTCTGCGGAGTAGTGAAGTCCCCTGCAATAAACATTTGTAGACTGTCGCCTGTGGTGTCTGAACGTTCTTTGTGCTTCAGTGAGGCCATAATCACCTGTCTGTAAAAGGAAGAAAATAAAGTCCCAGCGCTAAGTCTTTCCCTTCATGGTCTTCTTTGGTTTACAGAGCAGCTATTTGGGAATTCAATCCACGTTGAGATGATCTTTGAGTGGCAGTCCTCTTCTGAATGTTATTTTCTGCTAGTGAAAAGCCTTGTCATGAGGTAGGGGGTGGCATCAGAGTATTCTACCTTGTGTACTGTAACCTGACTGTCAACGTGGCAGACTCTTAATACTTAAGCTTCTTTCACATAGACAATCTGTCACTTGGCTGAGCTTTGGCTGAGCTCTGTATTTCTGGGTTCCTTTACAGGGCTATAGAAATGCAATGAGAGTAGTTATTTAAAGAGCAGTTGTGTTATCGGAAGGTTATTGCTTGACTTGAGGAAGGAAAAGTTAGGTAAATCTCTCCTTTTGAGCATCTTTGTATGTGGATCCACAACCGATGGAGGCTTCTAACAATACCTGCATATACATACCACAAACAGGGTTAACCATTTTCCAACTTAATATAGAAGTAGTCATATTATTAGGCATTTTTTTGAAGTAGAGTTTAATGTTTTATATAAACATTGTTGCTCTCAGAACATGACAGACCACACAAACCATATTTGACAAAATGAGGTCTTTTCAGTTCAGTATGGCTGTGATGTCACAACCATAAAAGCATTTACCTATGACCATCCATTCAGCCTGCAGCAGATTGAGGTGAGTATTTTTGAAACAGTTAGAGGGGTAGAAAGGTGTTGGAAAATGGTCATGTAAGGTACATGTAATGGTCATGTAATGGTCATGTAAGGGCACCGCAAGGATTCTTGTGCCAGAATATTTGGGAGAGTGAGAGGGACAGTAAGGATGAAGGAGCTCCTTGAAGTATGTAGAGGTGAGACCATAGATGGCTGTAAGCAGGAGAAACTTAGGAGATATGGGGAACGTATGAAGCTAAGGGAGGGTGGAGGTGATGTGTGCAGCGCACTTCGTGAAAATGAGGTCTCTGGCTGCTGAGTTTGGATGAACTGAGGCTGGGTGAGCAGTTTGATAGGGAGGCCATTAAAGAGGGGTTTGCAGTAATCAATGAGGGAGAAAAAGGTGTTTACTAGCATTTTTGCATCAGTGTTGCTAAGCAGAGGATGAAGGCATGCATTATTGCACAGGTGACAAAATGCAGTCTTAGTGAGTGACTTCATATCAGGCTCAAATATAGGGATTTTAATGGCTTGTGCTGATCTAATAGGAATACTATTAACATTGACAGTGAAATTAGAAAAGTCCACTAACAAGATGAAATTGTCTATATGCTGTTTCATATATGCATTCATCCTATACACATATGATCCCGAAGTGTGAGACCTACAAACTGAGCGTATCTTTGGTATAGATTTTGCTGTCGTTTTGAATCGTGCCTCGGACTGCAGATTTAACCCAGTGGCTTTTTTCTGCAGCGGGTGGGGTGGGGCCAAATGAAGACTATAAAAGATGATGTTCACTGTCTGAAGTACTGTCTGAACATCAGGTTGTTTGACTGGGCAAATTATTTTCCCCACTGTTGTCTTAGTATTTTACACATGTTCATCTTAATTATTTAGTTTTTTATCCCTGAAAAAGATTATTTCTGGATGGCAGCATATGTTGCTGCAAAATCATATACATCATTCAGCATTACTGGTTTCTTCACCCATGTCTTATGCACTAATCTACCCAATTCCATCACAGATGATTTCTTTTTATCTGTGCGCTGGTAACAAGCTGGATGGTCACTCTTCGCTTTAGTCCAGATGCGGCATAAATAATTTTGAATACGATGATTTCGGATTTACCAGTTTTTCTTGTATGGTAGAGTTTTAGCTGCATTTGTGAATGCGGTGACAAACTGTTCATAGACAATAGTTATGGGAAGTTTTTGAGTGCAGTGATTTCTGCTACATAATCAAGTCTGTTTTAATGCAGTGCTGCCTTAGGGCCCAAATATCACAGCCGTCCAGTATTGACTTTTGCCTTGTCCCTTTCATAGATATCTTCTAGTGATGTTATGTACCGTAAATGATGAAATCCCCAAGTTCTTTGCTATTTTACATTGAGAAATGTTATTCCTGAATTGTTACTGGCCTGTTACCTATTAGCCTACATTGCAAAGCGCAAACACAAACGCTCCTTAGCTTACTCACTAACACTACAGTGAATTGTTGCTGTATGCTGAATAGTTGTACATATGTAAAAGTTTTTTGTGACGTCACAGAAACAGTGAATTTAAAATGGGTTGCTTTTGCAGCTTAGTGTCTATATATGCACTGAGGAGTGCAAGGTACATTTGGAAACTCGCAGTGTTTCTAATTACTACATCAAACACTGTAAACTGTTCTGTGATTTGGGCTCGTCAACTGTGGTAAAATCACTGTAGCGTGTGCCGTCTTGTGGCTTACTGCCTTATTAAATAGCTAGTTTTCAGTATAGTACATATCCACTCAGCTGTGGAATGGACTTGCTCATCCATCCATTCTGCATGAGCTATCCCTCATTTATCTGCAGCTGGCTGCCCACATGCACGCTTTATGCTAGCCTTCATTCATCTGTGGCCAGCTACTTGCACACACACTGACTCAGAAACAGTGATGGTGCTGTAATTATGGCTGCTCTCCTAACACCAGAGTTATGAGCCACTCCACTGTGCCATTAATATCGCACGATCTGCTCCCTTACTCAGCCCACCAGAGCGAGTGCCGCATGCTGAATCTGCACAGCATTAGGCTGATTGGCCATTGTTCTGTACTTAAGGACATACTCACTCCTCTTTCTCACTCTCTGTTGTTCACACTCTCTTCTCCTCTCTCTCTCCTGCTCTTTCTCACCCTCCATGTCTTTCTTCTTCTGTCTGCTTCTTTTCTTCCCTGTCATCACTCCTTCTTTCTCATTCAGTTGTGGGAAATGCTCTGTTTCAGAGAGGCTTTGAGTCGGCACCTGTTTTAATCAATCCTTTTTCTATCCTCTAACTCAAAGCTTTTTAGTGGCGAGCATGTGTTCTTTTTTTCTCCTTCTTTAAGCTTTCACTTTATTCTTGAGAGAAAAAGAAGGTTTTAACCTAAATATCCTTTTAGAAAAACTGATGTAACATTTGAGTCAGTCATATGTACGTATGTGCTTGTTTGTTTGTTTGTGTATTTTCTGATGTGCTGACTGCTCCCTTCTTGTGGTTTGTCTGCACGGATGCTCGCACCCAAGCAAGTTTATGAATGAAGCATGTGATATTTGTCTAAAGGAAGAGTTGACCATTTCGCATACTGAACCCTCGTTCCAGTGTAACCAGAACCAGGTGGTGATGTCTTATTAGTCCCTGCATGTAGTCCTAATAAACTCTTTAGAGTCTATTTCCTCTTTTTCACTTAATCAAAGTCACGTCTGCGGTACAGTTTAACAAAGTTTAACATTTTAAAAGTCAGTTAACAGTTTTAAGTCATCCCTTTTTCCTGCAGCCTGTAAATATTTTGATACTCAATATGTGCAAAACTATCCACACACCCCATTTTTATTTAATAAAAATACTTAAGCATGTTGTAGTACTATTCTTGGTAACATTTTATTTTCAGTGTTCATCATCAAAAGAATAGATTCACCCAGAAGGAAGTGTCAGATTGCAATGCTATTCAAAACGGTGATAATGGTTACCAGAAACAGTAATTGATACATTTAGGCTGATATAACCAATATTTATTGAGCTACATGTACAGAAGTAGTGTGTCTCAGTATGACATTGGGCTGCCATGTTTGCTTGAGTTGTGGAGTGTGCCTAATTGCATCCTGTTGTAATCCATGTAGTCCTGTGTTGTGCTGCCATGTGCCATTCGTGCTGAATGACTCATGGAGGGCATCACTGCTCGCTGAATATCCTTAATCATGGTTGTTGGGTCAGTCAGGTACAACGATAAGGCCTGTACTTGGTACAACACATGTTCGGCCGAGCTTGAAATTTGAATCATTTACATGTCTTACGATGTCAAACCTACGCACCAAGTTTCAATCCTGTCGGTTGAGTCCTTCTGCGTGCAAGTATTTTTTTGAGTGTAGATAGTTAATACACTCTTGGCAGAGTAACACAGTAACAACATATCAGTGAAGTTGCAATAGTAAAGCATCTGAATAAATTGAGGAAAATAGCATTTTGAAGAAGTGTTGTTAGGTTATTTGAAGTATAGTGTTAGTGTTGTTAATCAAAACCTAACCCTGGCCCTAATCATAATCTTAACCTCAACCCAAAACCGAATCCTAATCCTGACCCTAACCTTAACCAAAAGCATCAGGATTAGGATTCGGTTTTGGGTTGAGGTTAGCTTTAGGTTTTGGGTTGTTTAGGATGCTAAGATGATCTGTATCATAAACCTGTTACATGTTAAGTAACCTCTCAGGTTAACATGCACAGAAATGAAATTGGAAATAAAGTGGGGGAAAAATGTAGCAGATTAGAAACAAATTTAGTTTATGTGGTTAATTAGAAGTCTTTTGATTATGTATCTGAATGTACAGATGCTTCACTGCTGTTACTTCATTGACGTGTTGTTGTTATGCTGTTGAGAGTCTGCTGAGTGTTTTTTCATCTTAAAAGGACCATTCATAATAAAACGTCACCAGGAACGCACCGATCCAGCTTTTCCAGTTCCGATACCAGAACAATACATAAACTTACATACCCAATATCGATCTGATACCATTTTTGAATGAATAAACCGTGAATATACTTTGAATATACTTTGTATACATAAGGCGACAGGATTGACATAAACAATACTTTACTAAGCTTACTCATACAGCTTGCTCTCTGGCTTGCTCCATGTTGTTGTTCCTGTTTGTAAGTCAAGTCTACTGTAAGGTCTTGGGTTCCTGCAGATCCACCTCCGGCCACTCAGGGGAGACAAAGGGCAACCAATGAGCAATCGAGTGGTAAACGCTAACACCTGCAACTCATGCTACTTAAGCGTGAGAGTGCCGGCCCTTGGTCTTGAGTTCACGTTGTCACGTGCACATGGCTCTCGTGACTACCCGGTAGAAGGTTTCGAGCCTCTCGAGGCAGGTTGCTTCTGATAAATGAAATAAATAGAAAGTATTTTCAAGTCAGGCGTTAGGAGGGTTTTATTGTGAGGTTCCTTTTCGTTTGAGGAAATTGTTTTGTTTTGCTCCGTTGAGCATGCCAGTTTTTCCTCCTGCCAGTCTTTGTTTGTTCCCCTTTGGTAAGCTGAGTCCACTGTACTGGGTAACTGTTAGTTCACCTCGTAGTGTGCTGGTCTGTGATCACAGTGACCACGGTTTGAACCTCGCTGAGGTGCGACAGTTCATCTACAGGCACCCCACAAACATGATATTGACGGCATTGCGCACATCGCAAACGAGTTAGAGTGGGGATCGGCCTAATTTTCCGATACCCGATCCAGCTAATTTAGGTCATATTGGAGCCGATATCCGATCCTAATATCGGATCGGAGCATCCCTAGATGTTACACAATAACCTTATTCTGACCTAATCAACCATCAAATCCTGCCAAACTATAATACAGACTTACTGTGATTAAACCCATGCTGCTCCAGCAGTGTTGGGTGTTAAGTTTCTTTAAGGTGAGACATGGGTTTCTGGATAAACACCAATACCTGTGCTCAGATAAGTAGGCCACACTCGGTGATGCACTGCGCTATAATAAACAGCAAGTGCCTGGGATTTAGTCTTACTGTTCAGGAATAAGTGGCCTTGACCTGCTTGATTCAGGGGATGGTGTCCTAAATACACACATCTCAACCGTATAGCTCTGGAGAGAGGTCTTTTATAGATGCTTATAGTTTTTATGGATATAAATGACTGTGTCTGATCAATTCCTCATAATTCTTCTAAATGGGCAACATTATTATACAGAATTATTTACTATTAAACAAATCAGCTGCAAACTGCTAAAAAGAATGAATATTATTTTTAGTTTTTATTTCAGTTAGTTGAATTTTTACTTAAGAAATAACGTAAGAAATGAATTGTCAGTAATAAAATGACAGTTTCTCATATGCAATGGCATTCCTTTGTAAAATATTCATTGTAAAAAATAACAACTTTATTCATATTCAAATTATTCATATTTACAGGTGTTATTTTTGCATTCTTTTATAAATCACTATCGCCTTATTTTTATAATAATGTTGATGCCTTTGAGTACTTTGATCAGGTTAAAATTAGAGCACTGATGCAAGTTCAGCTGCTTCTTAATCAGTATTGAACAAAAGACCTTATTTAAAATCATGCAGATCCACTTCCACTTCTTACTTGTGACCAATCGGCAGTAATTGTCAGCTGTATTTAGGAATATATATGTATAGTTTATACATAATTTTGAATGTTTATGCAAGAAAGCTAGTCAGAGATTTCAGACTAGTGGAAACTGAAGGGGAAGATATCTTATGATATTAGTAATGAGGTCAGATTGATTAAGAGCCTTTTTGTGTTTAGTATTTATGTGTAGTAGGAACGTCTTTCATCAGTGAATGAAATAAAACTGGCAAGGATTATTAAGATGGCGATTCATTTTTCACTTACAGAAAAAAGCAGGAAACATATTTAACCGAAAATTACACAGAAGCTTTAACAACTGATATAGCATGGCCAGTCTTTGACTTCTTTTCCAGTGAAAATGCAATGTTATTTATTCTTCTTCTGTATGACTTTAAGGCTTTTGCTGGTGAAACCGTCTGACCGTCTGGTGAAAATTGTCTGACCAGTCACTAATGTCTCTGTCATTGGCTTAGCCACAGCCAAGATGATGTGTAGGGTGTGATCGCACATAGAATGCTTAGCCAAATATCAAAAGTGGTTAGAATTTCCAAACTAGAAAAAGGTGTCTGTATATTTAACATTTTTAATGCTGTTTATTCATGTCACCTTCTGTGGGCATTTTACATTTCTCATGATTCAAGTAATCTCAAATTACTACACAGCAGTGTAGAGGTCTGAACCCTAGGGTCCAGTGGTCAACCCACTGTTCTGATTTGATTTGGAAATGTTTGTCTTTTTTGTATATTTTCCTTTCTCAGTAATGGCTTCTTGACAGTTACACATCCTTTGAGACCTATAGTGTTGTCTTCTCACAGTGGAAGGGAGAAAAAACGCATGGAATTGTTTCATGGATTGTTTCAGATCTAAAGCATTCTCTTTTAAGGATGAAAGCTTTACTTATTGTTTGTCTGATGGGAATTTTTGTGGGAAGTTTTGGTGGTCTTCCAGGTCTTGCATGCTTGTTAAGAGTCTCTTTTTTTTAATCATTTTTATGGCTTTGGAAACTGTTTTTTTCCCCCCACTTTTATGCAATGTAGTATCTTGGATCGAATCTTCTCAGAGTTGTCCTTCTATGAGTTACTTTTGTACTTGATGGCTGTTTTGAATGGAAGTTAAATAAATGAAGGATAGTCTGCCTCTTGCACAGTGCTGTAAAGTTCCTACTAGCTTTTGTAGACTTGTGGATGCAATATAAAATCTGTGGTTTAATTGTCCGACAGGGTAGGATATGTTCTCTTTCCTTACGTGACCTGATTTAAACAGGCTTATCTAGTTTTTCTGAACCGATTCTGGTCCAGTCCAATGGCATCTCCCTCATGACCCACTAAACTGCATGTGGACGTCTTCAGCTGATGCAAAGCAGAGCAACAAGAAGAGACTTTTCCCTGCATACAAATGAATGTGGAGCTGCGTGAAGCCCATTGCCTTCATCAGTTCGATAAGTCAGCTTTTCTGCTCCCTCGAGCAGTTAGAGCTCTGATTTTCTCTCTGTTTCTCTTGCATGTGGGTTTGTATTTGTTCATTGCCAAACATCAAAAACGTGTACAGATTGTTAAATTGGTCTTTGCAAAGGATCTTATGACAAGAATCGTAGTTTAGTGTTGTTCAGTCATTCAGGCTGTTGGCAGTTATAACAGATACAACACAGAATTGGAGGATAAATCTGTGGTCAGCTGTGTGCACGTGTGAGTGTTTGAGCTGTGGGAGTTCGCTCTTGTCTGTCTGTTGTGTTGTTCAAAAGCATCAGCATACAGAGTGGATTGACATATCAGTTCTATGGTAACTGAACCTGCTACACACACAAACCCTGAAGAGCCTTTCTTTCTCCCAGTCCTCTATACAGATCTCTGCTGGAACAGAAGCAGCCTTCATCAGCTCCTCCTGCGTGTTTCCTGCCTAGTTTCTTCTCCCTGCTGTCTGCCTTTGTTTCCATGGTGCAGCCTGATGCTTTATTAAATGTGGGGTGTGTAGAAAATCAAGGTCCGTTCTTACAGGTGTTTCTGGTTCTCCTTCCACTGTGAGAAGACACCTGAACGCTTGGGTCTGAAAGAATGTGTAGCTGTCAATAAGTTCTTACTGAGAAAAGGATAACATAGACAATAAAGAAAAAAAATCACAAATCAAACAAAGTCACTGGTGCTGGTGGAGACCTAATAGAGTTCTAGGAAGTGTCTGTAGCGTTTTCTTTAGGAACTATTTATCCCTACAGCAGCCTGCTGGTACCTCTAAACCAGGAGGTGTGAAAAATATCCCAGCAGAGTTCAAATCCGGAAGAAAGTGTTAGGGAATAAATGGAAGATGTTAAAAACGAATGAATTAATGAATAAATAGCTAATAGGAAATGCTAAAAATCAAGATAGATTTGCTTGTTGAGACTTTGTGGAAGTTTTCTACTTTTTCTGGGCTGTGTCTGATTTGTGCACATTCATCCGCCTTACTGTCCATAGTCCTGTCCATAGTCCTGTCCATAGTCCTGTCCATAGTCCTGTTGTTTGTAATTTCTAAGGCAGACCACTAAGAAGATTTAATCACATAATGGTAATAGCTGACACGAACCCTGAACTTCAGATGCAACTATGATTATGTGATATCTGTCACATGCTATGCTGGCCAAGTGTTGGGAATGTAAAGATAATCTTTTGTTTAGAATGTACCATACAGTAAAACTACCACTCGACAGTGTTTAGGGCTCAAAACCTCTTCTTTATCTGTACAAGCTGAGTCATTGTTTATAAAGCCACTGTAACCTCGGAGCACCAGCACTGACTCATGATTCACAATTATTGACATTCGTATTGAATTATATTGGACAGCCGTCTCTGTTGTCTTACCCTGTATTAGATAGATATTGAGCTGTTGTCTAGCTCTTTACTTTTCTTCTCCTAAATGATGGAGCAGCCACCTGTTGCTTGTCTTTCTTCAGTGTTTTGGTCATTTGTGTTTGTTCTTTTCACTTTCCTGTCTCAGCTTTGGAGATGCACCCTCAGTGTGTGTGTTATTTCGTTTTTTTTGTTTGTTTGTTTGTTTGTTTGTGTGTTTTTAAACTCAAAGCCTGCTGACCTGCTGGCCTATCACACTTCTGAATTGCTACTAACAGCTTTACTGAATCAGTAATTACTGTAGAGCTATAGCTTTTACGTATCCCTACAAATCATCTTCTAGTGAGGCTTTATCTTCTTTTGGTGACTGTTTTGTTCTCTGCTGTTTGTCCAGAAGATAAATACGCTGAGCTTCTTAATGTGCTGATCTGGGGAGGATTTCTGCCTTAAGACATATCTCTAAAATAAAAGTTTATCGTTAATTAATTGTTGATCTGCCTGTCAGCCACATTTGGGCCAGGTGTCCACACTGGACTTGTCATTTTACCATGAATGTTCTCAAACTACACAACTGTGGAGTTGCTTCCAGAAACAAATCGGCAACAGTTCGAAGATTCCCAGATTCCTATTTGTCACCTTTAGACAGGGGCCTGACCTTGGTAATCTAATCTGTACACAAGAAGTTGTCATTCAAAACCTTAACACGAAGGGAACTGATGGAAAATCTGAGCTAATTTGCACAGAACAACAAAAACACTGCCCCCATGCCCCCCAGTCTAGCTATGTTTCTATATATTTATGTTGTTTAATTATATATTTATATTTCCTGGATAATTCAGTTGTTGTGATATGAACCAAGTCATTCAGAGCGTTTTGATGTGAAGTGAGTTTTCCTAGAGAAAATTTACAGCTCTTTTTAATTTTCTTTTTACAGTGGTGGTAATAGGTTCTTACTGTCTATAGTGTAAATATACTTATATGAATATGTAATAAATAATTATATTGTGGTAAATCTCAAAAAGTGCTTTACAGTGCCCTTCATGTGTTTCTCTATCATGTTTTTTAAAAATCTATTTTAGGCCAAAATTGTATCTAAAACAGCATTTCGAATCCAATAATAGATTTTTTAATGTATGTGTGACCTTCCATTTTGATTTATATTAAATAATATATTAAATAAAATCAACTGGCTCAGGTTGTTAGCCAGTCTGAAAAGTCATAGAGTGTGCGTGTGCTTGAGAGAGAGAGAGAGAGAGATTTGTTGACAGGGTTTAGTGAAGGTGCTGGGGTCTGTGAAGCAGAATGATGTTGCGCTGTTACCCCTGAACACCTGGTTAATTGAAGCATGACAGTATTGGAGGTACACACTGAAAGGGTGAAAATGTCCTTTTTCCAGAAAAAAACTGAGTCAGAGTCGTGTGCCAAGCAAGTCTCAATCTAGTCACGGATGAATTAAAAGTGAGTCTGAGTCAATTTGTGAGTCAGTTACAGGCAGGTTTGTATCATTAACGTGTCAAAGGCGAGTTTTAAGTCAGTAAGTATGCGACTCGTATGATCTGAACATTTCATGACACATTCACTATTCTAAGTCCATAATTACTTGGAATAAATTATTGTTGCATTTACATGCAATAAAGTTGAAAGGTTGATTAATTATGTAGCACAGGAAGGATTGTGTTGTAGATGTGGTTTCTGTCCTGGCCAGAATAAGATTATGTGTGTCTGTATTACAGTACAGGGGACTGGGCAGTAGATTAAGTTGGCCACTGGGGTTTGGCAAGCAGGAATCTGATCAATATACTATTATTTACATAAGAGATCAGAGGCGTGCTCAATGTGGCAGCATTCCCACACAGCCAGATGTACATAGGTTTCTAACTCTGATTAATGCTGTGTGTGAGATTGGATTCATATACGTGTACATACACATATACATGTACATTTGTCCTGACTTTGCAGTAAAACCATAAAAATAGCTCTCATCTACAGGACCCATCAAAATGGCCCTGATTGTGTAAAGTGCTGTATTATTTTTTAGTGAAAGGGCAGAACCGTTTCTTTCTGGTTACTGAGGTTAACAGAAGAAATAGGTAGAATTACTCTAGATGCACACACTGGTGTTGATGTTTGGTGGGGCTCAACAACTCCCAGCACTGTGCATTTTGCCGTTTCTGTGCAGAAATAAAGCCACAGAGATCACACAAAGCCGTAGATGATGACACGTGACTTGCAATTTACACAGAGAAAGGCAGTCAGTCTCATGCATAAACAGACAAACGCTAAAGGTGCGGTTACCGCAGATAACATCACAAGCGTAGTCTTTGTCACATTGTATCTTCCAGCTTGAAATTAGTATGTTTAGGAAGACATCGTAAGCTGCTACCACACAAAAGAAATGTATGTTAAGTTTAATTTTAAGACATCTGCTTAGAGGAGCTTAGAAGGTTTGATGAACCATCAGCTGACCGTTCCTAAAGACAATTTTTGACCTGCTTACCCAGTCCTATTGAGTCAGTTAAGGGCTATACAGTTAATAATGTTCTAACTAATGTAATAACTATTGATGGATTTGCAAACTATTGCATGCCCCGCATGTATGTTTTTCTGTTTTTTCAGTGAATTAAATCATAATACACTGTGCATTAACATTTGCCACAAAAACAGTATTTAAAAATAATTGCTGAGGTTGTATTTACTTAATTTCTCTTCAAATAACGTTAACAACAAAATATGCGATTTGGTCACTACAGACAACATGCAAGTGTACTTAAATGTAAGACATATGGCTAATATTGTTGCGTATGCTGTATATACTGCATACTTAAATATTTGTGATACATAAAGGGCATATTACTGTTCTATAGGGGCATAAATAGAATGTGTATAGGAGGTATTTTTACACCTACCCAAGGGTTTCACAAACTTTAGGGCACCACTGTAACTCTGTGCTTAAGGCTTGGAATGGGCAAAAATGCACACTGGCTTATGGGATGTCTGTATGACCCTAATGATGCTGTGAGTCTCTGGCTGCGTTGTCCTATATTCCTCAGCAGATTTATGAACACACTCACGTGTTTTATACACACACAACCTTCAGTCCCCTTTCCACAAACCACTTGCAGAGTCAAGGAGAGTCATCACAAGACGACGAAAACAGGACTGTGTTATGATTATTAAGACTAGCAGAGAGAGGATGGGTTATGTGTCCTTGTTTATTTTCATTTTCTGTATGGAGGGAGGGAGGGAGGAGACGAGTGAGGAAGGAGCATGGTGGTGGGAGGGTGAGGGATGCTGAAGAGTGTGTGTGTGTGTGTGTGTGTGTGTGTGTGTGTGTGTGTGTGTGTGTGAGAAATGGAGAGGAAGCGCGCCTGCAGCAAGACTGAACACACACACACACACACACGCACACACATTCAGTGCTGCTGTACTCGCTGCTCGTTGGATTCAGACGACACACACACAAACACACAGCACCATGACTTCTCACCTTCAGCAGCACAGCCCACTGTCCACACGTGGCTGACACACGCACACACACAGACGCATGCGTTTGTACGTCTGTATGGATTTGATCTCCAGCAGTGGAATGGTGGGGGAGTGAAGGATGGACCATGTTGCCAGGTTAGTGCTCGTAATTATTCATCATAGTGTGGGGAGAGAGGCGGAGAGGGAGAGAGGGGGAACAGGACAGAGCAAGACCGAGAGAAAAAATATTTCATGCTTACTTGAGTAGAAATGATAATCAGAGTAAAGATTTTTCTCTTGTCCTGTCGAAGCATCCGCACAAACACACACTTCTACATACACACATGGCATGTTCCTCCAAGCAGTCATTCAGAAAAGTAGGCTTACAGTTTTGTAGTGCAAAATACATGACAGCTGCATATTTTCTCTCTCTCTCTCTCTCTCTCTCTCTCTCTCTCTCTCTCTCTCT